>VXBL01001272.1:889145-1013021 GCA_013400195.1 Aramus guarauna
CCCACGCAGAGCTGGAGAAGGGACAGTTTACAAGAGCATGTAGTGATAGGACAAGGGGTAATGGCTTTAAACTGAAAGAAGGTAGATTTAGGTTATGTATAAGGAAGAAATTCTTCTCTATGAGGGTGGTGAGGTACTAGAACAGGTTTCCCAGAGAGGTTGTGGATTGCCCCCCGCCCCGGAAATGTTCAAGGCCAGGTTGGATGGGGCTTTGGGCAGCCTGGTCTAATGGAGGGTGTCCCTGCCCATGGCAGGGGCGTTGGAACTAGATGATCTTTGAGGTCCCTTCCAACCCAAACCATTCTATGATTCCAAGTTGGCACCTCTCAAATTTGAAGAAAATACCGGTTCATGGCATTGGATTGTGTGTAGTTCTTTGGATGCAATTTGAACAACCATGTAGCTTTTTTTAGACATTGTTTTGTCAGTAAGCAGGTGACTTCAATGACAGTTTTGTGGATATGCAATCAAGCCCAAAGGAATGTGGGAAAGCCACAAGAGAAGTTTTCTTGTCATCTGTCAAGACTTGTCAAAGTAAAATTAGCAAGCGGAGAAAAATATGAAATTATATTAAGCCAAAAGATTGAAATACAAAAAAGTATAGAAAGATATATTGATATATATAGACAAGGAAATATTTAGATGTATATATTTCTGCAGAACACTGGGAGAAGGAAGGTGTGAACTGAAGCTTGCAACTCGTTCATCAAACCATCAGATTAAATGGGAGTCTTTGAAGGCTGACTTTTTTTCGATCAAGATGTTTCAAAATTGGCTAGTGCCAACTTGTCTTTGCCCTTGATAACACATATATAGACTTCATGGATTCAGAATGAAGCAAAAGGTGTTTAAAATTACACAAACTAATCTGCCAAAGTAATAGGATGATAAAGTCTTCAATTATGCCAATATTAAAGTGGGAGGTACTCCACAGGCTTCTGTCAGGGCAAACCCACTTGATCTAAAATCAGGGGAGAATAAGACAAGTAGTCCAGGTTATTACTACTATCTCCTTTTTAATATTTAGGAGGGATGATATTAATGGGAATCTAAATTAGGAAGAATGGTAAAGAAGGAAGTGAAACTATGATACCAAAAAGGACACTACCAGGAGCACTGAGGTGTACTTGAGCTGAATGCAAGATAATGCTTAAGCCTGACCCGTTACAAAGATAGGGAAGTAGAAAGAAAGTTTTACATCCTTGCAGATTTTTAATTTAAAATTAATTTTCATGGAATGACTTAATGTGCCTGGATAAAATATTGAAGTTTAGCATATAACCCTAGCCCAGACAGCATGACACTTTGGCTATCCTCTTGAATTGCTGTTATGCCTGTAAAGAATTGAGGGAACACTGCCAACTATTGGTAGCATTGAAAGCATTACTCCCACTACATGTGTGTTAACATGCCATATGCTAGGAGCTAACATATTTAAGCTTATAAAATTGCCATAGAGGATTAGATAAAATAAGATGTGTTACAAACTGCATTATTGCTTGAGCTACACATATCTTAGAAATCAATATTTTATTCAGTGTAATTCCACGTGGTGCAATTAAAAGTAATAAGAGAAAGAAATATTTCTATACATAGGAAGCTTCTAGATGAGACTGGTGGCACAGGACACCTGTATTGCAGTTTGGAAATGACAGGGCACTTTAAATGGAATAATTGCGGGAACAGATGTTCATGCATTAAGCTTTCAGCCTAACGTACAGCTGAAGTTTACTTTCAGGCTTGGGAAGTTTATTTTCAGGGAATCTCAAAGGGATGTGTGACAAGTGGTCACCTTGCAGGAAGCAGGACAAATTTACATTTTACTTCTATTAATTCCTGGGGATTTTTTTCTTTTGAGTGTGAAACGGAAGTTGATTCAATGATCATGGAGGATTCCAGGCTGACAGCTCTGAAAACAGAATCCTTTTTGTGTATCAAGAGTATTAATGTTCCTCATTTGCAAACTGGAGAAGATCTGTGGAAGCAGGTTTTTCTCCATGGCTTTTCCCTTCTCTGGGATTTCTGTTTATGACTGACCACAAATGCAGCTTGGATATGCTCTTCTGCTCTCTTTCGCTTATTGGGATAAAAAAAGAGCCTAAAAGCGAATCTCATGGATGCTCCTATTCACGTATATGGTATTTCTTCGAGTTGTTTTAGGTTTGAACCATTGTTTTCAGACACAGTGGAGTTCAACTTTTGTATACTGTTTTTTGAGTTGTTCTAGATTAGTCTGATGGAGTTCACAGTGATTTAGGAGTAAGTTACGCAGCTTTGCTGGTAGCTTAAGAAATCACACTTCTCAAATAGTGAGGATGAAAAAAGAGGTCAGTGACTTCCACACTGAGTGAGAATTTGCTTACTATACTGTTTGGAAACAAGAAACTATAGGAATACTTAATATGAGGATGAACCGATATTAAATATCCTGAATTACCATATCTTATGAAGATAAGGCAATCAGTGGTTTGAACTTGTAATTGAAGTTGGGCTAGTAGTAAACTTTTTTTCCTGAAGGAATTCATAGCAATCCTGCATTGGTAAATCCTACTACACCCTGAGCACAATGCTCTGCTCTAAAATTCTATCATGTGTAGGTAGAGGTATTGCAAAATAGTTTCCAGAAGAGATGTATTTTCAGGATTTTGACCCATATCTTTGACTTTCCTAAGGAGACGATGGATTGCTTCAAGCAGGTGGCCCTGGCCTCTGTCCCCTACTTAATCTCTTGGAATATTTTACATTTTCTTCTGTATGAATGGTTGACTGCATCTGCATGCACAGGACCACCCAGGTCCCATCTCCCCCAGGGAGAGCTGCTTAATCAAAACAGTGTCCTGAATTACTGTTTGACACTGGGAAAATTAAATGAATGTGATGAAACTTAAATTTTGCATGTTTTCAGAATGAAGTATTTGAGAAAATGGTCTTGCCAAAATTTTGCTTGTAGCTAAAGCAATCTCATATTTCTTTCAGAATGTGCTCAGTGTGGATTTGTACTTGAGCAATTAATAAAACCTACACCCTCTTCATGTTGCCAATACGGAGCCGTATGTTTGTGTTCTCATCTGTCTTCTTGTCTCTAGTGTTTTTGAACCTTAGAGCAATTAATAGTGAAGAAGGGAGAGATTTCAACTACATGTACACTTGTAGCCTAGTGTTTTCTTTAAGCTGATATACTGCCCTCAGGAAAAAAGAACATGAAATAACAGGGAAAGTCTCAAGCAAGAAATCTCTTTCATGGAAGTAAAAAACCCAACAACAAACTGCAAAAGCAAGAGACCAGTTTTGAAACAAGCTGCGAAAATTTCATTTGAAAAACTAAAATATTTGTACCTTTATAATGTCTTTACAATTTACAATATCTTTATAATTACAAATATAAAGTACCATTGGGATAAGGCAGAGGACGTTGAGGCAGAGATCAGGAACACAGATGCAAAGTAAAAACATTCACAATTTCTTGAGGGCTTTTTTTGTTTGGGGGTTTTCTTTTCAGTGAAATGATGTGAATTGCTTCAAACTGTTGCTGTACCAATTAATGTGTTTTGTAAAACATTCAGACATTCCCTGAAAATCTGGAAGTCCGAATGCTTATACATCTCATATTAAAAGATTTTGCAGATGTTACCGACAAAATTAAAAATTCTCTCCCATTTCTGAAACGTGTTTGTAGATGCTTTAATTAGATCATATTTTTCCCTGAGTATTTCATTTCCTTTAAGGCTTCTGTTCTATGTAGTTAGATATATTCTGCAGGCCATTAAAATATCTACCAGGGAAGATAGATTATGAGCTTCTATTCTTAGAATGACTAGACTAAATGTACTCTTCGCCATCTTCTCCTAATCTGAATGATGGCAAGCACTTTTCTGTTCTGGGTTTTTTCACCTCCCCCCTCCTTAATATGTGTTTAATCAAATAGATAAATAACAAGTGTATATATAGTTAATACATGAATAAGAACTTCATCTCCTATAGATATGCAACTAATCCTGCAGCTCAATTTCATTTTTTTTTTTTTTTTTCATAGTGAGCTCTGGCAGGCTTTCAGCTCTTTCAGCTTTTCTTTCCTACTTTCTTTGAATGAAAATACTTAATTCGTTTCAGTAAAAATACAGAAGAGTTAAACTACTGTGATGTTCACAAGTCTCTTTCCAGGGTTGTAAGTCCATTTAATTGAAGTTACTTGAGTGACTGAAGTTTGCTGTGCTAGGGTATGATGCCGCACACTGATTGCATCTAAGGCACATCTCAGGCATTCTGTCTGACTCCCAAGTCCAGATATGTTTCTTGGCAGCTTCTTTGTGTGTATAAGGATGAGATGAGTGTGTTCGATGCCCCTGTAGGCATTTAGTTACCAGCGGAGGGAAGTCTTTGCCTTCAGCTAACTGGTCTGGGGAGCAAGATTATAGGGCTCCCACTGAAGCATGCCTGCAGTGCAGCATAGATATGATCAAGAATCTCATATGGATCTGAGTTAAATGTCAACAAGCAGTCTTTAAGTATTACTAAACATTAACATTTATCTTGCTTTGTCCATCCTTCTTCCTTTCTGATGTAGATTTTTAGTTTTATCCCAGGTTTTGAATAGCATTTTTTTTTTTTTAATACTATGTGATGTGCTAAATGTTTGCTCTGTAAGACCCCTCTCACCTTCACTAATTGCCACTTAACATTCAGTACTGCTTTTGTTCTGTAATGCCCACAAAAATGCTGGAGGACCTACCTACAATTTGTTACTATGTTCCATACCTGCATTTAAAATGTGCAGAATTTTGTTTGTTTTCTTTCATGAGTATTTTGCCTACCCTAGAGCTCATTCCTGAAAATGGATCTGTACAAAGCTATTAGCACCAAAAATATAGTTTGGTGTTTATGGAAAGATGAAAAAGTATTGAAAGGGACCAGGTGCCCAGATCAGAATACAGGTTCTCTATTACAAATGCAATTTCTCGAGAAGAAGTAGGAACCATGTCATTTTAGCACAGTTGGGTAGTGTATATGAGTGCAGTAGGGCTGCAGAATGTAGTTTCCTCAGGCAAAATACCATAAAGTAGACTTTATTGGATAATTCACTCCAGCAGTTTTTTCTTTAGTAATCACTAAAGTTAACACACTTCCAGAGTTTATTTTAAACTTAATGTGAGGATTATTTGTAAATATTTTGTTAAATTAAGATTGATTTGTCACAGTCTATTTGAACATTTATTTTCTACTTTAATTTTTATTTAGTTGGACTTAAGATATGTAGTAGAGGCACTCCTTTCTTTTCATGGTTGTCTTGGTTTTGGTTTGGGTTTTTTTTTCCTTGTAAAGAGGTACTATAGAACAACCACGTAGAGTATTTCTAATCTGTATTGTAGGATCTCAATGATAACTAGTATTTCTTTTTTAAATATGGAATTTAATTGAAATGGGCAGAATAAAGGGAGTCGTAAGACAGAAACAGCAGCCATGGAAATACCTGACTTTCCAAAAGTTCATTAATATGTTGCAACTTTCTTTTTCTCACTAGGGAGAGGCAAAACGTATTGCAATATCAAAACAGAATATAGCTCAAAGTCCATGAGTTCAAAGTACTCTAGCTGCCAGGTTGTTACTAGAGGCACCTTCTCCTAGTTTGATTACTGGCACTGAAAATAGTTTGTGAATGGCATCTGGCATCAAGAACATCTGACAATGAACCTTCCTTTAAGGAATTTGTGTCCATTTGTAAAACATATATACCCAAAGCTGGTTTGAGTTTCTCAGTTCACTGCATCTTTATAATGATTTCATATGTCTGTATTGTCACTGAAGTTGTTATATGCTCCATCCTCGGATAGATTTAACTTATTAGCATGAATTACAGCAATATAATTTTTTTGTTTAGTGTACATGAGATGTGATTTTAAAATGTGATTTTTTTTAAAAAAAATGTAAATGAAAATAACTTCCAAACTCAATTCTTAAAATATAGTTTCAAAAGTTTGTATTTCTTAAAGAAATGGGAGTAGGTCATCCTTATGTCATTCTGTTGTGATTATGAATTTTCTCCCAAAAAACCATAAATAATTTCTTGCCAATCTGAGTTAAATGTTCAAAATTAATTTCAGCTAAGATAAACTGAATTATAGATATTTTGCTTGGCATTCCACTCTATCCTTGTGCTAAACATATAGGTAATCATTCACCAAAGCAACAAAGATTATATTTGGCTTCACACACTGTGATAGCCTAATTTAGCATGTGGACAGCTAACTGGTCTGCTTATGCTGAAAGGCTGAGCAATACAATTATCTGTGAATTGTATAGGAGGTTATGAGCTCACAGATAATTTAATCAGAACTGATAGTGACTGACAGTGATCAGAAAGGATAGCTGGCATAAGTAGTTTAAAAAACAAAACCCACCAAAAACAAAACAAACTTTTAAAAATTTGTTTTAGTTCATTTAGGAATGGAAAACAAGACAGATGGAAGACCCATGGTAGCTTTGTGTAGGTACAGATGAGAGAACGACTGGAAGTAAGTGAAAGAATAGATGTGACAGGAATAATGTAGGTTTCCATATGAGTTTACTCATGATCTTGAAAAAGAGAAAGTAGAAGTTAGGGTAAAGTCCTGAAGATTATTGTTTGATTAGTCTTTGTCAGACAAGACTGTGAGATGCTTGGGAGAGATCTGTGTGAGAGAGGATGTTCAGTATTCATAAATGCAAGGTCAAGCAGTGGAGTAGAACACTTACATTGTACGGCTTAAGTGATGTATAGTTAGGAAGCCTACCTGGACATCTTAGTAGAGAGCTTGGTGGAAACCTTGCTCAGGGCACAATTATGATTTGCAAGTTTGGAAAGATATACAGTGTAGTGACAATCAGTGTCCTAATGTCTCTTAGGTAAAATCATCTGGAAGAGTAGCTAGTACTTACTGCCTTATATAAAGAAATATATACTGAAGAATTTGAGGTTAATTCAAAGGGTGAGAATAGAGACTCTTTACTGTAAGATGTTCAATGTTATGTTCAGAATATATGTTATATATTCATAAAACAGTGAATGATGTGAAAGAGATTAATCAGGTGTTTTTCTTTTCTCTTCATGCAAGAAAAAGGGAGTGGATAGCCATTGCATTTTAAATGTAATAAATGTCAAACCAAGAGGAAGAAATATTTTCAGATGCAATCTCATATTTTATGGGAAGAAAAAGTTTTGTTGAGGGCGTAAAAGTACAATAAATGTCCTGTTGGATGAGTGCTGCTCATCTAACCCAGCATCATGTGGCAATAAGATGCTGTTTAGGGAGAGCACTCATCATATGACCAATGTTTGATGTCTGTATCCTCATACCTCATACGTCCAAAACTGTTGTTTGGGGTGTTAGAGGATATATTATTGAGTTCTTTTGGTATGTATGAATGAATCTGTTATCCCTGAATAATTAATTTTTAACATGCTGCCTCTCAAATGCCAGAAGAGCACCACCTGCTGTGTAAACTTCTTTACCTGCTTTAACCAACCTCCTCTATTAGTTTTAACAAGTGCCTTCTGGTCTAAGAATTGCAGGATTTGGTGAACAAAGTTCCACATCCACTGTCTTCATGATTTTAGAAGCCTTAAACATCTCTCCCTCAGCCTCCTCCCTGCAGACCTAGAACCTCAGCCTTTTAGTCCCTCCTTGCATGGCAGCCACTCCCTCCCCTTGTTCAGTTGTGGTTCTCTGCACCTGCCCCAGCTCCATCCAGTGCGTCTTCCTTGAGATGACCAGAGCTACTCAGGGCACCAGTCCTCTGACATGGTGACTATGATGAGAGTTTATATAACATGGGAAAAGGCACAAAATGATTCACTGTTCAGTGTTGTGTTGCCAAAGCAGTAGATCCTAATTACTTTGGAAGTGGCAGTCAGCTGTGTATTTCCTGGTTTGTTGTGTTTGTTGGGTTTTTTTTTCTGATTTCAATGATGATGAATGCCAAGAAGCTCCATGTGCCTCCTCACTGCACTTGATGGTCCCTTGATCTGATCTAAACCAGTCATTTCTGGTTTTCTTTATTCTGCAGAGCAGTTGGAAGAAAATAGGATAACATGGAAGTCCAATGTGTATGTCAATTCTCTGAGATTCCTCAGAGAAGAATTTAGGAGAAATTCCTCAGAATAAGGAAATCCGATGTAATCTGTATTTGATTGCAGATTTGCCTATTTTACTGCTTTTGTTCCCCATTTTAATTTTTTTCATAATTTCAGGAAAGTACAAGATTTTGTATATTTTGCTGTCCCTTGTTAACTGGAAAAAAAAAGAAAAAAAAAAGAACAAACAACCCTCAACAGCTCTCCTTAAAGAACTGCTGCTGTTGTGTCTGTACATGGGGCACAGGAAGCTTAGTTGGGATTACATTCTTTTCCAGTCTATTCACTTTAGAGCTTTCTCCCTTGGGAAGCTTAGCCTCAGGCTTTTATGACACTGATACAGTACTATGTGATATAAGGGGAATTTTTCCCCCTAACATTAATCCAGCTGTAATGACAGAGGAGCCTGTGTTGGCATTTGCAGCAATGCCTCGTCCCTTGGAGGTTCTGGAGTTCACTGGCTCCCTTTGTCTGCACTTTTGTGCTTGAATCTTCCATGCTTAGGAGCATTTGTCTGTACAAAACCTCTGAAATTGGACCTACTGTACATTTTGAGCCGCCCACAGCCTTCCTCCAGGTGATACAGTTCAATCTGTTAGAATCAAATGCACCTTTCATCATCATCCTCTTTGTAATTCTCTGTTGGAAGAGTATTTTAACATATTAAATGGTAATTTCTGTTTGTTCTCATCCTTCCGTCACACACCCGCATAAGTAATAAAATCAGCTAAAATATCTGGAAGATACCCAAACTTGCTCTACAGTATCCTTGTGTTGAAAAGGAAAAAAATGGAAAAATTTTTTTAGCTTTTCCAAACACTATTTAATTATTTTTTTAATGTACGTTTGGCATAAGTCCTTTGGTTAAAAGTCAGTGTTTCCAAGTAGGATGGATATTTATATATCGCTCCTGAAACAGAGCCATTCCTATTTATATGACCAGTCTATGTGCAATGACCGTACTGTTCAAGTGCACTCTCTCAGAAATATTCAGCTAAATTTGGTGTCAGTTATGTCGGTGCAATTTAGAAACAAACAAACAAAAAATCACTGTACATACTTGAGTTTTGTACTGGTGTAAGCGAAATGAAAAATCTGTCCCTGGAAGGCTTTGGTATTCAAAGTGAGCACTCAGTGAATATTGAGTGCATAATTAAATTCCACGCTTGTATCAGTGCTCTGGATTTCAATGCATTCAGGCAAGCCATCACCTGCTGATGTCAGAAGTGTATCCAAACAGAAAAAGATTTTCTCAGACCATTGAGACAATAGCCTGATCCCAAGTCACTTGACAGAAATGCAGGCATACATGTTCTCCTTTCATGATGCACAGTGGTCTGAAAGGAAAGAAGTAATACTTGGATATTTCACTATAAACAAAACCCTTAAAGCAATTTCTCAGGAGTGGTTAACAATGTTGAAGTGTTGATCCAGTCTGTACTGGTGAGCCATCAAAACCACAAAAAGGATTTACGTACCTCCTAAATACAATTTTCTTCCAAAATTTATGGTTAACTTTGAAAAACCTGAGCTTTTCCTCAAAGATAATTTCAAAAGGGCTCATTGGTTCAAATCCCCATTGAAGTCCCTGCAAGTTTTACTAGGCCTATATCTTGAGGCAGGTTAAATGTTTAGTTTAAGCTTAGCTGGTCTTGACATTTCTGCACAGAAACACTAAAATTGAAAAGCAAACAATACTGGGGCTACACACTGAATCATGTTGTTTTCTGGCATATAACAAACAATCTTAGTACTCCATGGAAAAATCAGTCTGTGGTCCCCATTCAACTTCACAGTTTTCTTTACAAATTTCAGAAGTCCTTCAACTATCTTGCTTTTTCTGGGTGACAGATGCAGGAGAGAAAGCCCTAGCATCTCTTTGAAACTATTTCTGCTCCAAAGGCTCACAGAACCATTGATCGTGGCATTTGAACACAGAATTACAAGGCAATTATCTCAGTAATAGCCTCAGTGAAAATCATGGGGTTTTCCTTTTATAAATGGCACTTTCAGTATTGACACAGATGAGTGAAGTAAGACATCCAAAGCACTATTGAGTCAAGGATGATCTTTCATTTTTTACCTCCTTCCATCTCTCAGGAATTCCATAAATCTCAGAAAACATTTAGGATTTGGAGGCCAAATTACTTTGGCTGAAGCAAGGCCTTTGAAATAACTTGGACTGATTATGTGATAGTAATTTGTGTCAATCTGTTCCTGCGTATTTGAGTTAAAGCTATTTCTTTGATTCTTTAATTTATGCAAATGTAAAATGGTGAGCAATTCAGACTGGAAAAGTATGTTTGATTAAAGCAATCATTTTTGGTTTGCAAGTGTTGGCCAGTGGCAGAGTTGTAGACACAAAATTGCAACTTACTGCTTTATCATGAAGACTCATATTCAAATTTTCTATTTGCACTTGTTCTGTGTGATTCATCTGTAATCTGCTGTGACTTTGCAGGGAATAGGCGCTTGCTTCTGTGTATGCAGAATTGAGGCTAGTACTTCATGTGAAGGAGCTTAGGCTGGTGAATATGGACCTCGCGTTGATTAATGGTCAGTCCCTTCAATGAACTCAATACAAATCTGTGTTAAGAACTGTATCCCTTTTTCTGAATATTGTAAAAGAGTTTTCGTTAATGGATCAAAGCCATACTGGCAATTGAAGGTGACAAGTCTTTTTGGTGAAGACCAGGTTACTTGCTTGTAGTATTAAAGAAAGTTGAGTTTTCCCATAAAATACTGTCAATGTGGTTTTTTGAAATAGTACTTCTTGGACTAGTTGCCTGGGGGTTTTTCCTGTTGGGACTACTATTGGTGCCTATTATTTTAAAATTTATCTTTTATTAATTGAAACTAAGCAGTCACTACAGTTGCTCAGAAAACAATGTGTCCTTCCTATAGGTGACTGCTCAGGTATTCCTGTGACCAGTACCAAAATGGTAAACTGATGGTACTGTCAACAAGACAACTCTCAGTATGAGAATAAAATAATTCCTCCTTCTAATGGCATGCTCTACACATGCAGTATTAACTGACAAAGTTAAAACAAATCTGTCAACGTATTATAATATAACTTAACCTGAAGATAGCATGTTAGCAACACTTTTGCCCTGAGTGAGCTGTGTTAAGAGGGGACAGAATCTTAGTTGTCATATTCTACTGAGTACACAAAGCATAGAAAAGAGTAATTAAAGCACAATTCAGTGTTTATAATGTTGTCTCTCAGTAAGGATCTGTGATATCAGTTAAGAATTTCAACTTAATTTTTTTGTTGTTTTTATTTAAAAGTACTGGTTGAGATGGGTATGCCTAAGGCTTCTGAATTCTTTGATTGCAGAATTTTCTCTCATTTGTTTACCATGCTTTTTAGTTCTTCCTCATGTTCCTCAAAGGAAAAAGTATGTAAGTACTGAAGCACAGTAATAACTTTTTTCTTGCATTTGAAGTGACTATGGGTAATTCATTCTGTTCAGTTATATCCCGAAACATAAATGCCTTTTTTAAGGTCTGTAGAAAGCAATTATAAAGCTGGTAACTTTGAACTATTGAACTGCATGCCCCAGTGCTGTTGGCAGTGCTAAAAATGGGAATATTAGATTAAATTTTTTCAAGCAGAAAGTTCTAGTAACTTGAGTAATAATATTCATTAACTTCTATTTACATCATTTTAATCTGAATCCATATTGTATATTTGTTTTATTTTTTTTCAGAAAACCATTAAAGCCTCAGCCAAATGCGTATTTCACAGTATATGCTAATTCAAATTTGGTGTAAATTATGGTTGAATTATCAAAGGTGGCTTGGTTTTAATTTGAAGGGGTGGGGCATTAAGTGCTACAATAAGTTATTCCCGTGGTGGGTTCGCAATTACGATGCCATGCACTGTAACAGCATGAAAGCAAACGCAAGTCTGTCGGTGTTGAGCTGAGCCTATAGAAATGACAGCGTGATGAGGCACCCACGCCTTGCTTGTGCTGCTTGAAGTTGTGTCTGAGGGGATGACTGGCCTTTCAATTAGACCTGGAGATACTTTCCCTAGTTCCCCAGTAAGTCTGACAGTCAAACACTAGCCAAGTTGCTCAGAGTGTGCTATGAGGAAAAAGTAGGTTTATATGAGAGATAAAATCAGTAGGAGAGGCTATTCAAAATGACAGTTCAAGATTTATTTCAGTAAGTTCTGCTAAGCTTCTCAAGTTGTTGGGTTCTGTGACCGATCTTGTTTCTGTTCATTGCAAAATGCTCAAATCTGTCCTGGAACGAGTTAAAACCTTTGTGACTGCCAAGGCTTTGGGCATGGTGCCTGACAGGAAACTCTCTCTGCTCAGGAACTGATAACAGTGCAGGATTTGCAAAAGAGAAGACAAAAGACTTAAATGCTGCTTTCTTGGCATCCTTTAAGAGAAAACAGCGGGGGAAGAGCAGCAGCACTGCAGATGTGAACAGAGATAAGGGTATCCAGGTTAAACCTGCAGCTTCTTTATTAGCACAGGAGTGCAGAAGCTGATATGTATATATTGTATAGCTGCATGAAAAGAGTGAGTACCGTGGTACTGAGATGTGATCTTATTAATTTTCCTTTCTTAATAGGTTTATTAGAACATGGCTCATGCTTTTGCTTGGCTACTTACCACTAGTATTGTCATGGCTTAGGTTGTTCACAGTAATGGAGATTCATGTGGGATAAAGTAAATGAAGCTGCTTTTCATTGCCATTATCATTATTAAAAAGGCTTTTGGAAGTCAGATCTTGCTGTCAGTGCCACAGATTAGCACACCCCTAAAAAGTGATCAAAGAGCAGCATCCTAGAGAGTGTATTTGTCCCTTATGGTGCCTGACCAAAGTACTGTTCTATTAACTGCTAATAAAAAAAAAATAAAAAATGTATGGAATTTTCATTAGTAAGACTTCTGCTTAATAATGGTATTATAACATGCTATGATTTTTTCCCCACTCTTTTGATTTTGTTTCTCTCCTGGCTTTAGTGAACATGGCTGCTGTGATTACAGCTACAGCCATTTCACTTCATACCTGCACTTGTTCTGGAGTGGCTTGAAGGATTCCTTCAGATTGCAGATGATATCGTTGTCTTGCTTTTATGCATTACAGGCTGTATTTTCATCAAGCGTGACTGTACTGATAGGAGCAATTCTCTGATTTAGGGAGTGTCATTTAAAAACATATAGCTAGAGCCTGGATAGTTTTTCTACTATACACCTGATCACCCTGCCTCCAGATTACAATGCTTCTCTTAATGCGAAAAGTTCCCAAGTTATGCCATTTATTGTCATACTTTTTATTCACTTGTTAGGTGTTGTGGTAAAAGCTTCCTTGTTTCTGTTTCGTAGTGTACAACGCTATTTTTGCATCATGTAGTCTACAGTTTCTGAGCAGCTGCTGTATGGGCAACTTCGCTACCTCCTACTCCAGTTCTAATACCTTGTGGTGTGTTAGATTTCTGTGTGTGTGAAAGTGTTTGCTGGTCACTTGTCTAATTACATCTGCTTATCAAGGGCTAGTGAATACTTTTTTCTGTCTGATGCCCTAACTATTCAGTTTAATTCTTATTTTTGGTGATTTTTTTTTTCCTTTGGGATCAGCCCCATTGGGATTGCATCCTTCAGTATGTCATCTTGATCTGTGAAAGCAGTCTTTTCTTGTCAAATAGACCCAGGTTACTCACCCATTAATTGCCTCAGCAGGTCCCTGATATCCTTTATTTTTTTCTTCATGAAGAAGTACTTTACTTTGGGAAACAATAGGTTTCAAACAGCTCTGCAGCTGTGTGCTTTTTTGCCCAGTGCATACTGGAAAATAAGAGCTGTCTGGCTGCAGCTTGCTGGCATCTGCAGTGCCAATGACCAACTTCCTTATTTCAGACTTGATGTATACCAGGTTTGAGTTGTTAGTCAAGCTATCAGTGGATTTTGTCTGTTTGACCAGTTGCTGTTATTCTTTAACACCATGTATTATCATAAACTAGACTGTTAGCAGTAACAGAAATAGACACACAAGAGGAGAAATCCCAGACCTTGTGTTTCATGCCCAAGACTTCTCTAAGTAGTTTTGCTAAGGAGGAGCAATCACTTATTTTTATACCTGTCTTTTGGAGACAATGCCTCTTGCTGTGCATAGCTATTCTATGTTAGTTACAAATAATAAAGGTAAGAAGATTGGTGCAGCTTGTCTTAAGGCAACCTGCATCAAACCTTGTTTTTGTTTGAAATTGTAAGTAGAAGAGTTGTGTGATGATGTGACTCCAAAAGCGATGACTGTAAACTGTCATGGAAGATATATGAGAAATGGATATGAGACCTCATAGGACAAATCCTGGGGAAAACAAAGGATATAGGGAAGGTATGCTGAGTAAAAAGCCTGAAAGATATCATGAAGCAGGTGTTGGGTGTTGTTTATGCTTCTGTCATTAAAAAAAACCAAACAAGCTAGGAGTAAATGTGTATACTTCAGCATGACATTTCCACCACACTCTGCTCTGAAACAGCCCTTTACAGTGGTGAGCCAGTGCTCCATGTTCTTGCACTGTAACTAGCAATGGTTTGTAGAGCTCCAGTTTTAATAAAGCTGTACCCCTCTGGCGTATTCTTTCTTCTCATCCTTTGATATCATGCCTTTGTCTTAAGAGTGTCAAATTACTTATAAACAGATGTAATTCTTTTCCTTTTAAAGATAGGATGTGCACTGGCTTTCTATACAGCTCAGTTACTGAAGGACACCCAGATGGAAAAAATGGTCTCAGCTAAAACCACTCAGTGATTGCTAGGAGGTACTTACTGCTAATTCTCCAAGTTTTTAGATTCAAATATATTGGAGAAAAGCAGATGCCAATGGCTTGGTGTTTAATACTCTGTGGAAATGGAGCTGGTGTCCTGATTTGCCAGAAATGTTGATCTAAGAGGAAAAAAAAAAAATTGGCCGTGAGTTGACGTCTTACTAAAAATCTCAGAAGATTAAATCAAGGATTTAAATATATGCCTTCTCATATGCACAAGCATTTTCACCAGTTTCTGTAGGATTGCTCATTTGACATATCTTTGAAGTTAATAGGTTGCTCCTGTGGAATAAGAGCATGCAGAACAGTATCCAGGAAAAGCTCAGAGAATAGGGAGAAAACAAATTATATACCCCGAACAGGCCTGGAAAGAGAATTGGCACAGACAGTAGTACAACCATTGCCCAGTTGCTCCATCCTATGACTTGAAGATTTGGTTTCCAATACTGTCAGCTGTCTCTTTCATGAGCAGTATATTCATTTTCAAACAATGATAATACCATCTGTGAAGCAAACTCAGAACTTTGAGTTCAATGGGGCAAGATAGAAAAAAAGAATCTGACCTAGAAATGAGAGAATGGAAGCTCATGTCTAAACCACAAGTTGAGAAGGTGTTTAGGAGCGGTATGAAGTAGTAAGAACATTCAAAAATCAAGTTTCTAATAACTTAATTTTAGCTAGTTTTACCAAACTGATAAACTGTGTTATTTTGGCTTGTGAACTTGGGCTATAACACAAACCTAATTTAAATGTTGTACAAGTGGACAATAGCTAAAATTCTGTATTTAGACTTATTAAGCATTATGATGCATTTTTATAAGCTTCCATTTGATTTATCTCAAACTTAAACTCCTATGCATAATGTGTCTTCTACCATGTGGGTTTTCAGAGTGGCCAGCTTGCTCCCTCCCATTCTTTTTCATTGCACCATTTGAGTATGGTGATACAGATGCCCAGACTTGAACTAGTTTTTACTGGGAAATCATAAAATGAATGGCAGACCCACAACAGTGCCTTTGTTTCTTCCTCCCATTACTCTTTATAATTACATCCCTAGATACTCTTGTGAGTGTGAGCCACAAATATTTAAGGCATGTTTCCTCCATACATACAAACATCTTCCTCATTGTCTGTAGAATCGTAGTTTTACAGCAAGAAAGGGAAACTCAGTCTTCTAGACCAATAATGTTTATTGATACGTTGATGCTCATGTAGCTCAACAGTAGGTTTGATTCCATATCCTGGAATCAGCTGCTAAGTTTGAGAGTTTAGGATTTAAGATTGTAGTCTAAACTTGCTGTGGTTCTATTGTGTTCAGTTCTAGTGGTCTTCTGTCCTGCCTTTTTTGTATTGAATTTCACAGGTTTTAATGTTTTATTTCTTAATTCTTTCAAGTTAGCTGCCGATGTTAAGATGATTCAGCTTTATTTTATTTCTACTATCAACAACTTCTGGGAGAATAAAATAGGATGTAAAAATTGTTCTGCCGTGAAACTTTACTAATACTTATTCATAACCAAATGCTCTCAACCTTTGGTTGCATTGCGTTAAAGCTATGGTTGCACAATACTCTAGTAAGTAGTAAGGATATCGAGTAGCAAGGAAGTCACTTAGCAAAATATTCTTGTAACAACTCCTCATTGTCGCTCTCATCTCTATTGTTTCAAAAGGGCCTGACTCTTCCCCTAGAGAGGGATTGGAAGGGAAACTCAGTAACACAATCCAGTAATATACTGCATTTTTACACAAATACAACAAAGTTACTGATAAACTGTTTCAGAGAACAGAACACTTAGCTTCTAGTTTCTAAACTTCAGGTCAACTGTCCTTAGAAGCAGCAACATACTTTCCTTATTGAAAAAATTTGAATATCTTATGCAGGTACAAGTTTCACCGTCAACAAGATGTTTTGGTTTCAAATAGATTTATTTTTTTTTTTCCTTAACACATAATACTGTTTGTGTTGCTTTTGTCTTCGTAGTATTTAGAAGTTGAATAGTCATGTTTAGAAAAATCATTTATCTATGTGATGAATTTTGCTGATGCAGGAGAGAGTGGTAACAGTAAGTGTCATATTCTATGCTTTCAACCAACAAGTTTTCTTTTTTTGATGAAGGCCACTGTTCAGCAAAGTGACTGAGGTAAAGCATACCTCTTAGTTTGAATGATGTATTAGACTTCTGCGTACGCCTGAATACTTTACTACAAGGTATTACATTTGTTTTGTACTATGTAGCTCCAGTGACCTCAAGGATAACAAAATATCCATGTTAAGTGTATGTTTAAAATGAATTAAGCATGATCTTAAGGGTTTGCCAGGCAACAATATAGTAGTAAGCAGGGTATGTAGTGCTGTGGCTCATTGAGCTCTAATTGTTTCAAACTGTTATTGATCAGACAAAATAAGACTCTGCTCTGGTTCTGTTAATAAATATTGGAGACTATGGGTTCAGTTGTTAAACAAGCTCTTGAAGTGATTCTTGTTAAGTTCAGATAGAGCAAAGGGTAAGAAAGGAATTAGGCTGAAAGTAACGAAGAGAACTGAATAATTTCAAGATATGATGGCAAAAGAAAGAAGCATCTTGGGGAGCTAGAAGGGGAACAACAGTGGGAACCTGACCTTTTAGAGGAATGTAACAGCATAACTCCACTGACCTCAATGATGCTGAACTGGTTTTCCATCAGTTACAGATAAAGACTTATCAGCAGTTGCTGAAATAGTTGAGTTTGCTAAACCAATTTCTTCCTTTCCCAGATTATTTTTGTCTCTGTGTGTTGCTATAAATCACTCTGTCAAGTGTAACTTGACTTGCCTTTGATTTTTTAGGTTTGTGTGTCAGGGATATACTTTTATATATTCATGTTTTTTCATGTTAATGAACATTGAACATTTAATTTATATTATTTTTTGATAACTATTTCTTGAATAACTAAAACATTCTGTCATATTCTTCCTTGAACAGTGAAATTAGTTCTGCAATATTTTTGCATTGATACATGACCAAGAATCCTCTGCTGCTTCAACCTGAAAAGACCAGGACAGTTTATTAAGAATATGGTGGGGTGGTGGAAATATTGTTCAATATTAGCATTAAGTAGGCATTTAGAAATTACACTGACATTTCTGTGTGGGCTTCTTCAGCTACCCACCTCTGAAGTACCTCATACCATTCACTAATTCAGAAGCCTTGTACATCTTGGAAAGAGAAGGGCTCCTCTAAAAAGGCTTTCAGTATTCCTCCAGGGGAACTAACTTCATGATTCAGATACCAGAATAAAGATGGCCATGCCACTAACACGATGGGAGAATAGGGATAGCTGGGAGACAGCATGACAAGGGACTCTCTGGTGCTTCCCCTGAGAAAGCAGCGACAATGGGAGAACATCTCAATTGCCTGCACAGAAATGTGTGCAATGCAAGGAGCAAACAAAAGGAATTAGGAATCCATGTGCAGTTGCAGAGCTATCATCTCATTGGGAGTACAAAGATGAATGGACATAGGCTCTTTGGGAAAGGCAGCTATGCCTGCTGCCGAGATGGGGGCAAGTGGTTTAGCAGCCACAGATGCAGAGATAGTAAGGCTGAGTTACAGCCATTTGAGCATGCTGAGAGATGGATGGTGTCCTTGCAAGGCCACTGTCATCTTAGGAATGTCTGGAGATTGTAGGAGTTTCCTGATGACCAGAGAAAGGCAAACATTGGAGGTTGTAGAGAAGATTGAGCAAGGCTCTTCCTAGAGGTGCACAGGCAACATACGCAAGTGAGAAAATGGGAAATTCCTATAGAATGTACTAAAAATTCATTTCATCCCAGAGGTGGTCAATGCTAGAACAGGCTGTCCAGAGGGCTTGTGGAATCTCCGTTCTTGGAGATATTCCACTGGATGTGGTTCTTGACAGACTATAGAAGACTATTGGACATCTCTCCGAACCTAAATCATTCTATGCTTGTACGATGTGCAGTGGCAGGAGCAAATAAAACTTCACCGTTTAACTTTTTTCTTTTAAATCATTTCTCTAATGATCTTCACTGTGCTCTGTTGTACTTAGACTCCATGCTCAATCTTTTGAACAGGAGTATTTATGTTTCATTCTGAAGCTCTTGTTGAATCAAAAGGATTAATGTTTGGGGATTTAATAGTCTCCAGTTTAGCTGAACTCAGTAAATCTGTCTCTGGGCTGACAGAGTGTTGGAGTGCTAACTATTTTGCAATGGATAGAATGATGACAGCATCAAATCTTTTTTTTTTTTTCTTTAATATTGAGGAAGTATTGAAGAAGTTAAATAGACAATGCAAAATAATAGCTGGATTATTAAAATAATCCACTGTTGATGTACACAACAACTACCACCCTAACAAAGTTTGGAAGTGATTGTAATGGAGGAAAAATGAACTAATGCCAGCAAGCTTTTTCATCTAACAGTCATTTTCAAACAAGATGATATGAACTTCACTGGAGAGCTAGCATAGAAATGTTTTATCCACATAAAACTCCCCCTGTAACAGTTAGAACCAAAAGCCAAAGATGCAGAAATTTACAAGTTATATTACCTCACAAAGTGGTTCTTCAAACTATCAGCGTGCCAGATCCTCTAGCCATGATTGAGGTGGGAATTAAAATGGCAAATTTTAGTGACTTACTGGGAAATCACTTAAGGTTGAGGGAACAAATACAAAATCAAGAACAAGCAGAGCTAAACATATGGTCAGCTGTCTCTGACCATTGTTTAAAAATTACTCTATTTTGGATGGAGTTTTTTTATAAACTTGCTATCAGAACATTGGGATCAGTCAACAAGTCAATCTTCAGTGATAACTGTGATATATTAATGTATGTTTTGTTGGCTAAAATAGATTGAATGCAGTATTCTCATTGCATGTGTTTTTAGAACAAAAAGAGTGTTTGAAGGTGTGGGGTATTTTTTACAGATGCCATGGTGTTTGAAGAGTAGTTGTTTTATTTTTGTGATTAGTTTTTTGTCAGTTTACATGACTTGTTATATATTTGCCTTAGTTGTCTGGTGCATAAATGTGGAGTACAGATGAAGTGAATATGTTCACGATACAATGACTACAAACTCATAGCAATATAGGACTTGCATTGGTTTAAAATTAGAAGAAAAGCTATTTTAAGTTTTTCTGTATTAGAGCTGTTTTGTTTATTTGGCATAGTTTGAATTGCTAGTCTTTGAAACAGCAGTTGTTGCTGATTACTGACATTAAATGCTACCTTCAGAAAATGTGTTGTTTTTTTCTCAAAAGTACAAGCAAGATGCATAAAAATAATAATTACATAGATCAAAAAGAAAAGTGCAGATTTTTCTCCCAACTTAAAGCCATAGGAAAATAATGGCTTCATACTCTGAAGTCAAACATCAGTACTCAGTTGGGTAGGAAACTTTCCCATTAATTCATAATCAAATAGTGTCAATCTTATCTAATTTTAAAGGATTATTCAACAAACAACACAACTAATCTTTTCTTAGATCTTTTGAATTTCTTTTTTTTTTTTTTTCAGGGGATGGTAACTTTGTCTCATTAACTCTGTCTCAAAATAATGCAAGGCTGTATGAACTTGCTTGATTTAATTCTGCAATAGCTATGTATCCCTAACTAGCTTTCACTTCACAGACACTTGAGAATTCATGAGGCTGGATTTTAAATTCTGACCAGCACACCTACTTTTAAAAAATTATCCGCCTTCTAGTAGACTCTTAGAAATGTCGAGCTAAGGAAAGTGAAAACCCTGGCCCTCCAAGCAAACTAGTTTTCCTCTTCCGTTTAAATCAGTAGTAACAGCTACAATCTCCAGAATATTGTGGTGTTATAAAGCTAATGACATCTAATTTTGTTAAGTGCGTAACAAAACTGTAGAAATAAAGGGATAATTTGCACAACTGTGAAGTGCCTCATAAAATGGATAGTAGTGAAACTGCATGGAAGACTGGATAAATTTAATCTGAAACAAAAAAAAAAGATAGAATAATGAATCTTTTGAATGAGACTTGATGGGGGCAGTTCCCACGCTCTTCCGTACTCTTTCCTCGCTCTCTGTGACTCTTCTGAAATTCTGCTAAAAAGAAAGAGTGTGATAGTAGGCATATGATTTGGGTGATTTAGAATAAATTTCTCTGCATGGGAGATGCAATTTTACCTGGTCTTCCACTGAATGCACTATTTTTAATAGTTTAATTTGAAGACTTTGTGTAATTGTGATGGTTGGTCTTGTCAAGAGTGATATGATTGAATTTGGAAGCTCCATAACATTAAAAGAATATTTTTTTATTTTTTTTTAGATTGAGTTGAAAAGAGAAGATTCAGTAGCATTAGTGCAAAATATTTGCAGAGATTTAAATGGTACTTTCTTTATATGTTTGCAGAGATTTAAATGGAACTTTCTTTATACTTATTTTATTGTCCATGGATACTACAACATCAGCTTTCAGAGATATGTGAGCTTTTTGTAAAACCCCTTCCTTTCATTTGCCATTTTGCTAAATGTGACCAGGTTGAATAAGCTGGTTACTTTTCTAGAGATAAAGTGGAAGTTAATTTCCATTACTTGCTCTGTTTTGACTACCTATATTTTCATTTCCAAACTCTTTAATTCTAGAAATGGTCTTATACGGAGAGGCAGGTTAAAAAAAAAAAAAAATATTTTTTTTTTTTCTTCAGAATAGATGAATCTGAAGTTAAATACACAGAGACTAGGAGTTTTGCCTGACCTAGCTTTAGGAGGTTATATACTAGATGTCTTTGGTTGTCTAAATATAGTATCTGGTGACAAGAAACAGGCAATTTTAGAGCATGGATTCCTTTAAATGTCTACTTTTCCATTGTTTCCTTGTTTATTTTCCTTTTTTAATGTGTTCAAAATAGTTACTATTGTCTTAAAGGACATTTAAATAATACATCTTTGGATGACTTAGCTGTGAAAGTAAAAAAATACATAAGAGGTAGTTGAAAAGAAAAATGAGAATTATGATGAAAACTGTAACAAAATATTTTGAGCAAGCATGTGTATGCTGGCTTGAAATGCTTTGAAATAGAATAAAGCACTGAATGGCAATAAAACCCTGTCACTGCACTGATTTTTTTCAGAAATTCCATTAACTAGGGAATTTTTAAATAAAAAGATAAAGCTTAAAAATGGGAAGGAAACTTTAATAAACCCACAAACAATCTTTAGAGTTCAATCACGAACCAATTAATGTAAGAAAGGTACAAACTGTTTTTATTTTATTTGATAAAGCATCTAGCATTATGTTCACCCTCAGGGCACAATAGTGTGACAGGCTGCTTTGTTCACCATAAAGCTTGCTTTTTTTCGCTGATTTTACAACCTGTGATTAAAATACTTGCAGCACTACCCTGTTTTTTAACAAAATCAGTTTACAAACAGCTAGCAGTACAATTTAATGGCTCTTTCCACCTGTGAAGCAGATATACAAACAATACTTTTTTCTTAAAATCAGTACATTGGTTTTAAACTAACTATTTCTTTGTACCAGTAGAGTTTATGAGGGGACAGTTTAATTAGACTGAATAAGGAAATTGTTTGTGTTAGAGTTTTGGATTTAAACTTGAATTAGAATTTCAAATGCCCATCCTACCATATTTTTCTTTTCTTTTCTCTGGAAGAAAAAGAAGTAATCTATCCTCTTGCACCTACTCTTAATTTTCGACATTAGTTGTTTTCAGAGCTATGTTTTTAGCACAAGATTATGCTTAATTTTCCTCTATAAAGAGAATTAATTTTTTAATTATTCTTTTATGAAACTTAAGCAAAACCAAAGGGTTGGTTTGAGCTCGGGGGTGGGGGAGAGAGACTAAAATTTTTGATCAATAATAATTACCAAATTATAGTCTTTCCACAATGTGGTTATACTAGACTGGGAAGTTTTCATTTATGGGAACTTATAATTTCCCAGAGAAAGCAGATTTTAGTAACAACTCTCACAGACTTAGCAAATGAAGAATTTATGAAAAGTCAACTTTATGTTGGTATTTTTATGCTCAGTAGAAACCCTTTTCCCTGGTGGCTAAAAAAAGGTTTCCACTGATGGAGTTTCATCTGCAAATGTGTGCATGAGGTGGTAGTGAAAAACACAGCTTCTTTCCACTTTCAGCCCCCGAGTTCCCTGATGAAAGGAAGTCATAATTCTGCACCTGAAGGGTAATACAGCTCAGATCTTGAAAATAGCAAAATGTGCTTTGTGCAAGGGTATGTCCACTAATGAGCTGCGTATCTTCAGGTATCTAGTTTTTGTGTTTGAGACCTATCTTTAAAATTAGTCTCCTCAAAATAAACATCTTCTTTTACTATGTATGATGCTCTTAGTGTCTATTTCTCATCTGCTTGATTCTCATGGCAGAATTACTGTGTTCTGGTATGGGAGGACACAAGATAGATTTAATTTCTTCCTTGGTCTGTAAATAGAATGAGAGTGTATTCATGAACTGAAAAAGAAACATATATGTAAGAGAAGGATATGTACATGCATTTAAAATTTGAATGTAGGAGACAGTTTATGGATGAGAATTGTCACTGCCGATCTGCAAAAGGTAGTGATGATGCGTTCAGCCCTTACGTTTGAATTTTTACTTGCTGCTTAGTGTGTTGAAATACTATATAATATTGTAAGATTTATCGTGAAGAAAATTGACACTTTAAATGAATATAACATGCTTTTCCTAGACTGCCAATGAGTTTTACATGTCTAAGGACATATTAGCAAGGTATATAAACCACCACATTGTGTGCCATAGCGAATCCTTTTGTCATTCATACTTTGATGCAATCAGTAAGTCAACATATAGTTCAGAATTACACTTTGTTGTTGGAAAAATTCAGACTATGTGAAGCAACTATTTGAGACTGCAAAGGAGCCAATGCAACCATATGTATTAAAATAATCTGATTAGAATGATACTGCAGACAGCTAATTTAGCAAGTGACAGTTTGGGTGTATAGGGTCAAAGATTAATAAGTGAGATTGTTACAGGGTAGGAAAAAGTTGATTTCAATTAAAACCTTTTTCTAAAAGAGATGTGGAATGCATGGAGAATTTGAGTACCCACTGTGCTTCATGTCTGTAGAATTCTTAGTGCAGGTTGTACACTACAGTGCATACAATAAAGTTGGGGTTTATTATTATCAGTTTTCTGATAATAGTATAAAAGTATAATTATTCTTTTCAAAAATTACATGGAAAAAAGACAGCAGAAAATGTCAAACTGAGAAAGAGTGGACTACTTTGATTAAGGCAGATTTATTCATTAGTGCTTTACAGACCTGTGGACCTTGATAAACTGGAGGTTTCGGACATTTACATTTTATGATTTAAATAATTTAGGCTTCTAATTTCTTTCCATGCTTACTGGAGATGAGCAAGTTGAAATGCTTTATCTAAGATCAAGAAGGAAGGAGAAGCCAGGCAGTTCAGAGTTAAATTGCAATTTCTGCTCTAGAGAAGCACTATTGATAGTTGTGACAAAGTATTTCCACGTGTATCTCAAAGAAAGAGGAGCAGAATTCTCTCTCTAATTGTGTACAGATCAAATCTGACACCTGATAATATACATTAATCAATAAACAAGTGCAGTTCCGGTACTTGAATGATCTTTGGATCATAGAAGTAGTTTGTGTATGTTCCTAAGCAGAGTTTGACTGATAGGAAGTTTGCATTGATAGTAGTTTGGGATGAAAAGCAATTAAGAAGTAATTTAACAATCTCCATACCACGTACTCTAAATCTAAGCAGTTTAGATTTAAAAGATAGGCAAGCACGTTAAAGACTGAAAAAGCAAATTTATGATACGTGGTGACCAGTTAACTTATCCAGAAATGTGTTAATGATTTTGTTTTAATTACGGCATCTTGAGCACATAGTATGGCAGATTTGATAGAATTATCTTCTCAAGATAATTGATTATTTTTTGATTGGTTTCATTGTATCTCTGGCTTGTTTGTCCTTCAGTCATAGGCCACATGGACAAGAGTGAGGTTTCTCCTATTTCACTTTTTCATTCTCCTCTTCCCCGTATCTCCTACAAGAAATGTAAAATGCTTTGCCAAATGCACGTTGTTGTCCTCCTGAAGTATTTTTTCCCTTTACCGATGTTTTGTACAAGAACAAATATTTTATTTTCCTGAAAGACTAAACTTGTTGCAAATGCTCTCCAATCACTTTAGCTGGATTCTTGGTAATCTCAACTCCAGAACAGTAGTAAGAAAGAAATACATCAAATACAGTCCTTTTTTTTCCTGCACAAAGAAAACCTCAAAGATAAAGGGAAAAAAAACCCACCCAACAACCCACACAAAACCCCCCCTGTTTTTAAAATAAGTCTTAAATTTTTGAAAGCTTGACTTGTGAGGCATCGGTACAGGTGAGGAATGTTTTAGACCTAGTATTCAATATTCAGTAGAGCATAATCCCTTGAAGACTGTGGCCTTCCTAAGCTCCTTAGTTAATAGAGCTACAGTTCAGCTTGAGCATCACAAACAATTGGAAGAAAGTATAATTATATACACTTCACCTCCTTCCACAATTTCTTCCCAGGAGAGGAGCACATCCAGGCTGGTGATTTTTCCAGAGGAAAAGCTGAACAAAATTGTCACCAGTCAGAATGCAGTGTAAATCAGCCTTGTTTCATTATTGTTAGTTGCTTGATGGAATAGTTACATGTTAAATTGCTCTTAATTTGGGTGCTCTGTTTTGAATGCAGGTTGCAGTTGAGATTCTCTAATTTTTGCGTATATGTTTATACACGTATATATCGTGTACATACAGTCTGCTATATCAGCTGTCGTCTCTTGAAAGAAGAGCTATCTAACCACAAATGGAGTCTTACTATTGAAATTTTTGTTTTGCTTGTATGTACATGTTAGGCCATCCTTCATAAAAAGAAATTAATAAGCAGGGAAAAGAGGTAATTTCAGATGAATACTTGATGCTTAATTAGGTAAATATAAAAAAAACCCTGTGAAATGCCAGTTTATATAACTAGAAATGGCTACCACTTGTATTTCTCTGATAAAGCCAATAGAAAAGCTGTCAGGGTTCATATTTTGTGAGGTATTTGCCTCTTAATCATTCTCAAAGAATCTGTGTGTTAAAGGCAACTCTGAGAATGGATGCTCTTCAGCATTTATATCTGCACAGCACACAGCCAAAAACTTTTATGTAGTTCTGTGGGTTCCATTGACAGTGAGCCCAACTGAGTCCCTCAGCCTGGATGCTGCTGGGAGTGGGAAGGTGCTGTCTTAGAAACTGAACTTGGTAAGGCTTGGGAGGCGAATATAGGCTGAGGAGTTGCCCTCAAAGGCAACGGGTGAGATGAGAGATTTAATTGGTGTTTTAGCCTTGAGTCATTTCTCAGTCTGCACCTGGAGTGTAGAACTTTGCTTTCTAAGCAGAGTTGCAGAAGGATGGAGAATGAAATGCCAGCTGCTTCATCCAAGGGATGGACACACCACAGGTTCGGCAGTCTGCCCATCTGCATGAGAAGGCTCTGTGCCTCAGACTGACAACTCAAATTCTTGAACCAATCACTTGGGAAACCATCCAAAGAAATCATCCTTTTATGTATTTCAAATGCTTGATTTTGCATTTCCTTTCACTAATGCTTCAGAAGAAAAATGATATTGGTATGTATTATACATGCATATCTTTTTAAGAAAAGTAACGCTAATAAAAGTGAGCAAATACATCTCCCAAATCTCACCATCTTTTAGGAGTCAAAAAATAATTTGTTATTAGGATGCAAATGAACAAGTCTAGCTTCCAGTTCTTTGGCACTGGCTTGATGCATGGGTGAGTGTATCAAGACACTACACAATTAAGAATCATAAATACAAATGTGGAAAGAATTAAAAAACTGGACAGGTTAGTTAACACCTGTCATACACACAGCTGAGCATTTGGAATATTTGATGGAGGCTTGTTTGCCAAACTTTTAAGAGTATTAGCACCACAGCTGTTACCTAAGGAAGTAGTTATCCATTCTCTGCGCTGCTGATAATCTCTCTCCTCTAGAGAAACATTGGTAATTAACCCTGGGTACTATTCCCACTATCCACTCTGTCTCCAGTACAGTTCAGCCTTTTAGAAAAACGGATTCTTAAGTAAGCTTCTTTGCTTAGCAATATTTTCTGTCTCCTGACAGAAGATCTCTTGTACTAATGATAAATTTCTTTTGGTCTATACTGGTTTCATGTATTTGTCAGTCTTAAAGACGTTTTAGTGGCAGGTTGTTTTCCCCTGCATGGCAGGAATAGGAGAAAGGCACTGGCTATGGATGGAGCTGGAATGCAAACACTGTCAGTTGTAATTGTTATAATTATTTGTGTTTGTGTGTTTTGTTTTTTTTTTTTTTCCTTGAGGTATCAATTTCCTGTCCAATTCTCTTCCTTAAAAATAAGTATAGAATGATGAAAAATTTCCCAGTATTTCTTGAGAACTTTCAAATGCTTTTGTGACAAGTTTTCATACACTGTGAAGTAGGCTGGCACTCAAACTAGAAGAAGGTTTTTGCTTGTTTCAAAAAATTCTAATATGTGCCTTAAACACGGACCCTGAGCTATGCTGTGTTACTCTTTAAACAATGTGAATTAGCCCTTCTGGAATAGGAACAGTCCTCCTCTGCTTCCTGCTCCTCACTCTTTTGCTCCAGGGTTTGTGTGCCTACTGGACTGGGACTTTGTTGTCCTAGTGCTGGTGTACCTCCTTGGCAGGGACCCAGAAGGTTGCCCGAGGCCTTGCATGGGAAGCACAACAGATTCGATTATTTTATGGACTGATTTTCTCCTGGTTCTCAAATTTTAGCACATTAGATAAAGAAAGGACTTCTTGACTGACTATAGCCGAGTGAAGGACCAGCTCCTAATAAATAACATTCTGCACTCCCAGGATTGCTTGTTGTAAGCGGAGAGCAAAATGAAGGGAACACTCAGATAAGTCTCTGAATTGCTGGTCCTGCTGGGAACAATTAGGACAGTTGGTGGTTTGTTCTGGCTTACCCAGCTGGCTGGCTTCCCCAGAAGGCCACGCGGGAGAAAAGGGTAACAAGACTGCCTGGCACTCCTAGCTACTTTCCTGACAAGACTTTGACTTTGTGGTGTGTGGAACCTGAGCAGAGATGAGATCTGCTTTTTATAGCTTGGAGTACTATGTATTTAGCTCTGGCTGATACAGGGAAGCTGAAGCTCTGTAACTTGGGGGGCCACAAAGTCAGGTCCTGAAAAGACTGTACCATTTGTGAGCTTATCTCAGGGAAAAGCTGCACAGCTTGGTGGTAAATAGCCTACCTCTCAATTAGGGTGTTGGCAGCATTCATAATGCTCTAGCAAGTATATTATAAAGTTCTTGCTTGAATATTTTGTTCTGTGGGGTCTTTTAGTGCAAAACCTTCCTTCCACGTAAGCTAGTTTGTGCCTTGAAGTTGTATGTTATTGCTAATGTTATAACAGACAACTGCATATCATTATTCATCTATTTTATTTAATTATTGATCCTTTCAACTTTACAAGACTTAATTAGAATTTGCTATATTGAACGAAACAAAAAAAATTAAATTTGTTGAATTGGTAAATAACAGAGAATTAGTGGTGGTTTAGTGATTTAATTAACACAGCTTTATCCCAGCACACTAGTTAATGAAAGGCAAGCATTGGGCCATCTGGTACTGTTTCAGGAAATGTGGAAACAGAACTGCCTTACTTTGTACCTTCCTCTGATTTGTTATTTGCATTTTGATGAGTCCATTGGTTCTCCTCTTTCAGAGGATTATTTACTTTCCCTGTGAAGTCCCTAAAACGCCATAGGAACCTCAAGGATAAAATGCTTTTTATAATTGTAAGGTGATTTTAGACCCTATTCTGTTTCACAAAACTGTTCAATATTCTAAAGGTTGAATGGCACAATAAATATGATCTATCCAGAAGGCCTGTAGCCATCACCCCCATGCTATCTAATTAAAAGCTGCACATCTTTGCTCAGTGGTAGTCAAGCTTAATTTGCTCAGTCCAGTTATTGTTGCAGGGTGCCAGGGCACTGGGAACTGTAGAATCTTTTTTTTTTTTTTTTTTTTCTAAACGCAGTACATTTATCTTGAAAGTAAAAACTTCCAGGTTTCCAATGAATAACAATGCAAGACACTATAATCTCAGGGAATTCTTTCCATGAGCTTGCATCATTCTGAATTCTGCATTCTTCTAGTTATAAAGTTAATTAAAAAGTGACTTTTGTGCAATCCTCTTTATTTTTTAAAATAGATTAAAAAAATGAAGTTTTGAAGTTATTTTAAAATAGCACAGGGTGAATATTTTGGTGTTGAACTGTCTAGGGTATCCAGGTTTCTGAATTATGGATGTTTGAAATTTTCACTTAAGTACTTCAGAATGTCACTAAAAAGTGTACTTGCACTGCCTGCCAAGAATTAACCACTGACATTTGAAGTTACCTAAGCAAAAGCAAAACAACACCCCCCCACCCAAAACCCCAATCAAAATAGCTCCCAAAAAATCAGAACAAGAGTTAAGTGGTTCTGTTCCTGCATTTTACTGAAAAGAAGGAAAACAAATATTCCCCTGAAGGATTCACTTCTCCCAGCAAGTATTTCTTAAGATCCATGATTGTTGTGCTCTCTACCAACTGACAAAGATACTTCTTTGTTGTCATTTTAACAGCATCAGGGTGTGAATAGAACTGAAGGACAGTAAAAGAACAGAAAGATGTTGATTTTTGTGCTTTTTAATGATTTGGTTTGGCCATCAAAAACTTCATTTGTATCAATATATTCCTTTTATCAGTATACTTCTTGTGGATATTTAAATACCTATACATTTTCTTGAAGACCTGAGCAGAGGAAGAATTAGGATGGAGGTATTGAAATAAGTAACTTCAATGATCGTGTAAGATGTTATGTTTTCAGAAAGACCTGATTCTATGTGTTCAGTGATTTTAGTCCTTATGTCATCACTTTGGCTTGGAAAATTGTATGCAACTTTCAAAATGTAGCTGATTGTAATTACAACATTGTTGTGTCCTCTAAGAAAGACCTTTTGCTCCACAGTTTACTTGGTGACATTGGAGCAAAGGAGATGACGACAGCTGTTTTGAACATCAACAACACTACTTAAGTTTCTGACACTAAAATATGATTACATGACACAACTCTTGCTTCACAAATAGAGGTTCTGTTTGTTTTGGTTGGGTTTATTCCTATCACCTCAAAAGTGAGAAGAAGGCTGAAAATGGAGGTAGAAGCTTAAGGGTAGAAATTTCTTTTGAAAAGCACACAAGTGCCATTTACATGATTGGAGAGTAGTGTGTGTGTCGTATTTTAGCACAGTTTTGGAAAAGACGAATGGAAGTCAGGGAGGAACCTGGAGAATGGGACTAGCCGCTGTGAAATGTCAATTGAACATCTCTTACAGGGAGCTTGTTAGATCCAACTAGATTTTTAGCTTGTGTTCAAGAACATATATTTCCCTAACTTTTACTTCATTGGTGTTTTTCTCACTATAAAATTCAGACTGGGAAATGGCTTTATTAAAGCCTAAATATAGCTTTAAAGCTATTTCCTACTTGGATGGGAGGGAAACAGAAGTTATTTGCCTTTTAAGTCAATCCTTATCATATTCTTCCCTTGAAAACCTTTGCCATCAATTTGGTTCTGCAGTTAAACATTGCGGTTGAAAATTGTCTCCTTTCAACCAGAAGTCATGAAGTAAAAAAGTGGGGCTTTTTTAAGTTGCTAATCGTGTCCACGATCTTCTCCACAGGCTGTGTCTGTCCTGCACGTTTCATGGCATTGTTTTAGATGTCAGAATGGGTCTAATTTGCAGAAACAACTTTTTACCTGTTCAGTTTTTGTTCCTCTTGATTTCCATCCAACTACTAATGACCATTCGGTCAGCTGTATAGAGTAGAGAATGTGAAGTAAAATGCCGCAAAATGTGTGTTGTGGCAGTACTGAGTCCTCAGCACCTAGTGTTTTCCTCTGCTCCGGCTGCACTGCACTGCACCGTCTGCCTGTGTAGACACAGCCACTATCGTCTGAACAGGAAAAAAAAGATTTTGCTTGTTGCAGTAGAGGTAATAACAGTCACTCTACATGATTTTGCATAAACACACAGTCCAATGCAGGACAGGTTCAAGCTTCTGTTGCATTCTTTTTGTAATCTGCTTATTATAGCACAATGTGTGGGTCTTACTGCTTGTGGTGTGCTAAGGGCTATACCTCTTCTCTCACTGAAGACAAAGTAATACTCTGCAGAACTACAAAATGTGCATAGTTTTTTACCCATGAATGGTAAGTTATTTGGGATCAATGCTTTCAGTACTTCCCAGAAGCCACATAATTTTCCTTGGTAATCACTGTTTAACTGCCATGCTTCCCTACACAAATTTAATTTCAATTTTTCCCCCACAGTTGTAGTAATTTTAAATGTGTGACTGCAATTAGCTAAAATGCTCGCTGTGAATTGAGTTTGACACTGTTCTTTCAGCACCATTTTAATGAAGAATTAAATATTCTTCATCCTTTCTGAAGTTTGAATTTAGTGTTTTAGCTAACCATCAATCAGAGGTTCCTTTCTGCTTTCCATTACCTTTCCAGTCATATTCTGTTAGGCTTCTTTCAACATTTTAGTATCCAGGAGCCTGGCACTAAGTGATGCAACTCACATCTGCCTTGTCTGGCTCATTCTTTCCCCTGTCCCCAAGGTGATAATTGTATCATCTTTGTAGGATTTTGTTTTGTTGCCCTTTTTATTATTATTATTATGTATATGTTCCTATTAGAGCAAATAAAAAATGAATAATTGGAGAGACTTTTCCTTTGTAGATGTATGTTTTACCCTTGCTGTGGCCAAGAAAAAATGGAGTAGCAGGGAGTCTTAGTCTCCCTAAGTCCTGTATGTAGTCAGTAAAGAGAGGGGAAATCTGCAATGTAATTTAAAGCAGAAATAGCTTATTCTATGCATAAACTGCACTCAGTTTAGCAGTCAGTTTAAATTGAGGCGAAAATAAGTTAAGTGTGCTGGCAAGTTATGTATTTTGAATCTGCTTTGGAGAAGTGTCTCTGATATTGCAATGGCCCTCTGCAGTTGCTGAGACAACTGTTGGCTGCATAGTCAGACAATGCAAGTACCCTCCCTTTTCCTGCTGGGGGGAAAAAAAAGAAAAGATTATTTCCGTAATTTCGTCTTCTAGTGGGGTGTTTTCATTTCCTTACTACTTATTGGTAGTTTTCTTCTGTATTCGCAACATACAGACTTAATCTCACAGGTAAAATCTCTGAGCTGATCGACTTGTCTCTGATATCTTTTCTTCCTCCATTATGAGTATTTGTGAATCTATATTTGTAACCATAGGGGAAAAAATGTGTTCTGTTTCTGATGAATAATATCACATAAATGAACATTATTATTCACATTAAAAACTTCAGCAGGTGCAATGCATTGCTTCCCAGTGAGGTTATTTGGTTGACAGTGCTGTTGGAATCAGGGGATATAAGCTGAGAGGTAGAAGTAATTTCTGGAATTTCAGAACTATTGTATTATATTTTAAAATACTGTACTGCAGGTCTTTAGCTTCCAGAAAGTATGTGAGGAAAAGTGACTGAACTTGGAAGATTTACAAGGTCTGATAGCGGCGTATAGTTTTGATGCAGAGGGAGATCTTACTACCATAAATTATTTGTAGTATACGAATAAGACAAACCAGACACAAGTGGTGTAGAAAGTGCTTTCTATGAAGATGTGAATCCACTTGGAAAGATTTGAAAAAAACCAACAACCCTAAACCAACAAAACCCAGAGGAAAAAACTCCAACCAAAACAAAACAGAAACCTAACAAAGAAACCCCAACCAAGGAAAGGTTTTTGTGTGCTAAAGCTGTGGCTGCTCTCCAATGATAATGGATTATCTGCACCTATGTTTTTTGATATTTATGGGTATTTGAAGAGAAAAAAGTGTGTCAAAATTGCAAGCAGGGAGTAGAAGATAGTTTTTATTTAAGGTAGAAAATTTTATTCTCAATGTTGGATTTCTCTCTACTACTCTTGTATGGTTAGGATATTGTTATTTTAACCTGGTGTTCTGCTGATGTACGCGGTTTTCTGTTGCAGAGAATACACACTCTGTTTTCCTTTTCATGGTTTTATGTGTCCTCTGAGATCATATCTGACTAGAGTGGGATAAATTAAGGTAGACTTGGGAAGGTAACCTGGGACCTATCTTTGATTTTTAAGTATTAGAAATAGAATAATAAAAAAAAAGTTTAAGTCCTTCTTAAGAATAATGACTTATTACCAGAATGACAGGGAATGGTCTGCTTGCAGTTCTACAATGTGGAGCACCACAGAATTCATGGCCACGTTGAGGCTCCTGGGAGCTATGGTAGTTCATACGGTGCTTAAAACATCTCCAAGCAAACTGTAGAGCATCCTGTTGTAATTAGAAATTACATAAAATAACTTGCAATAGCATCCTGTTTTGGAGGACTTGAAGATGTGGCAGTGCTTTTCTACATTATCATCACTATATTATGTACTCCAGCTATGGCCTTAAAAACAAAAGTCTAGAGCACGCAGGAAAGCTGGTTTCAGTCAGATAGCTGTGCATGTGTACGCTCCCTTGCACACACACTCTCTCATCTACACTAAATGGCAAATTGTGGGAAAACTCCAGTTTATTTACAGCAGTTTTTCCTAAACCTAGCTGAACTGAAGACTCAGTTAGAATGTCTGCCTGCAAGGAAATACATCTGAAAGGAAATATGCACTTCACCCAATCCCTGCCACCTTTTTTTCCATCTTTACTGTGTTTTTTTAAATTTCAAAATATTTACGCCTGTATATGCTAGAATGTACGCTAAAAATTTTGTGATAATTGTAGTTAAAAATATTCAGCCTTTTCATCTGGAATAATTTTTTATCTATATGTTTGGTTTGCATAATTATATTTTTAAAAAGTGAGTAAAAATGTTCAGAGTTGGTTTTTTTTGTTTTCCATTCTTTATCTGAGCAATTTTTTTAATTGATTTGTTGGTTTTGGTTGGTGGGGTGTTTTTTGGGTGTTTTTCTAGTTTGTGGTTTGGGGTTTTTTTTGTTTGGGTTTTTTGGTTTTTTGTTTTGTTTTGGGGTGGGTTTTGTTTGTTTGTTTTACTGAATTCCTGTAGTTGAATCTCATGGAAGTTCTTACACACCATTGAGCATAGTGGACATGATTGGTGTAGTAGGCTTTGACATTTGTCCGAGCACAGTTTTAACCAAAACCTTCAGTTCAGCAAACTTCCACTTGTCCAGTGGGAGTTTTGTCCCTGACAATACTATCTCTACCTAAGAATTAGGTTCATTCCTTTTTAAGGAGAAATGAATTCATGTATCTTCAAGGGAACAACCTCTTGGTCAAATAATGTATGTTATGGGTTTACTCCTATGCCCTCAATGCATTTTTTGATTAGCTGTTAAGGACTAAATGGCATCAGAGAAAACTCTGAAAGGGAAATTCTGCCCTCACCTAAGGGAAACTGTACCCAAGACCTGCCACTGCCATATGGGTGAGCTATTGGTACTCGATGCTAATAACTGGTATCTCTTCCAACTTAAGCATATGCTCAGGAGGAATTGGTATTGTCCAGGCTCTGATGTCCTGATCAATCTCAAGACTTGACAATATTTTTCTGTCAGTAAGAAATACTTGAAATGTATTTGAGCTAACTTGTATTTTTCTCCATCTTCCTTGTGTGCACATGACTGCATCTCCCAGCAAGGCTTGCTCCAGGGAGTCATTAATTTACCTCATATCTCTTCATTAAGTATCTTGTCCAGACAGTTGCTCCTTCAGCATGGGCTGCATAGGGATTCTTTGTTCTTTCGTCCTGTGGCGGACGCTTGAATTTTAGCAGGACAGAAAAAGGACAATTTTCCATATGTAACCAAGAAAAACCTGTGACAAATTAGCTATATTAAAGAAATATGTCAATACTTGAGGATGTTCATTTTAAATAGTAAGCTGGGGGGTTGTTCATGTTCATATTGTAATTTCTACATTGATTTACTATGATTTAGCATTCAGGTTTAGTTTGTCACAACATTTACTTTCATGGTTTGAGCTCAGTTTTATTGTTTTGCAAAAAATGGAATGGAAGACCGGTGCTCTTATTACCTACATCGTCCCATTTATTCCAAACTTTAGGCTTTATAATTGTTTTCTGTGACCAATTGTACCACCTCACTGTCGACATCCTAGATCCTGTAAACAGTCAGGCAACTCTAGAGTTGTTGTTATACAGTATGTAAACAGTAACTTCCAAAAGTAAAATCTAATTCTTGAAATCTTTATCTTTGCAAAATGAGTGTTGTGCAAGACTTCTGCGACTCCCTGTATAAATGGAGAATGCCAGGAAGTGAGCAAAAGATCTCCCCTGTGCACCCCTCTTATCTCTTTCACAGTTGGAAATGGTTGAGTGTACATTCACCGTGAAGATATTTCCACGGCAGTTTTCAGTACTGTCATGCATGCTTAGAAAACAAGAAGCCATTGCTTTAGCTCCTTATTCATCAATAATTGTAAATTCTCCTTTAAATTCTCCTTATGTTTTTCTTGATTGTTTTAATGTTATATCTCTAAAAGACTTCTGAAAGCAAAAATATAACTACTTGAATAAAACTATTTACTAAAGCATTGGGTGTATTTACTCAATTAGTGGATATTTTTGGTTGTGAAATTAGAAATGGCAGGTGAACAGGAGATGTTACAAAACTCCATATTCTCATCATTTTGTTTGTAGACCACTTGTGAATTCTTCTATTTCTAGAAATATCTTTCAAAACTTTTATTTTCTTATTGTAATGTATCTAATTCTTTTGAGTTGAGTCATATGTTATTTTTAATGCCTGATGGTATATCCACCCCCATTCATTATAAATAGTTAAGTCTTTTTGAATACTTTATTGAATATGTAAAAGTTTGTGGAGTACAGAATTATAACAAAAATTTGAAATATTTATCAGACTAATGTTTAAAATGCTTGTCAGAGTCCAAGATGAAAATGAAAGCACTTCAAAACGTCCTTGAGTGATGGTTAATAGACCTATTTTGGAGAATTTTGTGCAAAATAAAAGAATATTAAAGTCAAGGGCATAGCTGCTCTCAATTACTGTTACGTTTGTTGGAGAACTGATAAACTCTGTGAATCAGAAATATTTGCAAGCTATATATGAATACATAGAGTTGTTCTTTAGCAGTCCTTAATAATGGCCAGTAGATTTTTTTGCTATATTTCTAGTCTTGCAACTCAAGTGAAATGGTGGATATAGCTGGGTTTCTTAAAACTTGGGTAATTGGGCCATGCATTTGTAACAGAAGCTACCCTGGAAAAGAGTTTCAGTTCAAACAGAAAAATAACAAAACAGCTTAACCCCTATTATCAGTTGCTTCTATTATATTGTCTGGGCAATTGCTAATTAAAGAAAGCAAGTAGTCACTACTAACAGCGCTAGATTCTCTCTTGACATCTAATCTTACCTCAGCTGGATCAGTCTTCATTTCTTCTGTAATGAGATACTGCTAAACAAGAAGAAATTAGAAACAAATGGTGTAGAACATCACCTTATTTACTATCTCTAGTCACAGACTGCCCAAAAAGTCTTTTTTAAAATTTCCCCAATTCAAAGGACAAAATAGATCACAAACTAACAAGCTATGAAGCATTCAGACAGAGGAGTGTTTTATCCTTTTAGTTTCTCAAAAATTTTGTCACAACCTCCCTTCTTCAACCCCAGCACTGGAAAAAGAAAAGACTGAATGTCATATGGATAGCATATAACTCTGTATCTGCACCTGAGAATGTGCGCAGCCATGCCATATCTCATGTAAACCGTACAGCTCACAATCTCTTTCTTCTGGCAGTTCACACCGCTGACTCAGAAAACACGTGTGGCTGACTGTGAGCTGAGGGCAGCTGGGGAAGACCTGATCTCTCCTCACAGTTGTTTTTTCTTATGACTCTTCACTGTGCTAGATGGTAGGACCCAAGCCCGTTTTCCACCCTCTTTATGCCTATTTCTGATATTCCCGAGGGAATTTTGTCCCTGTCTTCAAGCTACAGTTCTGAGAGGATATTTTTCTAAAAGTACTGAACACCTGTAAAATGAACTTTACATCCACCCTTTCTGTTTCAGTACTGAGACCGCATCAGAAAGCTGGCGAGTGGAAAAATTTATTTCCTAGCTTACCAAAAGCTCATCACCATTAGATCTGCTTGTTTAAGGTAAACATTAAATATATATTCTTACATATTAATATATAGGAAAAAAAAATAACATATAGGAACTTGATTCCAGATTTTCTCTAGAGAGAGTGACAAAAGAGTTTTCAGGAACCAGAAATTGTAAGAAATCTTAAAATTGAACCACAGTTTTCCCACATACATTTTGGACTACAGAAATAACAATACTACGATTACAAGTTGGTTTGGTTTTTATATCTGAAAATGAATGCTGTATCTTAGCAGCCCGGTGAAACTTTCTGCAGTCAGAGGATGCAATCAGACCCTTCACACAAAGAAGAAACTGTCAACCAAGCCACCACTTGCTCTGGAGTCCTGACATGACTGCCTGGGCTGGCTGGTGGGAAAACTTTGGGCAGATGGAGGGAGCACGTGGCCCAGGGTCCAGCCTCACCTGTGGAGCATGTCTGCAGGAAGCACGTGTTGGTAGGGCTACTGGCAGTGTGCTTGGAGAAGGATAAAGCTGCCCGGTCCTCATCCTGCTAAAATCTTCCCTTCCACTGCTAACCTTTGCACAAAGGGAGATGCGTCTTTGCTGAAAATTAGGAGCTTAACAAAAATAATCTCGATTCCTTCAGCCATTCATGCTGCGTTTTCAATAGGGTACACTTTGGTCTTTATAAAAGTGAAATCAGAATGGTAAGGCTTAAATGTTTTCTCATGTGTTTAAACACCAATGGAAGTATGGATTATTTCTGTTTGTTCTTTCATGGAAATCTGTAGCTATATTTTCAATATTCAAAAACTGAAAATGTTGAAGACACCTTTGTGAAGTATGGTTATTTCTTTGAATTATCGTTATTACTTTTTTAGTTACTTTGTTCACTGTGTTGTTTGTCACAACCTTTTGGTAGACAGAAATCTGTAAGATTTTGAAGATTCCTCTGAGGCTTATTCGCCAAAGATGAAGAGAGTTTAATTTTTTGCTTGTGTAACCATCCCAATAAAAATATAAATTTTCATTTAGAGTCATAAAATAGCTTTAGACAAGGGAAGCCAAAAACTGAAGTGCCGGAACTTGAAAAGTAGAAATAATCTCATATATAGTCCCAAGAAGGTTCATTACTTGCTTCATGATTTTTCTTTAGTGTTACATGCCCCTGAATACAGACATAGCAGAACGCTTTCTCCCTCTGTTTGCTAAACTTTTCAGCTAAATGTCCTTCGATATTTCAAATTTCTGACCTTCTTTACCTGAGAAATAATTAAAGTAAACATTTTTTTGTTATTTTCTTTACAACTCAGAATGTTTTTCTGGAGGGAGTCTTTCTTCTGTTTCTTAATAGCTGCTCATTCCCAGTGTCATACAGGTTCAAGGAGATGAATATAAATCCTCATTCTTGATCTGTTGCAAATATCTGTTTCTCATGCTGTTTTGTGTTGATCAAAGCCTGAATCTTTGAAGGTCATTTCTTAATTTTCATTTCATGGATACTCCAATGCAAACTTGTACTGGTACTCTTTAACTCTGGGGGTGGGTTGTTTTTTGACATTTAAAAGAAAAAGAAAAAAACCCAGCTTATTTAGAGCTAAGAGTATATAAAGCTGACTTTCTGCAAATCTGACCCTCTCCTAGCGAGCTGTATTACTTTGCTGTCCTGCTCTGACAATAGTCATGTTGCCCGGTCAAGACATTTTGTGGCAGCAGCAGAAACAGCAGTTTGAAGCATCTAATACTGCCAATAAGAGGTATGTTAGCAAGGTACCTTCCTAAACGGGGAAGAGACTATGCGCTCTGCTGGAATGCCTATCTACCATGTGTCATCATAAAGCATACATGTATTTGATTAGCTTAATTACTTTATAGCATGTAGTTTTGGAGAGAGAGGAAGGTATGCTTTTTCAACCTAGATCCAGTCCTGAGAGTATTTGGGATTGCCCAGAGAGAGTTGTGATGCACATGCTTCTCAGAGAATGAGGAAAAACATGGGCATGAGTGAAGACCCACGGGTACGTCACTGGATATGTTCCCTTCTGCCAGCAGTAAGCATTCAAAAGTGTCCCAGCTTAGAAAAACAAGTCTGTTGCCCATACTGCAAGTGAAAAACCCAAATGATGTTAAGAATTGTAATATGCTGAGTTGAGATCCCAGCCTTCACAGTCATGTCAGGAATTTAAGTACAGTTTGTGGATGTTTCTAGGAAGCAGGTTATATCTCATTTTACAAGGGACGGTGGATTTCAAGATGGCATGTTGAGCTCTTCTGAATAATGCTGAGATGTACAGGTTATATGCTAGTGTGGGTTTTTTTCATTTGTGTTAACATAAAAGCTTAAGATGAAAGCTTCTGATTTTGATGGGGAATGAGTCACAAAAACATGCCAGCAGCAAAATGTCTGTTTAGATATGGCAGAAGCTGCCATTCCTGCAGCAATTCCAGCAGCAGGAATGTTATAAAGCCTTGTACATAACTACTGGAGTGACAAAGGTTGTGTTGTCTTTACCTTGCAGTACATTTTTGGACTGTTTGCATGTTTTGAAGTACTTCTCACCCAAAACTCTTTACTGTATCTATCCAATTAAGTCACTATGACTCATGAATGGTTTCTTGCTGATTTTAATAGTAGGAATTTAAAGATGTGGGTTACCTGCTGTTTTCTTCTCCATTGACAGGTCTAAATTAACCTCAAGAATAGGATTGCTGCTGGCTATAACCATAACTGTAAATTCAAAGGGTGCTATCAGTAAATATTTTGTAGTACTTGCTTAAAATCCACAGCTTCAGCAAACATTTCTGCTAGTAATTAATTTACTAGAACATGCCAAAAGCAAGCACAAAAGGGATGCAAAATTGAAGTCAAAGCAAACGTGTTTTAAAATTCAAATGAATATTCATAGATAATATTTTGCAGCATTGGCTCAATTCTAGTGGCAGTTCACTGGGGACATGCTGTCTTCTCCTTCCTTAGCTACCGAAGTATCATTTGTGTTTATAATGGTTAAGAAGAACAAGTGCTGTTTTACCTATGTTCAAGGAGAAGCAGACTTCTGATCTAGCTTTGCCTCAGCCAAAATATTTCCCTGGTCTTCAGTAATCGCCTACTGTGTTGAGAGAACATAAAAACACATCTCCTGAGAATCGCTACAAAAACAATAAAATAATGTGCTAGTGTAAAATCATTTCTGCCAGCAGAGAAACTTGAACTAGGACAACTTTGATCTTAGAATAAATTATGTCTTAAGTTGCTTAGATCTCCTGTAGATGGTACAGGAGTAAAGAATATGCACCTTCATCTCTATTTTCATTACCTTTTTTTAATTTTGAGAGGTGTATTGAAATTGATTCTTTCTTTCCTGTTATCCCATAATATGGGTAGCTTTTCAGCAGAGGGATCTTCCATCTGCCACTTAGCCCACATACATCATAGTTTATCCATTACTGATATATTCTGTAGTTGTATTCTTAGAAATAATTAAAAATTAGGACAAGCAATTACTGCATTTGAGTGTCGCAGATATTAGGGTATTTTAAGGTAGAAAAAAAATTGGTTATATAAATGCCAATTTTATTCAATAAATAAAGCTTTGTATGCTAAATTATTATGGCTAGTGAACATTTGGTAGCTGATTTCCAGGAAGAGATTCTGTATAAATTCTCCTTCCCTGGTTTCCATTCTCTTTTTATTGTCTCTTGTGCTGAATGATTTGTTTTGATGATTATAGATACTTTGCATTGCTTAGACTACAGATTTATTTTACATGCAAATATTATCCAATTTCATGTCTTCATTAAACTTTAATAAGGCTTTACAAACATAGTGCATAAAAGATAATATTGAATCAACAAAGCCTGTATAATGATGATTGAAATACAAGATTCAGGAAGAACGATGGTGAAAGTAGCTCAAGTACTAGCAATGCTCGTAAGTCTGCAGATGCATTAAGTTTATTTTTAAGTTCTAATAGTTACAAAAGTATGAAGTAAGAGTCTTGAGGAAAAAAACAACAGGGAAGATGAGAATACTACTGTTGCTGTCAGTGGCATACTTCAAAGTAAATGCTGATGATGTTCATTTATATGTAGTGCATGTCATCTCTTTTAGTGTTTTTGAGATGATAAAATAATCATAAAAAGATACTCAGTTTGTGTGTTATGGCATATGATTAAAAACATGAGTAAAAAAAATGCCATGCTGTTTTAAAAAGGTAAAGATGATGATTAATCTGAAATAAGCCCTAAATAGAAGGCATTGGGGTGAGAGAATCTGGTCCTAATACCCAAGCATAAAAGCAAAGCAAGTGCTCTATTCAGTACCATACTCTGACTTTATTGCAGTGGAAATGTGACATCTCTGCTGCCTTCTCTGCTTTGGTTGGTACCTCTGAAGCTGCTTGTGAAGGAAACTGATTTACTTGAGTACAGCTGAAAAAAGAAAGTTTAGTAAAGAGCTGGAACACCAGCTGAACCATAGTATTGACACTTCTGTTTTCCCAGTTGTGTGTCCATAACAACAGACTCTTCAAACTCATCAGGTACACAAGTAGTCAACCTACAGCTGCAAAGTGTGTAACTTCTTTCCTCTTGTCATGCGTATGGGAAACCAGTGTGCAACCTGGGTGGACAAGAGTGACTGTCCCCTTGGAGACTGCTCCTCATGCATGGTTGAAGAGAAGGCATGCAAGGGAGTCCCTCTGGAGGGTGAAGCTTGCCCAGGTCCAGGAGAGGACAAGGTGGCTGTCTCTAAGTGACCAGGGGCTGTAGTGTGTGGGGACAGCAGAGGCATCTCTACTGGCAGTGAAGAGATCCTCAGATCAGCTTGCTGCTTTGGCTTTCTCTGTAATCTGAGGCTTTTCTCCCTGCACAGATGAACCTATTGCTACTTGGCTGTACCTAGCTACCGTGGTAGCTTTGGGTTAGGAGAACATCATCTGACTGAAGAAGTGATTTTATAAGATTTTAAAGCCTAAGCAGCTTTCTGCTTCTGTGAAGGCTGTCCAGAACACTGTGCAGTGCACAGCATGTGCAAATACCTACCTGGGTGGGTTTTGTAAGTGGGTGTATGCAATGCAAGAGGCTTGTAGTGTTGAGAAAACATGTATGTTCTGTGTGGTGAGAGTGGCTGGCCTTGAAGCAGTGAGGAGAATCAAAGTATCCCTAGAGTATGGCAGGATGCCAGTGTTTCCCATCTTGCACTGAGGATGTTTCTGCAACAGGGGAGACTGACAAGGACAAGAGCTGGTGATGGTGGTAGATTTGATTCTTATGTGCATAGCTGACATCTGAGAGGGCCACAGGCTCACTTGCCTGGTAAGTGTAAAGGTAGCAGACCCTACAGAAGTTACTGAGAGGCACAGGAAGAGCTGGCGACCAGTGTGTTGGTAAAGATTTGTTTTTCTGGGAGGGATCTGCAGCTAGAGAGCAAACCTATGGATGAACACTAACTAGAAACCAAGGAAACCAATGTGGAGGGAGGAGAACCGAGCTTTAGATGATATCACCTACAGGGTGGATGTAGCTAACACTCACTTTGATTCTGAAAAGGGCAAGAAGGGAGGTGGGGGAGAAATGGGGAGGAAAATACAAAATACCAGTAACAGAGAAGGGCCTTCAGTTAACTGACGTGTGCATTATTAAACAGCAGGGGAATGGTGGAACCTGCAAGTGCTTCTGTGCCAGTATTGGAAGCCTACAAAGTGCGATAGAGAGGAGGAATGCTGGCTGTCAGATGACAGCCGGGTATGATACACATCTCGGATGCAGCAGAAGGAGGATGATCAATGGGATAATGATCAATGGGGTACAGAGTTGCCAGGCTACCAGCTTTGCAGGGATGAGCGAATAATATGTACAGGCAGAGGAGTGTCACAGCACGGAAAGTGTAATGCTTTACAAATATTGCAGAAACAGAGAAGCGCTGCAAAGGCCTTGCATGGGATTTCTGCCCTCTCAAGTAATAAAAATTATCTAATAAAAATAACTAAGATTGTACTGCGAAGTCTTGTTCAGGACCACAACAGTGATTGGGGAATATAAAATGAAATCAGAAGCTGTGAATTTAGGACAATTTTATCTATAAATGTATGGACTAGGTCAATGTTTCATCAAAACAAGATGTAAAGGTAAAATTTTTGGATACTGTAAAGGACTAAATGGTAGTGTTAAGACCTGGAGGGGGAAAAAAGCCATTCTGAATTTTGTCTTAAGTGATACACAAGGCCTGCCTCAAGGTGAATTAAAGAAAGACCCGTCCATAGCAGCGTTCACAATACAATGAAGTTTCATGTCGTAGTGGGAGAGAGCAAGCTGAATAAATCCAGTGTGCAAAACTTAATGCAAAGAAGTGGAACTACATTTTAAGAATAAAGCAATTAGTAAAATAAATATAGGGGTAGTCTGAAAAGCAAGATGCCTGCAAATAACCTGCAGTGTTCAAATGTGTTGTTAGGGGCCCAGGTAAACCACTACATTTAAAAAAAAAAAAAAAAAAAAAAAAAAAAAAAAAAAAAAAAAAAAAAAAAAAAAAAAAAAAAAAAAAAAAAAGGCAAGCAAGCAAAGCAAACCAAAACAAAAAAGCCATCAAAGTGATCCAGCGCCTGGCAGCACAACTGCAAGGAAGCTATCATAGGGGAAGACTTTAAAAAGTACAAAGCTTTTCCAAATGAGAGCTAGAAAGCCCATAAATCACGGCAGGTCAAATGTAGACAGGAAATAGAGTACTAAAAATTTGAAGAGCACCTTACAAGGGGTGCTCAAGCTTCTAGTCAAAGGTTCTTAAATCAAAAGCAGGCAGTCAGGTAGGGCATAAATGGGACCACTTAATGACCAAACTGTAAGGAAGGACTTGGGAATTATAAAGCCATAGCAGAGAGGTTCAGTTAATTCCTTTCATTGCTCTTTTCTGTTGAAGACATCGGGGAGGTTTCTACGCCTGAGCCATTTTTTCTAGTAAATAGGGTAGGGGTCAGAGGAACTAGATGAGTTTGTGTAAATATACAGAAAGTGTTGGACCAAATAGATGTATTAGCTGTAAGTCACCAGGTCAGGTGGCATTCACCTGAGAGAAACTCAAATATGAAATTGCAGAGCAGCTGGCCAAGGGTTCTACCTGACTGTTGTGAACAGCCACAACGTTGGAGGAATGGCAGGTTGCCAGCGTAATTCCCTGTCGCTCCCTTCTCACAAAAAGGACTCTGTGGGGAACTACAGACTGACTCTGATTTCCGAGGCTGGTAGAAATGTAGAATATAAAATAATGACATCTTTGAGAATGTGAATAAACAGTCTGTTAGGAAAGACTCAGCATGGTTTTTGTAGGGGGAAATCGTGTACCACTGAATTGCTATGCAGGTCAAGCAACATGTGAATGAAAGGGATTCCCATGAATGTAGTGCAGTTGGTTTTTCAACAGGCCTTCAAGAGAGTTATTAAAAAAATAAGTTTCTACCCAACTTTTCCAAAGTAGCATTCCTCCTTAGACCAAAGGACAAGAAGGACCATTGGCATCTTATGTTCTTAACAACATTCATGGCTGCATTCAGAAACCTAAGCTGTTATTTATTTTAAAAAAAAATAAATAAAAAAATCTGGAATTCTTTATGTGAACTGCAAGTAAAGTTAGTAAAAGGAATAATCCCTTAGGCCACCTCTTAGCAAAGTGTTGCTCAGTGGATGGGTTCTGCAAGGAGAGGGAAGAGTTTGTTTCTGACCAGAATACAGAGGCCCAAAGGGATGCAGAGGGAACAGTAACAGCGCAGACCTCAATAAATAAGAAGCTCTGAGATGCTCTATACATTGTGGCAAAGGACTGTGCAGTATCACTGACCCCAGCAATTCCTTTGATTAAAAGAAATTATTTTGGATTTCTATTCTGTAACATTATTTTTGGTGAAGGAGGTAATGTTATGACTAAAGCCAAATGCTAACCAAGCCTGCCAAGCCTGTGAGTAGGCCAGGGCAGCTGGTGGACCTCTCCTCCTCGTGGGATGCTGGGCTGAATGCGCACACAGTGGGTCAGGTGTGTCATTTTGGGACGGACAGGCCCTTCTTTTGGAGGGTAAGTGGAGCCCTCCACTTGCCTTAGGAGCTAGCATGTAGACACTGAGACATTAAAATAATGGCCCAGAGTGTGTGTCTGTCTCTGTCTGGAGAGAAAGGTTGGTTCTTCAAAGCTGTTCTTGTACTCTGCCATGGCATCAAGATTGTCCTGATCTGCACATGATGTAATGCTGTTCATACCACCTATCACTCTGCTCTGCCTTCTGGCAGGGTACTTAGGAGGTAGCAATGGTATTCCCATCTACTACAGCCAGTTGTTTCTTTGCTTTATGCATCAGCAAGGTAAAAACTATAATGCTCTGTGGTGTGCTCTGAGAGAAATTAAGTAACATCGATTTTTTTGCAGGTGATTCATATTTATTTGTGCTTATTTTGCCTAAGGTAGCACAGTTTCAGACAGGAGGTAGTGATCAGTCATAAGACTTAAGACTCAGTCCTGAGACAAGACTACTGAATTGACTAGAGCAATCCGGTAGGCTTGCAGTAAAACATGTCTTTGCCCCAGCCCCGCTACAGGTCATTCTGCATCTTTGCAAATGTGTTCCTTCTTTCCTCTCCTTTTGGTTGTTTGATTTTTGGGGGGATTTTTTATGATTTTGGTGTGGAGGGGATGGTAAGCAGGAGGCAGGAAGAAGCTATGGAGACTAAGCAAGAACAAAAAGTTGGATATTAGTGCATGAACACACTTTATTTCCTATTCGAAAATCAAAGTTGTGTATAAAATGCTAAATGCTGTCATGATAGAATGTTTTTTTGATGGACCAGAATCCAAACATTAACTTTCTGTTTGTCTCTACTGGAAACATTACCCCCCCAAAATTGCCACAAGGATGGCTCACTGCTTAACTTTCCCACTGCCCAAGCGATTCCAGGCAATAGGATTAGTTATGAGAATTGACTGACTTACCTGTGTGTTTGTACAAAACAAACACTCCATAGAGCAGGCAGATCAGGGAAGAGGTCAAAGCACGAATGGTGCGAGTTAAAACCAGTGAGGAGAGAACAAATTACTCAAGCTGTGCTGTAGAATTATCTTTCTTCAGGTATCTTCTCTGTTCACCAAAACCATAAATAGCTGATATATGGTATTTGTCAGATACTTTTTTTTTTTTAAATGTTGAAATGGCATTCAGCTCACTTTGAAGGTTTTTAAAAACTTTTGCGCTAGGGGTGTGTCTGAGACTCGGTGTGCACGGTCACTCTGTAACTGAGGACTTCTGCAATTCTACAAAACTGCATAAAGAAGTCATTCAATTTTGCATTGTCGACTGAATGTAAACATAGGTAGATCACATCATCTATACCTGAAGATATACATACAAATGGTTTAGAAATGTATTCCACTATAATACAACTTTGGTAGTTTAAACCCTTTATAACTTCTCCAAAATTGAATAATTCTTTTTTGACCTTATTTACTTAAAGCTCTGTACCTCTGTACTATACTCCATCACTTTCACGTGGATACTACTTCCTAAGTTTTCCATTAGCGTTTCCTTTTGACTGAGACTGGGATGTTGTCCTTTTACTCCTGTAACAAGCCACAGAGATAGACTGTCTATATGCCTTTGGCTTATTTGCACTTTGTTTTCATCAATTTCTTTTATAGCAACAGAGGGAGTATTTTTGTATTTAACACTATGAGGGGGCTTTTTCAGGCCAGCAACCAGTCTTGGCACCTTATTGTTCATAAAGATGATATTCTTGAAGATGTCATTTCCCAAGAGATGTCAAAATTAATATCTGCTGTAGGGTAGCAATGGCATGCTTTACATGATGTAATGCAATCTGCAGAATAAACAGAGCATCTATTACAGTGGTTGTAATCACTTTCTCTTTTATGACTTCACATTTTTATTACATCTTCATTACACAGCAAGATATATTTCAACTTTGACCTTCATTGGCAGAGTGAGTTAAAAAATAGAGTTTCCATAGACGAAAGCAATTTTTCACTTGCAAAAGCTGCCTTTTGATGATAATAGCTAAAAGGCTTTGGATGACATTTGTCTGTCCACTCATACCGAGTAGTCAAAAAAGTCTTTGGCTACGCTCTTCTGTAAACACAAAGCACTGCTCTGAAATTGTCATGTTCTATATGCATCTGGAATGTGTTGCATGTAGATATCTGTCATCAGTTTAAAACAAGACCTGGTCATACAGATGTGATTAAGCACTTAAAAATTATTAAGAATACATGTATGTCACATATGATTTGAAATGAAATAACACTTTCAGAAGCTTGTCATTTTATCAGTTATATTGCATTGGCTGTATAAATAGACAAAACTAAGTAAAGCTAAAAAAAATCAGCAATTTGTTTTCATGCCTTCATTTGGATAAAGGAGACATACTACTGAACAAAAGCTCCGGAGGCATTATTACGTGAGCTGTTGGTTAGGTTTTTGCTTGTTTTATCGATTTGCTAGTAATTTATTTTTTTTAAAATGATTCAACCTTTTTCCATCTTAGCTGTATCCCTGTCCAAGTTTTCCGTGTTGTAGAGATGCGTTTTGTGAACTATCTCTGACCTCTCATCTTTAGAAGTTTGATTTATCAGGAAAACTGACAGTATCTTCAGAAGTAGTCTCAAAAGTATCTGTATGTCAGGGGAATTATTGAGTTTAAAAATCTACATTGTATCTTGGGAGGTTTCTTAGCTATCAAAATCTTAGAGTATATGAAATATGAAATCAGACGGCTCAGAAGAAACCGATGAAAGATTCACATGGATTTTAAGACATAACTGATAATTCTCAGTACTGCTGTAATTAAAAATAAGTAGACAAAAAGGGAAAACATGAAAAAAGGTGAAAAAGCCTCGAGTCCAAGCTGCTGGATTCAGTGCTGTTTATTCTTGGAAGCAGAAGGGATATTTTGGGGACTGGGCAAGAAAAAGATTTTAAAAATATGTAATGAAAGTGAGAGAACATCTGGCACTAAAGTATATGACAAAAAAGGTTAGAATAAACGTAGGAGATTGTACATGTGCGATGACTGTTTGCAATCACATTTTTGCCTTAACAGAATTGCATTTATTGCTACAATTCTCAGTGTTGTTATCACACCGATAATAGCAAAAATGAAGTGCCTCAAGGTAGAGACACCTTATCCTCATTCATCCTTTGTATCTCCCTTGAATACATGCTTTACCTTATTTAAAAAAAAAAAAAAAAACAACAAATTTTTAGAAAATAAAAGTCACAGTATGTTTTTTCTTTAGGGAAATCTGAATGGAGAGCTTCATGATTGTTGGCCTGCAAATGCTTGTTAATTATTATCCTACAAGGGGGATCTCCCTGAAAAAGCCAGTCTTTCGTACCTCAATTGATTTTTGTATGTGGTGGGGTTTTTTTGTTTGTTTGTTTGTTTTTTTGTTCTGTTTTTTGTTTTTGTTTTGTTTTTTAATTATAGTTTCTCCTGACTATTAGATTCATGAAAGAATTCATAATGTCACTCATTTGATGTCATCCAGTATGCATTACCTTGTTTTTAAGTAACAGCAAATTCAATCCATTATTCTCTTGAACAATTTTACTATTGCAAGATACTATTGAAATCATCCTGAAGACTTCTGAAAGTTGTATAAATTGGAGTAAATAAATATGCTTTATATGCGTGTGTGTATAGATATATAAAAGTAGAACAGAAGATGCAGAAATAATAAAAGGAGATCACTTCTGATCTCTAATGGAGTTTTATTTAATCCTTCCAGTGTAATAAACTAGTGAAACTGGTAACTTTGTGGAGTAGGAGCCCGTACCTACAGTTGAGAGACTGAGGTTTCTTGTGGCTCTTCCATTAGCTGGAACCACTTTGTTTATGCTCTTTGTTATAGATAAGGAAATTATTTAACTCCTTTGTAAACCTTTTTGAGATACTCTGGTGCAGCAAGAATCTGTTTTCACATGGTATAAATTGCACAGCTGAAGAGATTCTAAGCTTTAGTATTTGCTACTTTAAAACTGTAAACTTGATTGGAGTGCCATGCAGTACTCTTGGCTTCTTGTAAAATGTAAGGCTGTTATTGGAATGTTAGTATCGGAGATGTAAATGTACCCACGTGGCTACATCTACCTTGAGGTGTAAAACTCTGCCATTTGTTTTGATGTCAATCTCATAGTGTAGTGCCTATCTTCACTATATTTGAGAATCCTTCTATGCTGATTATCTCTCTGTGACTTGCTGACCTGATGGACCACTTATCTTGTTCCTGGTTGAGAAAAAGGATGGAATTTTAGATAATGGCAAAAATACATCTGCTTTAAAAAAANCAAGTGGGGAATATCTCTGAGAAGAGATGAAGATACTTCACATTAGACTTGACTAAACTGAGGCAGGTGTGACCATGCTTATGTGTTGTTCTTATCTGCACTCTTAAGAATAAACCTCTATAATAGATTTTACCCACTATATCTAAAGGGGTTAAATGTGAAGTACAGGCTGTCCAAAAGAAGGTAGCCAGTCTTCTTAAAAAATGTAGGTAAACAACAGGGAGGATCCAGAGAGCAATTGGGCTGTGAAGCTTCATAGCCAAAAGGACAGAGCCTGTGTATGCAGACCCACCATGAAAAGTTGTCTTAGGAATCGGTGCCAGTTTAGCAGCGCTTTCAGGGCTGATGGGTTAAGAACAGCTGGATCTGATGTTTGGATAAATTCAGAGCAGACTGGTGTCCTTCGAGGACTGGCTCCTATCAGCCAGCTGAGGTTTTTGGTTTTGTGAATTCGGTTGTAATGAAGTAATGATGGTAAAGCCTTGCAGCAGTAATTTCTCTGATCTACTTTCACCTCTGTGTAAAATACCTAAATTTGTCTTTGTGTGAAATATATTAGTACAGTGGCTTATACATGTAAGTTTTCCAGTTTCAGTGTCTTGTGCAACCTGTCAGATGTCAGAATAATTTCAGAGGGAACATAGGTTGAGACATTCCTTATAATATCAGCTCTCTGCACGTGGGAGAGAAAATAAGTTAACTAGCAGGAGTGCTTTAAGATCATTCTGATGAGTGAGGAGATGGAAATATTTAGGGGAAAAGATGACTTCCCCATTGTCTTTCAAATAAGTAAGAAGTTGGAAAAAATCCAAAAGGAATGTTTTAAAATTAAAGTTATTAATAAATTAGGAATTATTATTAGAATCTTCAGAACATTTTTTTAATTTTTAAAGTGTCAGGGTTATCAGTATGTCTGTTCAAGGATATTGTTTGTTTGTTTTAACAACTCAGTTTACAAGGACAAAAAGATTTGGATAAGAAGCAGTGCTCTGTAGTACTTATTCTTTTAATCCGCATTGTTCCTAAAAACACCCAGCTACAACAGCGTGGCAGCCAAAGTGCTTTGTTCCCCCCCTCCATGTGTGTGACCTGAAGCAGTCACCAAATCTTCCCTCAGATTCATCCATTTTTGGAGCAGCTATTCCTGAGATACGGGCGGTCTGTATTAAGAGCTGGGAACACAGGTAGTAACAGAGCAAATATGCAGGTCACCGACCACAGAGATGCTATAAAGCAAATTCCAAGCTCCCTTGAGTGTCCTAAACTGCTAAAAATACCCTGCTTACTGCCAGATTGAAGTATAAATATTGCCTAGAAGAGAATAAATTGACCTGATTGCTTATAGAAGTGAATTTCATCTAATCCTGTACCTAACATTTAATTTAGTCTTTGCACATGATGAATAAAAATATCAGAATCAAAATACAAAATGCTTGTTCTTTCAAGACCAAAGTTTGAACAGATGCATCTGTATATTGAGACAACATTTGAATAGGTCTTGGAAGAAATTGTGTGAATTCTTTCCCATTGAAGGCAATGACAGAGTTGCCATTGACTGCAGCCTTGAGCTTGACTCTGAAAGCGGGAACCTGATTCAGTAAAGCATTTAAATACATATAATCATAGAAAAAGTGATCTGATGAATCATGACCCTATCTGTGAAAATTTGCCTAATGCAATTGTGTGAAATTAACTTTATTCACAAAGCACACCTGTTCTGCTAGGAAGATGGCTATAAATATCTTTGTGCCACCTGCCCCGGCTATGAGAGCTCCTATAAATCACATAATTCCCTCTGACAACGGATACTGCCTTGAGGGCACCTTTTTCTTTCTTTGTACTCTTTCTTGAAAATGTGCATTTGCATAAATACAATTTGTATGCCAATAAATTTTCCACCAGATTTCCTTTTCCTCCCCCAAAATTGAATAAAGTTGAGTTTATTCATAATTTCACCTTCCCTGTTACAGTTGCATGTACGGCCAGATTCTGAAGTAGGATGTGATCACTCGTGAATGCTGCCCATCCAAAGACACCATCGCTTGTGCGGACAGTGTCTTAAAGGAGTTGTTTCAGTTTGACTGGGCTCAGTCCAGATGGAAAGACATTACCTGACTGGAAAACCAAGAGTTTTCAGGACTCTGTTTATCTGTCAGTGTGATTTTCCTGAATTATTTCTTCTCTTCCTTCTCTATTTGTGACAAATTGCCCTTTCTTCTGTCGGAGGCTGAATTTAAAAGTAAACCCCTAAGAACACATTGCCATGGGTCTAGAGCTTGCAATCTTCTGCTTATGCCTACCTGCGCTTACTTCTGATGGGAGGTTTAGCTGGGTAAGCCGGTACCCGGGGGGTGGGGGTCAGTGAAGGGGCAGAACTGCAATTCCTGCTCTGGGAGCAGAACGTGACTCAACAGCGTCGTGGTGCTGAGGGAAGGGTAAATACCTTATTAGGCTGTATAAACAGTGTAGACTGCAAAAATGCGTGAAGTGATCCTGTGTAAAAATACAATGATTTTCCTTCAAGAAGGATATAGATTTATTGGTTGGCATCCAGAGAAGAGCAACCCGGAATGGAGATTGAAAGAACTGCAGCTGTATAACCTTTAGAAGAGAAAATCATGGGGACACAGTGTTACAGTTTGCAAGTATGTGAAAGGCTATTGCAAAGAGAAAGAAAATAATGTTTCTGTGTTTAAGGCTCATAAGACAAGTGGCAATGGATTTAAACTGTGAACAGAAAATATTGTATCATTAAGGAAAAAACACAACAGCAAACGCAACCTTCTGGTAATAACCATAGTGTAGTGCTGCAGGACACAGCCAAGGCGGGTTGCAGAGATTAAGAGCAGGCTGAGCAAATACCAGCTAGGAATGACAAGGGAGTAGCAGATGGCTCTGCTCGCTTTTGATCTCAATGTCTAGTGCGCTTTTAGAATAATTGCAATCAGTACTTTATATGCATAATCTGTGTAAACAGTATCTTGTTGGTTCTGTAACACTTGAGCGATGTAAAGTAGTACATTGATGCACATGTGAGAAATACGTGTTTGAATAACACAGTAAAAGTTTTGTTTGCAATAGATCTATTGCTCTGTTTTCACTGAGTAATAATATGGTTAATTTTTATTCTTCCTGTATTTAAAATACAGATTTCTACCAGGACTTACAATCAGAGGAATAAGTTTTAAAAATTGACTTCACCCATAATTAATATGGAATGACTTTATACTGATGTCATATTTCATTCTAGAGCAGTGGAAAATGTTTCTATTGTTTTCTTTTTAAAAAAAAAAATTGCCATGTTGTGATTTTATTTTATATATTTACTGATACATTGACTATATTGACAGATATCAAATTGTATAAAATGGTTGCTTAGGGGACAGTGTACAGCAACAGTCTATCTCTGTGCAAAAGGAGAATTCCTGACATCTTTAGTGTTAAGTCATTAGTTAAGCATAGTTTTATTTAACAGCTCTTCATGTGGAAGGAGTAAATGAGGCATTTAAATCAACAGTAACAGTGATTGCTCTGTGCTGCTGTTCTAACCATGGACCTAGGAAGTCCTAGTTGGACTTCAAACCATGCATTAATCCTTTATAGACTGAGTTCAAAACTCTCTTTGACAACTTGAAAGTGAAGGACCCACAAATTTCAGAATGAGTACACTCTTGTTCAAGGGAGGAATTTTTTTTTAATGAGGTAGAAAAAAGATTTTGTACTGTCTCCTAGATAGGGTGTCCATTAATTCATTTGCAAGATGCTGATCTATGCAGAGGATTCTTATAGGCTTAACTGATGACCACAACTTACACCAATTTATGACCTAGATTGACCTGTGTTCAACAGGGAGTGAGGTCTGGAGGACACTGTTACTTTCCTGGGTGCGTGTGATAAACAGCAGCCAGTCGCGTGCATCCAGTGTCACCAGACGTAGATTTTTTGTGCCAAGGCTGAAGAAGGCAGAGTGCTATGCGTGCAGGATTTGTTCCATACTAAGAGTCCAGACTGAATGCTGTGAATAGAAGATGCAATTTAATGTTGGTTTTAATGTTATTAAAGGAAAAGGAAATAGACCCACACCTGCCTACCCCTTTTTCCTTTATTTCTGGGACAGGTAAGGTATGTTGTTAATAACCTGTCCTGTTATCAGCAAAGCCTTGGGCAGGGTTGCTTTTCAGGAGCTCAAAAATTCACTTGAAAAATCCACAATATCTATAGTTTCTCAGACTCACAAGTATTTTTCTTGCAGCGGCCCTTCCAAACTGATACCTTGACTTATAGGCTGTCACTTGTGCTTGCTTTCTGGAGCTAAACCTGCTAATGTTTACAGCGTGCTTAACTGAACTTGGAACCTGTGCTCTCCCTTGGTTGCACATCAAAGAGAATCTTTTTTAAAGATTTTTGTCTGGTACAGTGGCATGAAGGCACTACTGCTGGAATATCTGCCCCGGAGGAGAACTGACATGACATTTGAGCGAGCTAGCGGAGCTGACAACTCGTCCTGTTTGACTGCTGAGTCTGAGGGTGCTGCTAAGAATCCTAAACGTGCCCGGTTGTGGTGTTGCTGTTACATCTTCCAAAGTTTAAAAATTTGGTCAGCAAATATCTCAACATAAAGTATACATTATAGAAAAGCTCTAAAAGTACAGATAGAAATAGAAAAGGAGAAGCTCAGAAGGAATGGCCTGACAGTGCATTTTTGCACTTTCTTTTATAGAGAGAGAAAAACAAGACACAGTAATGGCTCAGATCCATTAGTGTACCTGGTTTTATATCATACAACCATGAAATAGTCCTCAGCTTATGGAGGCGATCTATGTGCTAGGAAGAATCGTTCTATGACTGTTTGCTACATTCGTGCTCACACACAGTTTTCCTTGGAGATGAGAATATATCCCTGTGCTCTATCAGTTAAGTAGTGTAGTAGCCACAGGATCAGGGCAGCAGGATGGGTCCTTCGATCTTAGTTCTGAGCTGGGTTTGAAGATCCAGCCCTATATATTGATATTACATTATAATATTTTGGTAACTAAGAGTCCTGTAGGTAGGAAATAGGTTTGTAAAGCTCTCCTAGATTCTAGTAAGGTTATAATGTTAAAAATCAAATGTGTCATTCACTTGCAAAACAGGTTAGCCTATACAAACTTCAAAATGTAGTGTAAATCCACAGAATACCCCTGAAACGCAGTTGTATTTTCAATCTCAACTTGGATGAAACTATTGAATAGAGTTTGCAGTAGAAAAAAATCTTTTCTCCCTGTCCTATCTTGCCCCCAAGGTACGAAACTATCTCTACCTTGTTGATGGACTGCTCAAGAAAAACATCAGCATAAATTGACCATTCTATCTGCACATAATGCTTTTAGTAAGCGAGAAGCACTTCTACAACCATGAGACCTGCATCTCTCCAGCAGGGCTGTTGGTTCATGTCCATGCACCCACAAATTGGGCAATGTTTTCAAATTACTTCCTTTTCTTTTATCCCCAAGATGCCTCACTTCACACCATTAAGATCTCAATTTATTTTTCCGTAAGCTATCATTATTCTTTATAGCATTTATGGCACTCACCCACCACAATTGTCATTGTTACAAATTGTTTGTCATTGTTGCCTCCCTCTGTGGCTGTGCTGGGCACTCATTGCAAACGCTGGCTACTCCCAGTTACCCTAAGCAACAAAGGAACTGGGGAGAGGGAAGTCACAAAAAGGTCATCCCCTACACCCTGAGGAAGCTGAAAACACATGTGGTACTCTAATACAACATGTTGGTTTGAATGAATAAATTGTATAGCAACCTCTCTTCAAAGAGGCTGCATGAAACTGCTGAATTCCCCCTAATTAGAATATCTCCTGTGCTGTTAATGCAATTGATTTGTGTATTTCTTAAGATTATTTTGTCCTTAATTCCCTCTCTAGTTTGGTCTTTCTATTGTTTATCTTTCTTCAGCTTCTTTCAACCACATTGCAATGCAGTATATCATACTTGCATTGGCTTGAGAGGGTATGTATTCTGTTATTGCAACTTTCTAAGTAGGTCCTTTTTTGCTTTAATCTCTCTGTCAACTATGACATACAAAAGGTTGTGAGGAAGGCTTACAGCAAAATAGAAATGGTTTGAGAAATGAGAAAGTATTTATGTGTATTGTATTTGAAATCTCTTTCAATTGCCTTAATAGAGTCTGGGTTCAAATCCTACAGAAGCTGAAGAAAAGCTTTGTTTTGACCTCAGTAGATTTTGGGTTAGAGTCTAAAAAACTCCACCCTACTACAAGGAGCTTCCTCTGCCTTCCACCACTCTCTCTTAAACAGTTTGTTTAGCTAAATGTGTTTGAAGAAACCTTAAAAATCTGCAATATTTAGGCAACTTGTTTTAGATCTTACAATGTTTAATGCTCTTCAGGAAGTTTCATGTCCTGGAGTCAATTTATAATGTAAGAACATCAGTTATCATTAAAAAACAAAACCAAAACATTTGCTTGGTCTTGAGATGACCCAAAGAAGCTAGCATATATGAACAGTAAAAGATTAAAAACCTGAAACAAACCACCAAACAAATGAAATAAATAATGATCCTTAAGTCAATCTTTCATCCTTTGGGGGAGCAGACTCAAGATAGTGAATATTTATACTTCATTCTGGAAAAAGACAGGCATTTCCTGGCTGTGCATGTGCTTTAGTATACTTTCTCTATGCTGGTACTTTTCATGCTGTAGTTATAGGCATCCTTTTCCAACTGGAACCATTTCTGCTTCTCCGCAGTGATAAATAGGGTCGTGTAAAGCACTTTAGTCAGGGTGAAGTTCTCTCTTCACCTGATGCTAAAATTGGGATAATATGCCCAAAAACTTTGGAAAGGGGAAATAAGAAGTTGCATACATTTTCAATACATCATGCAAACTCCAGATTTCTCAGTCATTGGATATCTCTCTTTTATTTTCTCTGTCATCTCTTTGTCATGAAGCTCACCTGACTTTCTCTTGACAAAATAGGGATTTTTGTACTGATCAAAATGTTGTAGCGTTTTCCAAGCTCCTACAACTAAACTCTTTTCAGCTTGAACAAAGTGTTAGTAGATCTTTAAAATTTATCTAAGTCATTGGTTTGTAAGCAAAGATCAACTTCAAGCAAAGGTGATCTTACATACCCCTGAGATTCAATTTGAATATCATACAGACACATATTACTTAATTGTATTTATTTTCTTAGATTATAAACAAATAAAGAATGCCTATTCAAGTCTCCTGGTGCCCCAACACATCAATAACAATACCATCCCAGCAGTGTTGAATTAATTATTTTAACAGGAACTCAGCCAGACAGTCTCCAATGGAGACTTTTCAATTTCGTCACTACTGTTAGAAACAAATCCATAGCTTTCTCCAGAAATCTTATCAAGTAGTACCTTCTGTGTACTACTTGTCCTTTTCTCTTCCTCTGTTCTGAGGCTGAGAAGGCATACAGTTCAGTCCTTATTTGCTGTGTGTTGTTTTGCTTTAAGCTGGCTAGGACTTTAGGAATGATTTTTACAGAAAGCTGCCAATTCTCTGAGACCACGCCTAATTAAAGATTTCAATGTTTTCCTTAGTTTACAAATTTTTTAGTAGTCCATATTGCATTTGATGCTTTTGGGTGAAAATCCCTTTCCTATTGTTTGAAAAAAAAAAAAAAAAAAAGAAAGATCTCATTTTGGAACACAAGCCAATCAGGGAAATAAATTAAACTAAATGAAATATTTAAATTATTAGATGGAAATTATTTAATAGACTCTCTTAATTTGAAAAACGCTTCTGAGATCATCTCTTTCTGCTCCAGATCAGGACAAAGCAGTGGAAAAGAAGTTTAGTTGTCTTCTTATTTTGATATACTGCTGTGTTTCATTACAAAAAAACATTCAGGAATTTTATCAGAGTTCTATGTATGTGTATAGAGCCTTGCTGATTAAAGGTAATGTGATTAAAGGTACCTCTGAGAACAGGTAACTTTGCCGAGTAGGTTTGTGGGAATAATGAAATGTGTTGTTCCATTCAGCAGCTTGTTTTGTGCAGTGTTTGTATGCAGGACTCGCCAGAAAACCAAGGAAGTTGGTTTTGGCTTTTTTTTTTCTTAGTATTTCAAGACAGATTTATACTGTTCAGTACTCTTGCTTTGGGATAAAACAAAAATTAAAAAAAAAGGGCTTTTGCATGGTTGGGAACGTTAGCTCACGCTCACCCCTTTGCAAGTCTTTTGTCAGGTGCCGTAGTGTGCCTGTACGTGTAATTACGCATCCGTTGTTCATAGTTGTCTGATGAGATTGGCATGTTAGATTTTATTTTATTTTTTTAAAGTTGATACCATTTTGTCCATTTTTCAGATCCCTTCAAGGGTCAAAGTGGAAGTGTAAAAATGTGACAACCAATGTGTTCCTGGTACTTCTCTTGGTAATTCTGCAGCTGGATTCGTAGGTGCTTGGACTAACAGCTGAGAGCACTGCTGGATTACCTGTTCTCATTTGTAGTGATAGGCTGCTCCCTGAATCCCTTTCTAAAATACATCACCTGTACCATCGTTTTTGCTCATCTACAAAACAGAGCTTTGCAGGTTATAAGCATCTACCCTCTTTCAGTCTAAGTCAAGAAAAGCTTCCAGTGTTCAGTGCTGAAATGCGAATGCATGAAACTCGGTTTTGTTTTTCTCCATTCTGTTTAAGCATCATAATATTATTTCTCTCAGGAATTAGCTGACATTTAAACATCTCATGGAGGTATTGTATGTTGTGTAAAATATAATTCACACAGACTTTCTAAAATAAGCCTTTTTGAAAGCATATTTAATTCTCATACTTTATTTTTAATTTCCTTCTTTAAGCTAAATTCTGATGCATGTATACCCAACAGACTAATGTACCTGAAGACTTTTTTTTATTATTATTCATATGCATTCACAAATCAAAGTAATAGTGCACATTCCCAAGAAATATTAAACTTGTTCCTCCCCTTCTTTTTCCTTTTTTGTTGTAACGTGCAAGCAATATTTCTTTAGAAAGGAGCTAAATAAAAAGTAGAATACTAAATGCGCAAAGATTAAATACCAAAAATTCAATAATAGTAATCATTTAATAAATGGTATCCTCGTAATATCTGGTGTTGGTTTTGAACATAATGAATCATACAGCAATCATGCAGTTGAAGAACGCATAATTCTTATGGAAGCTTTTCATTATGGATGTGCTTTTTCTACTTCAAATTGAACTGTTCTATGACTGTAGAGGGAAAAATAAGGCTGAAGCTTTTATGAATCTAAAAGTTCAGGATGAGAATAAAATTTAGCATGGTGTTTTACAGCGAAAATGCAAACTTTATATTATTCTCTCTTACAGGGTTAGGGAACCCCTTCCCCCTGCCAAAGTACACCAAGAATTTCTGAAACTTTGGCAATTATAGGCTCTATATAATCATTAATGCCATATGAATAAATAAAGCCTAATTAATTCAACACTAATGAGATGAAGTAGGTTCAGACAATTTCCATCACTGAAGATCGTGTTCCCTCACAGTTCTGTTAGAGTAATTGTTCATTTTTTTCGTGCTATACAAATTATTTTTTAACCCTGTAGAGGTCAATAAATAGCATAGTGTGTAGCAAGATTTGGTGAAATTGTCAAAAAATAGTATGCAATTTGTAATATCATCTTGATTATGGTTTTTGCTGACAATTATTATGATAGCATATTTTAAATATAATTTTAGTGGGAATTAGGAACAGAATTTGTAGGTCTATTTGATACATTTGGAATTAGCCAAAATATCAGGATAGGAAAGGGATTATGAAGGTCTCTGTTAGAAAGACAAGTGCATATTTATGGAAGGAAGAGTTGAGCCGTGCTCACAGCCATGATGATGTTTAAATAATCCTGAAAGACTTAAATAACTTCAAAGCATTTTTATCTTTTATTAAGTTCTTTTTCAAGAACCTTCTCAGTTTCCCTTGGTCTCCTGTTCACTTCTACCCATAATGCACAGAACATACCAGCTTCTCTGTCAAGTTCTTGAATATTTTACCATATTCTCTGCCTTTCCTGATGGCTCATTTCTGCCATTTTTATGGGAAGAAAGAAGCTGGAGATCAGATTATCTAGTTAATGGAGAGACTCTGCTCCAAATATAAACTCAAAAGAGACAAAAGTCAGGAGAAATGTTCAAACTAACGTTTGTGTATACGCATATGTACAGATACATTTGGAAATTTGCAGGCACTTTAATAGCATCTATGGTTTGGCAGGGGCAAATGTGAAAAAATTGTATCTATTGGTCTCACTGTGCTTGTGTAAACTTCTCATTGGTTTTGTGTATGTGTTAGTACACATTGAAAGCAGAGGCAAGACAATGGTTCTACCACCGGAACAAAACTATCTCATGGTCAAATTCTCAAGTGCTAACCAGGGATGATTCAACCTGTAGGTTGCAGGTTTTACCATGAGCATGCTACTGCATCCAAAGTCTTCTGGGGAGGGATCCTGTTTCTGGTACATCTCTAGTAGGAATCATAATAAACGGAAAGAAAAGTAAATATTTTGCTTTGAGTCATCTCTTTTATAGTGCTATGCTGCAATTCTGGCAATTGAAGATGCAGTTTCAAGTTTTTGAGCATTTTCAGGTGCATTTAAATAGATAATAACTAGATTAATTGAATTTGAAATAACAATTTCCCATCTTTGTGTGTGTTTTATGTTTTTAAACTTAGTGTTATAGTAAAAACACTGCACTTCATATATTTTTCTACAGCCTGTGCACATTAGTGACACAATTCATGTTCTCAGTCAGTACTCTAAACTGTTGGCTAATCTTCCCCATTCTAATATCAGCAGTTATGTTTATGCAAATCAGTATGTTGTAAAAGTTGCATCAATCATTTATGGTTTAAAGCTGAATTTGCTCAGAATAAGTACTTGTGAATTAAACACCCCCCCAAAAAAAAGGAGAAGCAGCAGTTAAATCCAGACTAAACCTACTTATAATAAAGGATGAAATAAAATTTATTAATATAGCTAAATACTGGTATATTCTTCAGATAAGTTAATAAAAAAGTGTCTGTGATGACTAGACTGAACTGTGAGAACTTAGGACAGTGGAAAAAAAGTAGAACTCCGAAAGTTCATTTTGGAGGAGACATTAATAAAAACCGGATGACATGCAGCAGAGGAAATTAGCTTCTAGTGTATATGGACATGAATAATGCTAGAGGATGTATCATATAACTTAATCAGATAGGCTGTAACAGGAAGATGCAACTGTGGTTTCCTTAATGACCAGTGGGTGATGTAATCAAATGCTAAATGCACATTGTCAGGTTCTGACAAGTTTCTATCAAAGCAAAAATGGAGTATCACTTAGCCGGGTGTTTAGACTGATAACACATCCTCTCTCAAGCGAGCGGAAGGAATTAGGAGCAGACAGTTTTCTATAATGTTTTTGTGACATGAAGTAATCTTCCTTTGTTATTCTCTAATGTAAATATCACATTCCCTGAAGGTATATATCCTTCTGCTGCATTTGGTGGGCTATGAAGTTGCTAATCTTGCTCTCTTGGGTGTGAGGCACAGTCAAGGCTACTGCAGCTGGGACCCAGCAGAGCTGCAAGAAGCTTTTGGGTGGTCCTGGCTTCTGCCAGCAGCTGCAGGCTCTGCCCCTGCGATTCCATCTGCGCTGGTCCATGGATTAACTAATTAAAGGCAGCATGGGAATGACTCAACATGCACTCAGGAGTCTGAGTGAAGGATAGCTCTACTTCAGTAAAGTAGATTAAATAGCGCTGCTAATGTCGGGCTTGTAGGACTTGGTAATTTCTCTCTCACTGCTCCGTTGCCAGTGAGTGTTTTCATTTGAGCAAACCCAAATGTTAAGGCTAATAGAGCAGTGACCTTTGTAGCAGCAGGTTCAGATCCCAACTGAGTAAGTTCTGCTAGTCTCAGGCCCAGGAGGACCGATTGTGTGGTGCCAAGGACACGAGGGCTGGACGCACCTGCCCACCTTGACTCTGGAGGCAGGAGAGTCTTTTCTGTGCCCAGGAGGGGGGATTTGGTCCTTGCTGGCTTCATTGCACAGTGCAGGTAAAAGACCTTTGTTTCATCAAATCAGAGCGGTTTGGCAGCAGGGTACAGCTGTGAATATAAGAACCAAACAGAGTCAAAAGTAAGACTGAGCTCGCTGATAATCCTGGGCTTTGCATTTTAATGCATATTACTAGTTGAGTGCTAGATTGTGTTTTTATGACGGAGCAGATTAGGAAATAATTTGCATGTGAATCTCTCCAAGTCAGTGCAGTTTCCCTGGTAACAAGTGGGGAACCAAGTTCCAAAATCTGCTTGTTGCCATTAAAATGTGTGTGTATGTGGGGAGGGGGTGTTCTTTTTATAAGTTTTTATTAAAGAAATGTAGAACTGCAAAACTTAGCAAGATTCCTGATTTATATAAAATGAGAGGTTGAAGGAATTAAATTGGTTCTTCACTCACTAGCACTTAACTCGTACAAAAATCTCATTTCTAGTCAAACACCACCAGGGTATTTTGCAATCGGAGTTTTCCTTTCTGGCTATCAAAAATGAAATTTGTTATTGGTAATTATTTTCAGGGAAGCTGTCAGGAACTGGCATTTCCATCAGTAGATGCCTTTCAAGCTTCTTCAGAAGCTGTCTGTGAAGGCTTGGAGTATAACTTGGAGACCCATAAGGGCTTCCCAGCTCCACGAGGTGAGATCCTCACCCTGTTTCAGTTTAGCGTGAGGGAGGGTCTCATGGGTCCCACATCAATCCGCAGCAGTTGACTTGCTTGGACCTGGAACAGTTTGTCTGCCACACTTTGCTTTTTAAGGGATGGTTAGCGAGATGTTTGAGTTGACTCTTTAATGTAGCAGCAGGAGAACTTAAAAGACCTCGGAGGATAAAGAGAGTGCCAACCCATTTGTGGTTGCTGGAAGAATGACTGAAAGACTAAATCATCCTAGCAGCAACTGGAGGAAAAAAAAAAGGTGACCAGCTTATTGGGAAGGATTGGTTATCCTTGAATTTCGCATCCTGGAGCCATGGGACAAAACAAACAAAACCACCACCTCAACAACAAAACCCAGCCAACTTTTGGAGTTCAGGCAACATTCTGTGGCTTTATTGAACCAGATAGTTTGGGTATAAAATATTTTGCTATTAAAGCAACCCCAGTGCTCTCTGAACACAAAGTATCTGATTATTTTCTTCAGTTATTTCCTGAAACTTAATATGTAGCCTTAGTATTTTTGATGCTGAATTTTTCAGTGACTTTTTAGAAAAACATCTAATACTAAATTTGCCTAATTAAAAATTAACTCCAGAAATATAACTGAAAACATATAAGGAACTAGGTGAGAAGTCTTTCTTTTTTTTTTTTTTCTTTTTCTCCCCCAGTCTCTGTTCGTTTTGTTTGCTGGTTGCCCATTTCATAATTTCCAGTTTGCACGTTGTTCTAATTAGACTTAAGTTTTGAACATGGAGCACATTGAAACTTTAGTTGCCCTAAAATTTCTGCAATATATGTATGAAGGAAAATTCTAAATTTAAAAAAAAAAAAATTGCTCTCAATAGGAAAGTATCTCTCTTGTTCAGAGGCATAATTTTTGAAAACATATTAAAATTATAAAATAGGTTTTGTAATAAATAAATGTAGTTACTATTCAGCTTCTCACTTAGAAGCAAGCTAAGCTACTTCTGCTGCTGAACACATTCATTTTATCAGACTAAAGTGATTTTTCATGTCATGCTGGGTTTTGTTTCCATTAATGAGCCATGCAATAATCAGGAATAAAAAGGGGAAAATTATATTTGAATACATAGGACCTGAGTTACTGAAAGTTCATATCATCAACATGAACAAGCTTTATCTTTTTTTAATGTTGTATCATTGAAAGCATTGGCACAATTAAAAACTGTCTTGTGAGTGTTCAAGTTGTATGGTGGAATTTCCCAAGCACTACGGGAGATGGGTTGTGGACTCACAAATGTAACTCCAAGTCAAGCTCACCTTTATTCTAAACTTATTTTCCTTCCCCCCCTGCCCCCATTTCACAAGCTTGGGGATTTACTAGACAACTAACATGAAAATACGCAAGAATGGTGATTCTATGTCTTTTATTGGTAGGAGGAACATCGTACAAATGACAAGAGTTTGCTTCATTTTGAAGGATACAGTGAAATTCTCTTTTTGTCAGATTGTAATTACATTTCCAGTTCCCTGCCAGCATATGCTGATTGCCTTTTGCAGCTTCCTTGGGGCCTTGTCAATCCATTGATTAAAGAAACATTCTTTAAGTGGATTTGTACTGCATTTGAATAACTGATACCATTTGATTAGGGCTGAATGCTGATATGACCCTCAGTAAATAGCTATTTCTAACTCTTGCAAATTTTTATGGAATCATAGAACCATAGAATGGTTTGGGTTGGAAGGGACCTCAAAGATCACCTAGTTCCAACCCCCCTGCCATGGGCAGGGACACTCTCCACTAGACCAGGCTGCCCAAAGCCCCATCCAACCTGGCCTTGAACACTGCCAGAGAGGGGGCATCCACAGCTTCTCTGGGCAACCTGTGCCAGTGCCTCACCACCCTCACAGGGAAGAATTTCTTCCTGATATCTAAACTAAATCTACCCTCCTTCAGCTTAAACCCATTACCCCTTGCCCTAATACTCCATGTCCTTGTAAACAGTCCCTCTCCAGCTTTCCTGTAGACCCCCTTCAGGTACTGGAAGGCTGCAATTAGATGTCTTTTCTTCAGGCTGAATGGATCTTAATGATGGATCTTGTGACATCAATTGTTTCTCTTAAGTTCTGGACTTTCAAATGATTACCAAATAGGGTCAGTTGGCACTCATGAATGAAAACTTCTGACACTTGTGGTTGCAGGAAAAAACCTGACAGTGTTGCCAGTGCATATAAGAGGTCCAGAGGCTAAAAGGCAATGAAATCGTGATTATTTTTTAAAAGAACATAAGAAATTTCATGCTAGTTGTTCCTCCATCTTGCTGGATCTAAATGAGCAAAGTTCTTGTGCTTGCTGTTATTTTTGACAACATGTGTAGTCATCCTGTTTATTTTTAATATCCTTATATTTATGAGGCAGTTCCTCCAGGACTACCTCATCACTCAGTCTTTCAGACAGAACCAGATTTACTCAATGGGGCCCAGTCACTTCTCAGCCCCCATCAAGGGCAGTGGGAGAATGCATGTTCTTTAGAGGTTTTGATGGATAGTGACCAAAGTTCTTAGGATCAAATTCACACAGAGAAACATTAAGTGGAAATCTTGTTTGCAAGCACTAAGTAATACGTCCTCCTGAGAGTGACCTTTGTTAACTTCAGATGCCTTTCAGTAAAACTGCTGTGTGACTGCTGCATATACAGTTTTCAATGGGCAAAATACAAAATTTAGTCATAGGATAGTAAAACAAAAGCCCGATGTATGGCAAATATATGATGTTCTCTTTTACGTTCTTGTTTAGAAAGAAATGTAATGTCTGTTAAATTAATGGAATTTCAAGACTGTTTTCTCTATTGCTACAAAAGGATGTATCTACAGTCTTTAAAAATCCCACTATGATATTTTAAAGATTATTTTAAAATGCACTTTCATTTCTTAATACACCATTCCAGTGAATAGTTATTAGTCAATTATTTTTATTATTAGTAGGGGAAAAAGTCATTAGGTTAACTATACTAATGTGTTCATAATTAGAATAAACTATCAAGTTATGTCTATTTTGAAGAAAATTGCTAAAGCTCTTTTTCCAAGTTTCTTAAATATATAACTTTTTTCTCTTAACTTAGATTTTTTTTTCCCCCCCCAGTAACTCAAGTTTTAATTGAAAACTCTCAGCAGGTGATAAAGAGGAGAAAGATTTTTAGATTAAAGAAGATGTCATGAACATGTAGATTTATACAGATCAAAGGGGCAATTTCCCTGTGTAGCATATACTGCAGCATTATGATAATCTTTTTTTAAGAACTATTTTCCATAAACAAAAAAATGTGTACATGCTCACATGAATAAAAAGTGGCAGTGACTTATGGTATATTATGTAAATTTGAGATTATTCACAATCGTTCCTGCCCATAGTCAAAACAGGTTTATTCATTGTATTTATAATCTGAACCACAGCTGATGTAGACTCTGTTTTGTTTGTATTAGGCATGTAACAGAAATCCAGGCTGAAATTTCCTAAAATAGTGTGTCAAGCCCTTCTGAATTAATACTAGCTTTGTTTGACTTACGGATATTTTAGAGTTTTTGAAGGTACATTAAAGGCGAAAACTTCTAAATGTGTATAAAATATGTAGGAAGATGTGGACAAGCTATAAGGAGTGTTTACTAAAGGGATTTGAATTTGTTAGGCTGAAATATATCTGAAGTTGAACATTTCCCAAAGAAATAACAGCTAAATATCACAATAATATAATGCCTTTAAAACTGAGTAAATAATTTTTATGAAAAAAGTCTTTATAGTACTCTAATATTTTCGTACCTGGCCCTTAGCAAAATAACCCAAAAAATAATAAATCGCCCCAACCAAAAAGTTAGAGAGGAGACCAGCTACATAAATCCAGACCCCTTTGACACAGGCCTGAATTTGTTCTTGAACATTTGTGGGCGGCTTTGCTTTGTAACTGAGGTACGGTTACGCCGACCGGTATGTTCACAGACTCAATTGCAATTCTTTGCAACTGCTGCTTGACAGAGTCGGAGTGCTAGGAGACTAAAGCAGGAGAGGATATATGAGATAGCCTCAGGCAGTCTATTCCACTGCTTACTGGAATAGCCATTAGTGTGTGTTTTCTAATGACTAATCTGAATCTTTCATGCTGAAACTGAAACTCATGACTTGTTCTCTTACCCACTACAGTATAGGAAAGAGATAATTTTCTTCTTCTCTACAGAAGCCTTTTTTGTTCTTGAAAACTACTGCCATATCTAGCTTTTTTTATTGTTATTGCTAGTGGGTTTGACTTTTTTGTTTGTTTTGGTTTTTTTGAGCTAACCACCCTAACTCTTTTTAAAGCACCATAGAAGATGCATTCCAGACCTCTACCTCTTCTTATTTCTTTCCATTGCACTCTCTGTGGTTTATTCACATATTTCTTGAACTACAGTGCCTCAAACTGCACAGGGTATTTCAGCTGAGGCAATAGAAACACTCAATAAGCCAGAGGTGTTACATGTGAAATTTAAATACATTAATTTGTGCTAGTAATTGCTCTAGATGTGCATGCAAAATGGTCTTTAAGAGCAACCCATAATTTCTGTATATGAAGCCTAGATCATTAGCTATAATTCCAGAAACCATTAAATGCATGTACATTTAAATGGTTAGGGTTCATCAGGGTTAGGGGAGGATTTAGTACAAAACCGTTTCGTATTTTGGAAGAATCTTTTGTCAATAAATCTGGAGAATCAGAGCTAACATTTGGCTTCACTTATCATTTGATTAGAACATCAGATCTTGTTCTTAAGAACAGCCTGAGATTTCAGGTGAAAAAGTATAACTGGAAAAAAAATGTTTCTTTTTTCTTAACTCATAACCATTTCTTAATAAGAGTGCAAAATCTGAATAGTTACTGAGGTAAAAAAATCCCTCTTCATTTACAACAGCTCCTCAGGGCGCAGCAGTCTTCCATGCACAAACAAAATCCTGAAAATGAATGAGCAGTGTCAGAAAGTTAATATCATACATGAATGGCAAACCCTTAATTGCAAATTATTTTTTTATGTCGTTGCTACTGGAGAAATCACTTTCATCATGTCTGTTGGTTTCAAAATCCCATTACAATCATTCTGTGTTTAATGTGCAGAGGTGTCGTGCCTGTGGTAATCTTACTCCTGAAATCGTAGAGGCTGGGTAGGTGGCCAGTGGGGTGGATTGAAAACTGCTTGAACTGCCAGGCTCAGAGTGCTGTGGTCAATGGCATGATGCTCAGCTGGAGGGCTGTCACTGGTGGTGTGCCCCAGGAGGTGACACCGTTCAGCATCTTCATCAGTGACCTGGGCAATGGGACAGAGCACACCCTCAGCAAGTCTGCAAATATGAAACTGGAAGGAGTGGTTGATCCACTGGATGGGTGGAGGGACCTTGGAGGTGTGGAGGAATGGGCCAGCAGCAATGGCATGGAGTTCAAAGGGAAATGCAAAGTCCTATCACACACCTTTTTAAAAAGCCAAGACAATAATGCTTTGGGAAATTTTTGGACTCCCACTTGGCAGTCAATCAATAGCCTCTTGAATAAAAACTGAATAGATTCCAAACTGGTAAATTTTCTCTGACACACAGGCAGAAAACACATAGGTAGAAAACTTGCTCTTGGAGGTATGACAAAATATGCCATGTCCTTTATTTACCCTGTATTTGTGCAGGATGCTATTAGGGAAAAGTTGGATACAGACCTGATCTAAATGTCTTTGCTCTCATACCTCTCATCAGTTGTTCTTACTGACTGCTTTTTACATATTTATCATTTGATAGTGGAACTACAAGAAATATGAACTCTTAAAACCTCTACGGTAATTTTAAAAAACATTTTATATTTTTGGTGTCATGCTTCAAAATCTGAAGTATCCAAGGTCCTGATATCTGCCCTTGGATTCATTGTATACGCTAGTTCAATTATCTTCTTATTTGTGGGCCTCTGCAAGTGTGGATAACAGAATATTGGTTGGAAATTGGGGGAGAAGCCTGCGCTTGTGTTTGTAATAAAGCATTCATATAGCTGAAGAAAGGACTTCCATTCCTTTTGCCTGTCAGTTCTACATCCGAAAATATGATTTTTAGTACATTACACATACTATAATAGAGGAGTTATGTAAGCATACACATTTACACTCTAATGCGTAAATATCTGAAACACTTTATTTTTTAGCAAATAGTACTTCTATCAGAGATAGAACACCAAGTGGTAGTAATTCAAGATGAAACTACTTTCTGTTTGTCAGTGTCTCTTAATAGAAAAGGTCAATAGAAATTGTTTTAATGCTTTTTTCCTTCTTAAAAGAAGACATACTATGAGTGTTAACGAAATGGGTTGTTTGTTATGTTTCTGGTGATGCAAACTTAATTGAATTTTCTTTTTTAAAACTACTAAAAATAAGTCATTGAAATCCAATATTCTGAGTTCTGTGTCCCTAAGTAAGGGATAAGAAGTTTAGTAGCACAAAAGCAAATGGTATGCTTGTGCCTAACATTAGTCTGAAAAGCCAGCTGGCTGACAGAGGTAGGTCTGTGCATAAGATTTGTATTTATAACTAAGAGGGTAATATACAATGCAACTTGTACATAATATTAATGAATTTATACAATATAATTATATATATATGAATACGATATAACTTGTATTTATAACTAATAGGTCTGCAGATGAAGAAGCATCAAGCTACTCTCTTAGACATGTTAGGGCAAAATCGGATTGGCAGGTGTTTGTCCTTTGTTGACATTGCTTCATTTTAGCCATAGATATGTCACGTAGTTCGTATTGTCATTCTCTCATTGCCATATTTAGAACTTCATGTATTATCTATACGTAGTACTACAATTATCATTATGTTATTTTACGTTTATATACCTATTATATACTCAGTAGTGTTTATTTTTCTTTGAAACAAATGCTTGCTTTGTTCAATTTCAAAGAACCCGTGAATCATACGAACTTAATTAGTGCTGTAGTTAACCTCGAAGTTTTGCAGTGCAGATGTAGCTTATCCTCACAAAGAAAGTTGCTTTCCCAGAAGCATTATGCTGCCTCTCCAAACAACAAAGCATAGAAGCACAGAGCTCTTCCAAGAGTAGGTGTTAAGTTTATACACAGAGTAAGATCAGAGGCTTTCACTGAGGAAGGACTGGGTTGGTATAAGCCTGTTTAAGTACTGATAATTACTCAGACTGCTCATTAAAAACAACAAAAAAACCCCCAGTCCTTCCACACAGATTTTGTATGTATAATCACTCATGTCATGCCTCACAAGCAGATGACTGACATAGGCTGGTTTTGCTTGCCTTCCTGTACTACCAGTGAGTATTTGGGAGTGGCTGTCATTCTCTTTCTTTTGATTGAATTGAAATAATGAGCTTTCAGAGAGGTTAGATTTAAGCAGGAGTGTGTGTTGACACAAGCAGTTTCACCAAGATTTTGAACAATTTGAAGATGTGGGGGAGGATGTCAGAATGACATGTCTTTTGCAATGTTCTTGGGCCTCCCTGTCTCCTGAAGGTCCCTGCTGGGCTGCGGTGTAGTCCACAGCAGCTGGGTAGCTTGACATAACAAATCTCTGGGCCCTTCTGATGGTTGGGTTTTTTTGGGGTGGTTGGTTTGTTTTTCTGCAGTGATGAGGATAGCATTCAGTAGCTCAGCTGAAGAGACTACAGAAACTGTCTCTTGATTCAATTTTTCATGCTTTGTGCTCAGCTAAACCTGTTGGGTAGCAGCCCACAGATCTGATCAGCTCATGGAAAGCATCAGAAATTCATACTTTTGAGTACAGTCCATCTGCAGTTCTTTGAGCTACATTTCACATCGTTGTGAAGTTTAGTCTGTGAGCAATGAAATGCAGCATATACAATGTTGATGGAGCGCTCTTTGGCATAGGTTGAGGCTCTAAACTTACTGTGTGTTTACTGACAGAGTTCAGTTATGGATTTTAGCACATGCATAAACATTTTTTAGGAGAACAGCTTGTCCAAAGCAGTCACAGGAGTGCTTTTGGGGAAGTTTTGGGATATAAGCTGTGGGAAGGGCTCTTCAACAGAACATTCATTGATGGACCCACACAGGCAAATCATCTATGCACGTGATGTATGTGCATTTTATTGCTGAAAGTTGTTGGGAATTAAATTGTTACTATGCTTCAGCTATTCAATTTTGGATCATGGAACTTGCATACTTTGCTTTACTATCAGCTGATTCCAAATCCATTTTCAGCACTTAGTCAGTCCTGGCTCAGAAGCATGTTACAGAAATTGCTATCGGTCTTCTCTGCATCACCATCAACTCCAGGGGCAGATTTTCTGTTTTCTCTAAAAGCAACAAGAGGCCTGTCTCCCCCTTGACAAATGGTCTGGTTTTGTTATCTGTGGAGTTTAAGGCATTTTGCTTCATTATCTGGTTGCTTTTTGACTGAATTTTATTTTCCAAATGCCACTTGGTACAGGCTCCTTTCAAACTGTCTGCTAGATTCAGCAATTTTCTTGAACGGTAAAGGGTTTGACTGTATCTGGCTTGTGGTAAACATGGCAGCGCACATCTGCCCTGCTTTGAGTTTCCTTGGTCCTGGGCACAAACAATGCACAACATTTGAACCCTGTGGAGCGTTGAGTGAGCACGCTGCTTCCAACACCCTTTTTTGAAGAAAAAAAATTTGCAGACACATTTTAGTGGAATGACAAAACTTGCTTTAGCTCATACATTCTCTGAAACAGGTAGCTTCTCGTCACTATTTATCATTGTTGTTTATTTAGTGTCAGATATAATTCAGATGATTGAAAGCATGGCAAAGTGTATTAACTGACTGCTTCACTTGTAAATATTTTGGGAACTGCCACCTCCATATGTGAGATCATACAGTCTTTTTGTCCTATATTTCAAAATGGAATAATTTGGCATGTTTAAATTATGGGTCAAAACCTGAAGAAATTAAAAAGCTGACTAGTCAGTCTTTTTTCCTAATGAGCATTCGCTACAACAGAAGCAGAGCTGCCAGTTACTGGCCACTTGTTCTGGCTACTCATTAAGTATGTTTCAGCATGAACCTCTTATGATTTGGCACATGGCCAGATCAAATTCAAACTTTCCCCATGTCCAGTATAATACTGTCACTATTGTGATAGGCAAGTAAGCTGCAAGTTTCATATATCCACAGCAAATACTAATTTGGGCATGACAAAAGGGCGTCTGCTCTTCTTACTGCCAAGAAAATTATTGCAGAAGTGACTGTATTTGACAGTAGTAGATGAATTTCACTTTATTTAGCTTGAATTATGGCACTGAATAAAATATTTACTAGATATCTACATCATTCTACCCCTCAGAGCGGTTTTAGAGAAGCAACATGTGCAGCAGCTATAGCCCAATATTGCCACTCTAATTTGCTTTCAAGAGTTCATTGCAGTTTGCAAAAAACTTTCTCTTTAAGTGCTTTAGAAAGGCAGAGGAGACCAGATTGGTCCATATGTATGTCCATTAGGGCTGTGATTTTTAGGGAATTTTTTTTGTGTGTTTTTTTTTTTTAAACTCTTAATACCACTACACCAGCAGAACTTTGTGATATAGACCTGATTTCAGTTTGGTCCTTAGGTTTCTCTACTCAGACTGTTGCATAGAACAGAAAGATCAAACTAATTTTAGACTTAGGTATTGTGTTTGAGAAAACTACTATAAAGTTGTTTCATGTTTGTCATAGCCTTCGTCTGAAGCACACTGTTCCTTAAAAGATTAACTCTTGTGAATTCACATTAGAGTATGCAAATGTCATCTGAGAATCCAAAATATTTTTCAGAATTATTTCCTTATTCTAGCATAATTATTTTTTAAAAAAAGTTTTGCTGAAATTAGGCAAATAAGAGATCATACATAAGCAAAAAAAATATATAGGCTTTCCTATATTGGAACTAATATTTATCCACTGTAGGTGTGTACCGGCTGAGGATGTGTTTCACTTTGTTGGTGTTATCTGTCTCCATAGTAGCAATGTTATATATTTTGAGGATAAATGCAATGTTTTGAGTCCACAAAGTGTATTTTAGACTTACTTATTTTAGACTTATTCCTTTTGTTTTGTGGAATCCAGCAGAGAGATGTTATGGTCTCTGTTGCGTTGTCAGTGTTTTTTTGCAGAATGCCAGAATTTTATATTCACTAAAGTAACTGGATCAAGAAATCATCTCTTGTTGGAGATACTATCTCCAATTCCTTATTAAGTAGTGTTTTTATAAGAAATGCTTACATAGGCAATCATGCCCGGTAGTGTACAGAGCCCCCTTTGGAATTTAATAAAGTCTTATGTAGCATTAAGATAATGATTTGTTAGTTATTTGTATGTATGTGTTTTTAAAAAAAGTAGATCTTAAGGAACTTTTTTTTTTTTTTTTCTTTTTAATATGTGAGAAATACTTTAGAGAAACATTTTGAAGGAGTTTTTTTTATTTATCCAATGAAATGTGCCAAGTTCCCGTGTCTGGTCATTGTCTTGGAAGTCCAGAGGTTGAGACACTGCTGGGCAAACATTTCTTACCCTTTTTTTCTTTTTTTCTGACCAGATCTGACACCTTTCACGATGTATGTTTGACAGAAGCTTCTGGTATTAATATTTTTTTTGTATTAAAGTTTTGAGTTGGCAACTTTTACAAAACTAAAGAGATTCTATATATGAGAAACTATGCTGACACTTATGTCATGCACTACATCCTTCCTAGTCCTCACTTTATTCACGTGTGAGTACTTGCACAGTTATACAAAGCCTGGATTCTTCCAGCTACCATTTTGACTTATCTAAAATAAGGCAAGACATTTGTGCAAGGAATAAAAAGATCATAAGGCATTCTGTCAGTTTTATTGGTTTCTCCCATGAGTTTCACTGCTCTCCAGACCTCAGAAGCCCTTATTTATCCCAGAAACCTTGGAATTTACAGACTGACTTTGCTAAAGCACTGCTGAACTTTAGAATCCTCATAAGAATGCTGGAAATCTTCAGAAAAGCCTTCTATGATATCAGCAAATATCTCCCATGGGGAGCCTTCTAGCATGCTGGAAATTGTTCAGCGTGATAAAAGAGCGTGTGATTCTCATTTAGAATTCTTGCTTGGAAAACATGAAGTCTATGAAACTTTTTTATTTGTTCTGGTGTGACACATATTATTGTTACATTTTCAGATCCAGTCAGATAGAAGGCATGGGTTTTGAAGGTTATTTTTAATATTTTGATGATGAAGTCAGTCATTAACATTTTTAGATTAAAAGACAATAGACTTGGATTAGATATAAGGAAGATATTTTTTTACTATAAGGCACTGGCACAGGTTGCCCAGAGAGGTTGTGGATGCCCCCTCTCTGGAAGTGTTGAAGGCCAGGTTGGATGGGGCTTTGGGCAACCTGGTCTAGTGGAGGGTGTCCCTGCCCATGGCAGGGGGGTTGGAACTAGGTGATCTTTGAGGTCCCTTCCAATCGTTCTATGATTCTGTGATCTTCAAGACTGTGCTGTTTGTTGTACTAAATCCTTTTTCTCTGAAAAAAAAGGACTGAAGTAATTTTCTCTCTTCCTATGGAAGGTTTCGGCAATGCTCAGCCCAAAAATACCTCTCTGCTTAAGGCATTTTTGTTAGAACAGTCTTTCCAGCCACATTTCGCTATGACTTCAGATTTTATACTCCGGTCTCAGTACTTTTTCTCCTGTACCAGTTCAGTGCTGCCTTGAGTTTAGCAGTTGTTAATAGTCTGCTGGATTTCCTGGCTTATGTACTATTTTGTTTTGGGCAGTGCTGTTGTGCTAGAGCAAGAAGTCCTAGATGACAAATAAAAGGCAGCTGTTAACACCAGTTTCAGGAAGGCTCAATGGATATGGTGGCAGTGAAGGAGACAGGCTGATTTCGTCTTGTCTCCACCTGTAAATCCAGTTGAGAAGGGCAGATGTATGTATAAAGCCAGAGTGAGAAGTGGAAAATATTTTATACTTAATTAAGCTTTTAATCAGTTATTATTTCTGTGTCTATGAATGACAACGTTGTTGGAAACAACTTTATATATAAGTGGCATTGAAATTTACCTTTCATTTATTCCATTAAGTTTTCCCTTTTACCACAGTTTCTCATATTGTTTTGGTCAATTACCTTCCATAATCCTTTTAATTCTAAAATCTCTCCATTTAATATGCTACTCCCTCACTTTCTATGTTGTGGTTTTTGGTTTTGTACTGTGGGTTTTTTTGTTTGGTTGGGGGATTTTTTTGTTTGTTTTTTGTTTTTCGTTCACCCTCCACATAGCCTACACAGATTCTGGCTCACTTGAAGGAATTGAGGAGAGAGAAGAGCTGGAAAGAAGAGGGGAACTGAGGGAAATTATTTGAGCCTGAGAAATGCTGCAAAGTAGGAATTAGCAAGTCATTTAACCATCGGGGCCACTGCAGAGCACAGTTCAACCAGAAACTTCTAGTCTTCTGAGAGAAATAGCTGATTCTGAACATCTCAGGTAAGAAGTGTGTAAAACTAGGGTAGTTTCCAAGTCACTTTCAAATAAAATGAGGTAGAAACCACATTTAGTTGAGTGTGCTAAGGAGAATGCAGCAATGAACAGAATATTGTAATAAAACAGCATCTCAAAAAAAAGGAAGGAGAATGTAAACTTAACCTCTAAGTAAAAAAAAAATGCTATACCTAACAAAAGAGTTAACAAAGATTTCAACCTAAATTGAGGCAACACTGCCAGGGAAATGAATTCACTTTATGATTTCATTTTGGCCCACCTACTGTTATTTTCCCAAAGTGAATACATTGAACAAGGAGGCAAATTGGAGCTAGGGAATGGTAGGTGAGGAACCCTTAATTTATGAAATTCTCTTCTGAGAGTTTTGTCATTAATTATATTGGGAGAATACAAAGGCTTCAAAATGATGCTTGCTAGATGATGTATTTCTTTGTTTATTTTATTGGCACAATACTTGTACTTTCCACATATTGTAAAACTTAAATGATTGTGTATATTGGTGTGAAAGAATATAGTTCCTCAGCATTATTCTCTATTTGTAAAGCAAAAGTCTCAAAACCTTTCAGATTTCTCTTTAATTTAAATACCATGTTTCTAAGCATTTGTTCTATTTCAGCTTTATCAAATGCATTTTTCTAAATCTTATTAATTCTCTCCATTCTCAGTAACACAATTCTAAAGGGCACCATAAGTTAAAAAATAAACTAAGATAAACCAGAAGTGCACAATTTTTTTAAATGCCTATTAATTTACATTTGTTGCAGAGGTAAATGACACCTAAAACTATTTTTAGGAGAAAAGGACATAGATGATGACAGTTTCGGAAACAAATGAAGAAATGTATTTCATGCCACAATGATTGCATAAAAGCAATCTTAATATTAGAAGTTAGATGGAGGGGTTAGGACTCTTCCTTCCAGCTTCTACTCTTGCCACTGCAGAATTGTTTTCTAAAACCCATAGTTTATTTTTCCAAATCCTAAGTGACAGACTTTCCCCTTTGTTTTGGGAAACTCATTCCACAATTCAATATGTGCTGTGAGGTATTCGGAGTGATCCATTTTACATAGCTTTCTTTTTCGGTTTAAACTTTCTGTTGAGTATAATTAAGCTTCTCTAAGTTTCAGCTGCCTGGAAGACTTTTTACATTAAATATAGAAGGGGAAAATAAAAGCCACACTTTCTCTTTAGATCTGTTCCCTAAAACAGAATTTCAGATATAGTTTCTATTCCCTGATATTAGTCTTTTCTTCTCTGAGATTATGTTGATAGTGTAGGAGACCAAAGCCAAAGAGATTCCCTTGAGTGCAGAATTATTAAAAGGGAAAGGAAAAAGAAAAGTAAGAAAGTTGTCACATCACAGCTTGAAGCCTGGACCTGCTTGCAGTTCTCCATGGTAGCAGAGAATTTTACCAGCTGTTTTCACAAATACCTGCACAATTGAACCAGGGCTCTGTTCTGCTCTGTTTAGCTCACAGAGACACTGTTGTTGAGGTAGTAACCCAAAAACAGAGCATACTGCTGCTACTCCATTGCCATCAAACAATATTAAATCACCTCGAGCCTCTCTGCAGAGATGTCTTTCTGCATGTCATGAATTTCTTTCTGTATTATGTAATGTTCAGAAATGATCCCTACGTTGTTGAACAGTTTCTCCTGGTATTTCTGCCAGAAAGTGTTCAATGCAGTATTATTATAACTTCCTAACTAAATTTAGTTCTGCATAGTTACAAGTTATAATATCCTCTTTTATTTGTCAGCTGTACAAACTATTACTAATTTTCCTAGAAACTGTAGACTTAAATGACATGACCAAGACGAGGCCTTTGCCAGCAGTGGCTAAATCCTTGTGGTGTAATCCATCACTCCCTCAATCGGCAAAGGCAGTATTTGCATTAGCAGGTGAACAGCACCAGTATGCTTTGGCCAAAGAGTATATATTTTCCAGTACCATGACTTCACAGGAAGAATAAGAAGATCTTTTCAGCCTTTTTTCACCACTTCCCCATATAGAAACACAGAATTGGAGAGCACCAATATGATAACCACCTTTATTTTTGTTTTCTGCAGCCATATGATGGTGCAACCCTGGTAGATGGTGGAGCCTTTCTAGTCTCTTTAGTGTTGTCAATCAGCCCAGTAAGAAAAAGAAGTATTTAAACGCAGCTGAAAATTTCTCATAATGACCATTTGAGAGTCCATGAACTAAAAATTTCCTACAAAGCTACCAAGAGTTGAAACAAGCATTCTAATAAAATAGTTTAAATTTAAGAAATTCAGACACTTTTATTTAGTAGCATTGCTAGAGCTAGAAAGACAGGGTGCAGTATATAGAGTATATCTTTCTGCTGCCTTTTTGTCTTTTCAAATGTGGTAAGCTGATGTTGTCTTTTTTAAACAAAACAAGATTTTCAAATGGCCTGGTTCACTTTACAGTGATATGAAATGGGAGTTAAACCAGATCTTAATGAACTTGAGGCAGTATGAACAGCTCCTACTTAAAAGGACTGAGCATTGGTGCAGTACAAGCATCCCTTTCTTCTACAGCAAAAGTGTGTTATAAGGGAACTATGTAATAGAGTTTGGAAGCCTGCTGACTTTTTAGGTTGCTGACCATGTGGTATTACATAGAACAGAAAAAGCTAGATAAAACAAAAACTTGATAGATAAAACAATAAAGGCAAAACACTGGACAGATGGAGAGGGAAAGGGTTATATTATTTAGTATGGAATGAAAAATTCCCAGGGCTATTGCTGACCTAGCCTGGAAAGCTTGTGGTGCAGCTGCACTCAAAGGCAGCTATGTTGTCTCTGGTCCTCTGGAAGTCTGCAAAGAATAAACAACAGTTGCTTGCACTGAGGTACATGAACCAGGAGCTTCAATGGGCTGATGGAGAATGAGTTTCTTGGAATGCATGGATAACTCAAGGTTATACTGCAGTTTGCTGTACTAGCATGCTCATCAAGAGGGTACAATTTGAAATGTGAGTGATTTTGAAGAGATCTCCTACTTTCTCCTACACCCTCTCTCCTATACTCTCCAAAAGAATCAATTTTGAGCTAAAATTATTTCTTCTTGGTCAATGACTGCTGTGTGCTTTTACAGTGCAAAAATTTCCTTCACTCTTTTTTGGTATGAGATCCTGTTATTTGTATTTTTTGTCAAGTAAATAATTAGCAACTGCAGTTGAATATTTGTGATAGAATATTGAAAAGAATATTTTATTTGTGTGCTTGCATGAGTGCCATGTATGCCAATGAAGTAGAAATAAATATTACTTTTCTGTGATGACCACAAGTATTGTGAGAGCTAGATGTGGGAAAAGGATGTATCACTAGATATCATTGTAGGTTTTGAGACCTTTTGTAATAGCTTGGCTTGTTACATATAGTGGAACATGTAGCAACTGTTGAGTGTTTGAAGTTGAGAGGAAAAGGTTTCATGCTACTAGGGGTAAATGCTCAGAATTAATATTGTAGAAAGGACTTGTATCAAAGGAAAGTCTGCTGTTGTCAGTATGAGTCACTGTGCAAGATGAATACTTGGGAAATTAGAGCTGACTTTTAATACACAGAAATTTTTCCATCTTATATATAACATAGTTACCAATGATACTCAACATTCCTTTCACATTACTGCAAAGCAGGATTTGCTTTGTGTGTGTCTTCAGATTTCACAATGGAAATTGAGGTTATTAATTAATAGGGGTCACTATTTTACAACCATGTTGTTCATCTGTGTTATTTGATGTACGAAATATAAATATTTTTAAGGACTTGATGAGTAGTGTGTTTTACTAAGAAATATTGGTTACCAAGTGAGAGCAATGAATTTTAAGGAGAATTCTCAAAAAATTTATAAATAAGACATTGATTTATCATACATGGTTTCATGTTCAGAGGATGATATGCCTAAACAACTCTCAAGACACCAATTATATTGGTGTGCACTTTTAAGAAGTTCAGATTCACTTATGTTTACATATACTAACAAATTTTGTCCAATACAAACTATTAAAGAAATGTTGCTGTCTCCCAGGATAGGAAAAGAGATTGATGGCTGACATCCTGAAAGTACAATTCGAATCCTCACTCATCAATAGCAACACATTAGGTCTCTTAATTACGGACAAAGCGAATAGCTTGCCCTATGTCAACCCACTACACCAATGTGAGACTAACCCTGTCTGAGAGAAGTCTTAAAGGTTCTCACCTTTTCCTCAGCCCTTTTCCTTATGATCCAGCAAAATTAGATCCTTTCTAATCTCATCCTCTCTTAATTAACGTTGCTGAACAGGAAAAATGTCACCTCCTTTTTCTGGTTGCCTGTATGTATGTTTCTAGTCTTTTGAGGAGCTCAGCCAGTTTTCCCAGCTAATTGCTAAGGATTATTTAAAATCTCAAGTATTGTCTTCATTTTTAAAGGTAGAAAATTTATAGGGGAAAAAGGAAGAGGTTTTCCCTATTTCTTTATTTCTGGAATTAGCTGTCTGTGGTTAATACAAGCTGGGTTTGTTCATGTATATGCTTTTCTTCTCCTGTTATGCAAGAATGCTACCTCATATATTGACAAAACTACTATTGACAATATTTACATGTATTTAAATGAAGAATCATCTGGAAAACTCTAAGTCACATCTATAATTCTATAATACTAAATTGTAGAATCTTGCTTTTAAAACTAAGATTATAGCATATAGATATCACATGCAATCTCAATAATTTAGAATTTCTCTATGACCCGTTAAACCTTATGTAGATTTTCTGCTAATTGTCTTCTGGGTATTCCAAATATAGAATCTTTCTATTTTATGACAATATTAATAGAATTTTAAAAGATGTCTAAAGTAATTAGAGGTACATCTGACCTTTACTTGATCACATTTAAAACTATTCCTTTAAACTCCTGAATACAATAAGGACTCTTCCAGCAGATTCATAATAGATTAATACTCTTTTTTTCTTTCTTTCTTTCTTTTACCCCAGTGCACAAGTAGCATCAATTTCCAAAGAAAGTCAATGTGCAAAATTTCTTGCTCAGGTCAATGTCTACAAATCCCTAAACATTGGTTTTAAAATTAATGTATGAATCTCTCAGTTTGTAGCTATGAACACTGGACTAGTATATTTTTCAAATTTTTGAAAAGAGATAAACTGCTATTTTTCTTTGCTTCCCCTTCCCATATCTGAAATAAAAACACGCTGTAGGCAAATTTGAGCTCAGAAGTTAGAAGGTGAAAAAGAGGTGGTTGGAGTAGCTATATAGGTATGGTCCTTCTGATAAGCTCAATTTTGTCAAAGTCATACCTCAAGAACCATGACTCTTTCATGTCCTTGATACAAAAGTGATTTACTTTGAGTTAAGACATAAGTTTCCACAGCCCTAAAATAGTTTTTACTCTATTGATCACTAGATTTCTAACATTTTCCAAGGTTGTAAGAATATGAACCTCCCCACCCCCCAAATCTCTCTCTGTAAAGACTTCTGATACTCTTAGAGTGCAATGGGAATTTGAAATGCTCATTTTAGATGTCAGCCCGATCTGCGCGTTTGAATTGGATTTCACCCTTGATTCAACTCCCCAACTTTAATGATACTTTAAGGCTATCTTAGTGGGGATGATTTATAATTGTTTGTTTGTATACTTATAAGCGTGTGGCATGATTTCGGTTACTAAAATGCTCTAAATGCCTTCCTACAGTTGAAATTTTTCAGATGAGTTTTACGCTGCAGATGAACCTGTGGTGGGAGTTTTCTGGCAGTGGCTGGCCTAGGGAATACTGCAGGAGTTCCCTCCAACGCTGCCCTAGCCGCCTTCTCATTTTCACATTTTGAACCATTTCGTATTTGATTCTTTCCTATGATTTATTAGATTCCCTTTGGCACCAAAATAGCTTTTTGGCTAATAAGATGATAAGTTATGCTAATTGAGAAAAATTTTCACTCATGTCTGCGAAGTTTGAACCATATGCATAGCTCCTGACTAGCAGCTCTACCCTTTGCTTTTGAATTACAAGTTTGCCACAGGAGAAGCATTAGCATTCTTTGGAAATAAACTGAATCCTGTTCTTTGTTGTGATAGGAACTGTGCGTGTCAGGAAGTAATTGGTAACCATTATTTTTGGAGAAAAATAGTATCCCTTACGCGTTCAGGTACTCTGCATATTCTAGTTCCTCCTCATGAAAGTGTTTGCACTGTGTTTTGGGGAGGAAGCAGCACTCTGTGAATTACTTCAGATGATAGATCAACAACATATTGAGGTGGAGTTTGGCTTTCTGACTTGTCCTGTGTATCCTAGATCATGTCAGTTCATTGATTTAGTCTTTGTGCAAAATCATCAATTAAAAAAAAAAAAAAAAAAAAGGTGTTGAGTATTGGCCCTCAAATCACATCAAATCACCCTTCTGACTTATTTCATTTTTGACATTCAAAAACTCAATTACTGATTTTTGCTATTAAAAAAAATTCTTATTGTGAAATTAAGTTATTTAAACTAATGTAAGCAAAATGCGTACCTTATGAACCAACAAAAATCTACAATGATAGAAGTTTGTCTGATTTAGTATTTCTACTCATTTTCCAAATGAGATGTCAAAACAGAAATAAGTACATGTAGACTGTTAAACATAAATTGCATTTATGTTTTTGCTCTATCTAGTTACGCTAAGGATGTCAGAGAATTTAAAATTTTCTAAGCTTCGATATTGTTCCACAAAATGCAGCAAGCTGATAACTAATCTGTTTTATTGTTCATTCTGGGTTAATCAAAAATGTAATTATGACTTTTAATTAGAGCGGAAAAAGTATCTGCTACGAGCTCATTAAAAATTGCTTTTTTCTGCCTTGTCATCACAGGTTATGAAAGACAAAGAAAGCTTTCAAAGTAATAACAAGGAGACAATCTAGCCTCAAATTACTCATAATTGAACTTAATATTTGAAACTACATCTAAATATATTGGAAGCTGAAAGCTGTGAATTTATATTCTAATTTAATTTTAAAGCATGAAATTTAGTGGTACCTAGAAAAACACATTTTTTTCCCCATAATCTTTTCAAGCTGTTTCATCATTCTGGTTCTAAATTCCATACTACTTAAAAAAACTTGTTGAAGACAAGTCAACAAGGCTCATGCACATCTGACAATCCAAGTTTAGCTTAAGCAAAATACAAAAATTTATTTCATAATACCCAGGGTTTGGGTAGATGCATATGATAAATATATACCTGCACACACCTACACACACACATATATATGTAAAATAAATATAGAGAAAGTGTTATTAATTTTTAAGAATCAGAATTCCTGTTTGGATTTCTGATATCTATTTTAAAATAACACATAAGGTAAAAAGAGGGAATCTAAACCAGAAGTGGGTGATTATAGTAAATTGGCAGGGGAAACCAAATGGTATGGCTGTCATAGTTAGTGTAATAAAAGCCTGAAATTTCGAAAAAAATTCTGAAAGTGTATTTTATCCATTATGAGAATAACAATTGCCATTTCTCTATAATTATTTCTATTCTTATCTTGGAAGTACTTCTATGAAAATAACATACTGTTCATTTCTGTAGTACTTCAAGAAGATGCTAAACAAAACTGCACATTAGGAGTGTTAAGAACAGTAGAATTGATTGAGATATATTGAAGAGTTTTGGAAGTTTGAATTGGGATCTCTCCAGGCCACCAGTGATGATTTTTAGTAAATCTGGAGGCATCAGGAATTACACTTTTTTGGTATTGTGTAAGCAGGTAATTTTAAGGTTGTCAGCCTTGTACCCTTCATTGAGGGAAAGGATAAAATTGCAAATATGGAACTAGAAACATAAGAATAAAAGATTTTTTTGTTGAATGTTCAAACAAACAAAATACCTTCTCACCCTTTCTCCCACAATAATATACTTTGAATCAAATTAATAATTATATATAGTGCATTGAGTTGAAATAGTATATTTCTAAAATGCCAGTGAGCTTTAGTTTGAGTATTATTAAACTTGAAAAAGTCAGAATGTGCAAAAGGACCACCCAATCACTGAAAGAAATAAAACTGATTAATTCATTAGTGTTCATTAGATAAGAGAGGATGTTTCCAGTAAGGTCTCTATAATGTGATTTCAAGAATGAATTTTTATAATTCTGCTCAGTGACCTGGAAATATCAAAGAATTATAACTGTAATTGTGCAGATGATTTGAGTGAAAAGTAGTAAAGGGAACAGTTTTGATTTAGAGCTCTTGATAATCTGGCCATAAGTAAGCAATAGGTAGCTCAGCATGGCCAGGAAGTACAGAGATCTGGGGCCGTAACAGCAAGTGATGGGAGAGGGATACCTCCAAGAAGCGACCCCTGACTGTTTGAACTAAAAGATGCTGTCACCCTGAAAATCCTCTTGTAAATCCTCTACTCTCCTTAATTTCAAATATTAAAGCTTTTAATTTTCAAGGTATTGTGATTCCATCATTTGGAAAACACTGCCCCAAAGCAGTTTGATTACTTTTGCTTTTGATATATCAGAGAACTTCTGTAGGTAATCTCTTCTATACTTGATTGAAATACAGTATCTTGTGGATTTAAAATGTACCAGTATAGCATTACTTAGAAACTAAAGAGTAACTGCGCTGCTTTCACAGATGACTCAAAACTAACTTCCAAAAAACCGGAGCCATTGATAGCAGTCATTCCAAGGATGTGTCAACAATTTCAATTGCTATTCAGTGTCAGGTAACTGCAAGCAAGTGTTGATTCAGATTTTATCCTCAATGTATAATCATGTCCATGCTTGCTGTATCTTGATACCTGGTCTAATTATTTCTGTAAGTGTTTAAAAAAATCCATTATAACACTAATTAGCACGTTAGTACTTAATTAGCCTTTAGATAGTCAAATATTTGTCTCTGTCTCAAAGTGTAGAGATGCCACTGCGGACTAGCCAAATTTCATACTTCATGAATAGACTTCTATCTTGTCCTCTGAGGAGATGATTATAAAACTGTCACAGGTTTTGGGGAGCACTCTGATTGTTTCCACGTGTAGCATGGCTTCTGAGGACTCATCATTCCCAACTCATTGAAAAGGAGGCAAACTACATGAGTCCTCTGGGGGGAAAAAAGGATGAAAATAAAAAAAAAGCCGTTTTCAAGGCCTTGGAACGTACAGGCCACTGCTATTTTGGTGCTTAAATATAGGGTGAGTTTCTGCATCTGAAAGGGAGACCTATGTGAAGTGCCTAGTGTTTAATTTTAGTTGTATCTATTTACTGTATTTTATAATGATGAGAGTTACAGTAGGGAGGCTTTATGTCTCTGAGAAGCTGCTTTTCATGGTGGTGTTTCCTTGAAGGAGAGGCACGCCCAGTAAATCAGTAACATCGCTGTGATGATTACCTTAGAATATCAGTGACCTAAAGGGTAGGGGTGGTGCCCAACGGCGTTATTTTATCAATCCCGGTCTGTTCAGAAAGGCGCGATGTTCAAAGTGAAGTATCCCAACGGAGCTGGCAAGAGCCGTGCTCGGCTGCCGGAGGGGTGCCGTAGCCATGCCCCGTCCAGGGCGTGGGTGGCCAAACTCTCCTGGAGTTCAGCTACAGCCAGCTGGGGGTACTGATGAAAGATATAGTTATTCATAGCTATAATCTAGATGGCACTGTAAATGTTTTAGTAGCTTTTTGTGTCAGCCCCACTGGGAGACACCTTTTAAAAGTTCCCGGGTTGTGAAGTGAGTGCCCCTCTGCTGTATAAATTTTGGCGTGGGGAAAGATAAACCCCCAATCTTATTCATGTGTTGTCTCAAAGGAAATGCTTACAGCTAGGTGAAACAAATTTGCCTGCAGTGTTTAGTGTCAAGTTTCCCAGATGAAGAGGAGATCAAAGCTGAGAGATTAGGACATGCTGGTTAGAGGGGAAAATTGCAGTTTAGCTGTGCTGCTATTTTTAAAACTTGTCATATTTCCCTTCTGTCAGGTGAGCTGAACTCTTGATTTGTTGTGAAACATGGCTGCGTTAGGGCTCTCTGCATGGATTGGGCAGCATAATGCAACAAAAGGAACTTGCAAAAAGGCTGTTAAAGAAATGCCTTAGCCTCATTTCCTTCTGGGTCCTGATTAGAACAAGAAATCTAAGATTTTTGCACATGTATCCATGATATATTCTGTGTGAGACATGCCACAGACGGAAAGTGGTGTTCTCTCTATCTGTCTTTAACTATAATAAATCTTTCAACTGCACGCACTTGCAGTTCTGTCACAAATACTACTAAGGGCTTTTTGACTTTCCAGAAACACCCTTATGTAGGCTATTTTTCTTCTCTGCCTTCCTGTATGTTCTTTCCTTCTCTCAGTGAGTTTCCACTCCATGCACATTTTCACAACTTGCTCTTCAAGCAGTAGGCCTGTCCCATAGTGTCTCTAACCCTCGGTCTGTATTTTACCCCTATACCTGCTCTCCTTTCTTTCCTAAATGCTTCCAAAATTTATGTTCAAACCTTTTTTCATCATTGTAAAAGATGAATTTTGTTTGCTTCTTCAAAAGCAATTAGAAAGCTGCTTTAAAAAAATTGTCCATAGATATTATGAATATTTTAGAAATTTAAGTGTTGATTAATTTATTTTACACTTGTATAGGCAGTAGTTAAAGTGTTTCTTGTTTGACTGTGGTTAGAAATCGGTCTGTCAAAAGCAATAAAACCTAAAGGTGCAAAGCAAAGGGGTAATCCCATCCTGAACAATTTACAAATTGAAGTATATTTTTTTTATACAGGATCTGATTGGATAAATTATTTTAGATTGAATTTCAAGAACATTTTTTCATGTATGACTAGAATATTAGTTTTCCACTATGCGTTATGCACTTTCTCCAAACATTCACTTAAATGTGTAAATAGAAATGAGAGATACAAACATTACATGTCGGTAAATGATCGATCCTGCACATATCTGTCATTCATCTAGTTTTTGTTTTTACATATGTCTGCATGGACTTTTTCTTATTGATTTAAAGAAAATATGTATTCCATAAAATGGTGAGAATGGTGGATTTGTTTTATCAGATTTTCATATTTTCACATAAAACCTTGGGGGAAGAAAAGGGAAGTTGTATTTCTGAAAAGGCATAAGCTTCTTTGAGATGGGTCTAACTTTACATGAGTCTAACTTTGATTTCATTAGAGTTGCATCTGATATAAACTTTGAGGTAAGAATCATAATGTCTGTAATGATAGCTAATAAGCGCACATATATTATGTATACTGTAGAACCAGATCCATGTCCCTTTATTTCCTTTTCACATTTTTATCTACCTGTAACAAAGGCTGGCCTGCGGTTCACAAAAAGTTCTCATTATTAAAGCCAGAAGTATGTTGCTGCTTAGAAAATTAGCATAGACTTCCTTGACATAAAATACAAGCCCTATTCATTAAATATCACCATGTAGACCTGAAACTCCTAGCAGAAAACTATATTTGGTATTGATATATTATTCTTACTCAGTTCCAAATAACAAAAATGACCTGTGCAAAAGGGAACTCATGAGAAATTATTTCATGGTGTGAATTAGTTTAAGTTAGCATGGTTCCGATTAGAGGCAGAAACTCCTAACGTTGAAGGATCAGATGCAGGATGTATCTTGCAATGCAACCAATAAACCTTTGTTTTTGGAGTTTAAGTGCCTGAAAGCTTAGGTTCAAAATGGAAAAAACAATAAAAGTTATTTATATATACTCTTGAGGTCTAATTAGGTTTAGTATTTCACATGCACATGTATATTATCAAGCCGGATATTGTAATGTTTATGGAAATTGACACTTAACTTTGAATTGCTTCTATTTGCATATGCAGATTAGCAAAGCAATTCAGTGCGAACGGATTTTAGAGACCTGCCAACAGTTGTTTATGGAGAAAGGCAAGGAAACCTGGAAACAAATCTTTGAGAATTAATGGCTTTGTTTGGCTGAGAACATTTTAAATGTTCATGACCTGGGAACGTTTCAGGTTCCCACCACATTAACAGCTGTAAATGCAGGCCAGGACCAAGATTTCATCGTGCCCCATGAATGGCTTTATGGACAGCAGGCACCTGTAAAATCAAGCCGGTTTCTAGTGGCCACGTGTCTTTCCTAAAACAAGCCACCAGCCCTGTGCTGGCGATACTGCTGGCGTTGCACACAAAGGATCAAGAATCAAAATTCCTTCTGATAAGCGCAGGACGGAGGCATCCCTGCAACAAATTAGTGCGAAAGAGGAAAAGGAGGCAGCAGGGTTTAGAGAGGCACGACATGTGGTAGTAAGACATTAAGTGGTTTTAGGCTCCCAGTACAAAATAGAAAATGAGTGGGTTTCATCCAACCAATTGTTTTATGTTTACTTTTGTGCAAGCAGTCTCACATTCACTTTTTTCATGAACTGCGACACTGCAACATAAATCAATGTTTGACAGAGCTGTTGTGGATACTGTTCAGTCTCTGTTCTCTTTGTTAGAGAAGTTAATGAGAATAAGCTGTTCTAATTTGTGTCAGTATATTCCACTGTTATTGTTCTCCTCATAACAAAAGAAGAACAAAAGGCACAGAAGAGTCAGGAATGATGAAGTGCATAAGTTTGAGGGATGCTACAAAGAGATCATTCCATAACAAAGCCATCAAAATCTTCTAATTGAGATTGTTATAATTATATCAAGATCAGATGCTGAAGACAAAATAGTGCATATTTTCTTGTCGGTATCTCAGGTGTGTGCAAAACAAACGATTGCAGGAGGAAGAGCAGAGATATATCAAAACTGAGCACTTTCAGTTACCTCCAGAGATGCTAGAGAGGATTCTGAAATCTGGTTTGAGGCAGCAGGACTCTCCACACACTGAGAAACCTGGGTATCATGTCTTTGTGTGCAGAAACCCCTGCATTTCTATGTCATGGTCCTGTGACTCTTTCCTGCAAGAATGCTCTGTAAAATATCTTTCTCTATCAGTTAACAGTCAGTGGGGCAGTTTTCAAGGTTAGAAGGAATGGATCTGCGGGACCCCCACAGATTTGTTGTTATGCATTGTAAAGCATGCCTGGTGCATGCCTCTTGGCACTTCCCGCTATTTTTTAGGACATAGAACTCTAGCACACGCCCTTTTCTGACCTGTGGAAAAGCAAATGGGGAAAATTGGGAACTTACACCCCATTTTTCACGTGTCTGACACATCCACGTGAGGGTCAGAAAGTATTTGGCACTTTATATTTGAAACAAACGACTTGTGGTTTTATTTCCCCCCCCAGGTTTCACTTTGTCATGGTACAAGGTCAGCTGTGCTAATATTTTCTTTGGCCTATGGCACTTGCAGTGTAAATAGGGCAATACCAATTGGAGAACCAAAGCCTAACACTGATAGCCAGAAATGCTGCTCCGTTGAATAGCCTTGCCTTTTGAAATTTGAAGACCATACAGTTGCATGTTTTATGCTGCTGCAAACTGTGGTGATTAGTATTACAGAGAACTCGGTAAAAAGACAGAAGATGTATGACTACCTAATGCTTTAATTCTGGGATTCAGGCTAGTTTATATAGCATGTGGTAAGTTACTTTTATTTATAATGACGACTGCTGAAGTTAAATGAAACACTAAGCAACTGTATTGTCTGAATTAATCTAAATCAGATTCCCGAGAGCTCAGTATACCTTAATCATTAATTCTGTTATCCGCTGCTCTGGAATACTTAAAGAGGAGGTGGTTTATTTCATTTTTTAAAAGGAATTTGGCTTTTGCTGCTTTGTATTTGTTACCAGACTAGACACACACATCTGAATGAGTAAGCATGCCAGATACACCCCCCCATAGATATGTATACTCGTTCATACACACAGGTGTGCTTCTGCACCTGTGTAGCATCACTTGAATGCATGAATATTCAGGATAATGTGTATTAACATCCAGATCAATGTTCAAGATTTAGTCAGTTAGTGGACAGTTGTGGGAGAAGCTGCTTATCTCTGTTTAACATTAGTGATCAGTTTAAAGACCACCACTCTTGTTTTTAACTGTTTGCCAAAAGAAAATTTTTACTTCAGTAAATATATCTGTATTTATGAAAAACATGCTGGGTGGTTTTGGGAAATGGGTGCTGATCAGAGATTAAAGTGCATCATTGATGGTAGAGCAGTTATCTGATTAGGAGAGACAAGTGACTGCACAACTGCTAGCGAGCTTGGTCTGCAAACAGGATTAGCAGCATATCCAATACTTTAGGACCTTATCTCTGAATGAACAAGTAATGATAGTACTGACAGTAAGGAAAATTAACAGCTTCATTTTTTGCATCAAAAATAAGTTGAGCTATATTTATGGAGGCTTAGTATTTTGCACAAAATGTACTATGAAGCTGTTCAGTTCTCTGAAATGTCTACAGGAAGGCAGAATGCAGAATACTCTCAGCTAGACCTTCTTTGAGATCTTATATCCATTAAAGCAGAGTGCAGCCTTTCCCCACCCTATCAAATTCGGCGGTGAGCGTTTTATTGCCATGACAGTTTCTAGATTACATTTGCACAACATTTTTTCTAACATCAGTTTTGTCCAAATTTAGCTCCTTCCCCCCCCCCCCCCCTCCGAGGGGGAGAGTGGCTTCAAACCAATAAAACACATCATGTTAGATGTGGCAAACTTACTCGAGACAGTTAACTGCTCAGAAAAGAAAGAATATGTAACCTCCTTATTCTCCCCTTGCAAACTGGGAATGGACACGAATTCATTATGAGTCCTGCCCTTTTCTCTACGCCTGCTCCTTCCCCATAGGCACCTAGAACATGATGGAGATCTTTGTAGAGCTCCATGGGCTTTCCTTCAGCCCACTCCCCTGCCTCTACATCTGCTAAATGGGTTGGGGTTTACTGCTAAGTGTGAGATAATCTAAAAATTAAATGTTCTTCTGTGCATAGAACTCTTTATTTCAGAACTTGACAGTGTTTGTTAGGATTCAGAAGGGTAATTCATATCTTATTTGCCTGGTCTTGATATTAGCCCCATGAGTCAACTTGCCGTGTCTAAACTAGGACCATTTTAAGTGTGTAGGTGAAGATGTCACTTCTCATGTGGAAAGCAGTTGCAAGCCTAAATTCATTCAGCTGAACACAGGCAGCATTGAAGAGGCATGTCTAGGGCTTTAAGGCGTGAATTTGAATTGGCAGCTTTTTCATGCCTCCAGATGCTCTCTCCCTTCTCCAGGAGGTGCTGTGTAATTTGAAATAGGACTCTTGCCTTAAAAGCAGCACAGAGTGAAGTAAGAAAAAAAAGAAAAAATCATTAGTGCTATGTAGTAGGAGGGGCAATCTAGTAGTTCTTTCATTTTGAATTTTTTTCTTCCCTGAATAAAGAATATTGAAGAACTGAATTCATCCTGTTATGTTGATCTGCATGAAAAGAAATGTAAATGGGATCCAGATGTGTTTTCTCCTCTAATAGTTTCATTCACTATGCTTTAGATATGAGAAAATGAAATGTATTCCATAATAGGTTGGAGGAGAATAGACCAAAATTATAATTTTATAGTATTCCCTAGGAATTCATAAAGGCCTAACGAATTAACTAGGAAACTCTGATGTCTAATGAACTCTGCATGGGGAAATATTTAATTTTGTACTGACTGCCATAAGGCAACTGCATGGTGGGTTATTTAATCATCAGCTATAGAAATAAAACAGCAGTAGAAAATGGACCTGTCCCCAGCATTGTAGAGAAAGGTTTAACTGAGCTCCCCTTCAGTCTTCATTGGAAAGGCTGTAAGGTCCTCTCCTAGAGAGGTACAAACCAGTTGGCAAACACCTGTCTGGACACTGTTAACACAAGAGCATGCCTCTGTGCAACACCGGCAGGGGGGTGGAAATAATTAAACATCTAAAGATACAGCCTTCCTGTCTTTTGAAGTCATTGACTGTAGCTCTTAAGGTAGTTTCACATAACATAGTGATGCAAATAATTGTGTTAAAAGAGCAATGTGAAGTGTTTGTTTGTGTTATTTGTAAATATAATTTGCAGTCAATATAAACCAAGGTCAAGGCCTGTCTTGCAGCTGTAGTGAAGTACATAAATATACCATGCACTTTGTTTCATACATGCAAACAGTGTTAAATGTTTCTCCTGTTCAGGATGGGACTTTTACTCTCTTCAACTTGCTGTTATCCCTTTACACTGCTTTTCAAATGATCTGCACTGTACAGGAGAGTGCACTCTCTGAACCAGTCTGACTGAGTCCCCACAGTATAGCAGAGACTTACTATATTACTCTATAACGTCAACCTTCCTCTCATTAAGACCGTATTTATGCCTTTAGTGCATACATTCCTGAATGGTGTTCCCTAACAGAATATTTTCTTCGCCTCTATGAACCAAATTCTGTTAACAGGTAGGATAAACGGCCAAAGGTTGTGATTTAAAAGGCAAAATCCAAGCAGCAATGCAGTGCTTACGTGTGAAGGCTCAGAGAAATGCAGGGTTTCATTGTGACAATCACATAAGCAAAAATGGCTTAATACACCATAATGCCTCTTTCATTTATGGCAATTTTCTCATAACTGTCAATCCCCTCCAGAGCACGGTAACAGATATCCCTTCCCAGCCAGGCGCTGCCCTGCTGTGGCAGGCCTGGAGACGCTAGTCTCTTCTTACAGGCAGAAAATTATCCTTTCATAAGTGCAAATGTCTTCTGGACACTGGATGATAGAAGAGGATGTCAAAATATAACCTGTGATGCCTCTTTCTTCTCCCAGGCTTCATCAGCCAAAATGCTGGGTTTCAGCTACTGATATTTCTCTTTGTCCCAGTGCTTTCTTATACGTTCATTTGTACTGAGTGACTTTGTTTCATTACTAGTGAAACTAGAAATACAATTTCAACCTTATTATTTACCAGACCTAGACTCAGTCTTGCAAAATTTCTGTTTTGCTTAATAAAATGGATTAAATATTGATTGTCCCAAGGAAAGGTAGCCCCAAACTCTGAAGCCTACTGCAAGATAGATGTGTGAAACCAGGTTCTTGCGTTATAGGGGGCAAGCTTATGATTGCATCTCCTACCTTGCAGATGATCACACAAGTCACTGGGCTCACTGTACGAAAGGAAGGGTGTAGGGTTTTGGGTTTTTTAAACTCTTCTTCCCCAAGCTCTGTCTCCTCACTAAAAATACAATGAAAAAAAGTGAAAAAAATCACTTTGCTGTTGCAGAATACGAGGGGAAAGCACTGAAAGGTTAGCACAGTTTGAAAAATAGGATTCTTACTTTTCAGGTAGTCTGTCCATTAGAATACCCTGTCTAGCAGTAAATGCTGTACAACAGAGTTCTACTCTCATTTGGAGCAGTCTTCCAGTACATTGGATTTTTGGTAATGTGTTTATTCACTCTATCCTCATTATAGAAATAATCAACAAAATAGATCTGTGCTCTTTCAAATCCCTGCAGAAGTCAGTCATCTCTCCAAACATATGGTCTGTTTACCTTCCCAAAAGCAAAATGTCTTCATAATATCAAAATCCAAAGACCCCTCTCTGTTCCAGTGCAACAGACCTGGAAATTCATTGAGTTTTCACTCTGCGTTTTGATCCCCAACCGGTATTTGAGAGCAGAAGGCCTGTGCACTAACCAGGATACATTAGGCTGTCGAGCCACCATGCTACAGTGGTTCTGACATTATTTTTTAATGAGAGAAAAAAGAACTGACCTTGTAGGGACTTGCACCCAGAAACCTCTGGCTACTGTCCAGCCAGAGGAACACTTCAGGAGCAAGCGTGCCATGCTTGGGACTAGTGAACAAGCCTGATTTTTCTCTGCCACTGTTACAGAGTCATCAGTGGCTACTTATTCCCCAGAGATTTCTGTTTTCACTATGTGCAGTTCTGTGCTTGGTTGAAACATTCAGCACCTATGGTGGGAGAACTGATGCTGAAATACTTGAAAACAATCCCTCTTCTCCCCCCAAAATCATATTTTATAAATGTTATTTAGCACAGAAGTGTGTGTTGCTGTCAGTATACTTTCTGCTGTTGCAGGTGCAGCGCTAGCAGTCTTACACAACATGAAGGAGAGGGGTAATATGTCATAGCTTTGCTCAGCAAATCACCCATTGTAATTAGATCTATAATAAAGGGAGTGAAACAACATCATCATCAAATATAAGAAATACTGGGGCAGTTATAATAAAGGAAAATACATTTATATTGCACAAAAAAAATCTGTTTTCTGCACATTTTCCCACTGCTTAGGTAAGAACCTTTAAGAAAGTACACTTCTCAATAGAAATGAATCTCTGCAATATTATCAGAACCCTGATGAAATTCTGCTTTATCAAGTCTGTGATAATTAAAGTGATATTCTTTCTTTCCTTTCTCTTTTCATATTCCTCACTACCACAATTTCAGAAAAGCTCTGTTTGGTCTGGCAGCTCCTTTCTTCATGTGAGAGATAGAGCAGTGGTCATAAAAAATCGATATTGCGCATGGTTAACTCTAAGGAGGTGTTCATCTCTCAACCAGCTATTTGTTATTTGTTTAGCAAGTTCTTTCAATCTGAATAATGTGGGCTGCACGCAAAATTGTACATATTCCCAGTGCCCAAATAATCAAGCACATAGAGATTCTGACACTGGAAAGTCACAAAATAAAGCTGTTATGCTTCTATATTTTAAGTAAGGCAATGACAAATGAAAGCATTGAGCACTGCTGTTATTTGAAAATAAGTTCAGTACTTATTAAAATCTTGCAGAGTTTATAAAGTTACTGTGTTACTAACCTTCCAATACAGATTGCTTTTCTAAAAATACCCTTCTTTTCTGCTTGAAGGCCTATTCTCTTTTTCTTTCTTTGGTTAAATTAACCTCAAAATGTAATTCAGCTCCTAATAAACTTCATGAAAGTGTAATTTCTCCCAGTTTCCATATACTTTTTTCTATAATACTACTAAAAGGAACTAACATTGTCAAGTATTTATTTTAATTTTTTTGCATCCCACACGCACATATACCCCGTGAAACTCTACCCACGGTACTGACAATCAACCTGACAACATAATCAGTCAAATTTTACCCAGTGACTGTTACTTAGGTAACCAAACACAATCACAGAAATGAATTGCACAATACAGAAATAAAGCCCAAATTGACGTGTGGCACCTCCATTATTTTTCAGTAAAGTCTGAAAATGTTATGAAGGCTCAGTGCAAAGGTGAAGCATGTCTGGTGCGCAGATTGTGAACGCACTGCTTCTGGTGGGAGGGAAATTCAACCTAATCCCAACAGAAGGTCTGATGCGAGTCCCTAAAATAGGACTCTGTCATTTGAGATGTAGGTGATGCATATGCCCTGTGTTGAAGCTTTGTAGTAGAAGTGATTTGGCTGTTGAGGAGGTAAGGCCAGAAGGAACACATCCCTTCTGAAGCTTTGTTTTTTGTTGGTGGTTTTATTGCTCCTTCCTACTCACATTCTAAAACATTTTCCTAAGTAATAAACCTGTCTGAAGTTTTAGGAAGTGAGGAAAAATAAGTTAGACCTTGCTTAACACAGTGAATAGACTCTTTAAAGGGTCTGTTCAGAAAAACTTCTAGACCAAATGGCATTTTTAATTTCTTTCTTTTTTTTTTTTTTTTTTTCCCTCCTTATAAGCAGTGGTTGCTGCTATAACAGACTTTCCTCAGGGGAAGACCTTCCTCTGCTAGAGCTCTACACACTTGTGGTCACCATTGAAATTAGAGGTGGAAAATAAATTATCTTCATGCTAAAGTCAGCATGAATATGTCATCAGTGCCATATTACATTACTGTAGTTGGTTAAAGTGCATATAATTCTTTTGTAACTGTCTTAATAGAGCAAATGACTTCTTTTATAATTTGAGGTTTAAAATTGATAATATTGCTTCAGGGTTAATGTACTGCTCACAAACAAAATAGAGATGGTGTTTGTCAAGATACTGTTCTGGGGGTCAACCAGCATAAGCTAATTTTGCTGCTGGCCACAAATGTAACTGTTTTTTGCTAAATTACAGAACAGCAAATAAATATATCTTTTAACCCAATTATTTGCCTAAGGAAATATGCAAATTAGTAGTAACTGTTCTAATGGACAGAAGCATTTTTGGCAGTAGAGACCTACCAGAAAGGTGGACTGCATGGCCACTTACGGAGATTCAATAAAATTGACTGGATGGAGCTGTAGCAGTGTGAGAAGGTGTGTTTGGACAGCAAGGCATAAAATTGACAGCATCTGAGATTGTCAGGGTCCCCAAGATGTTGCTGTCTATGGGTATGGAAGAACAGGGCACTTCAAATGGATGTAGGGGTGGGAAGTGGGTGGGGATGATAGCTGAGTTAAAGACTTGGACGTGGCAGCTTGGTTGACTCTTTGGTTACCCTTTTTGCTGCCTGGCTTGGCGTATACTCTAGCTGCTGCACCGACTTGAGCCCTGCTGACTGCAGAAGAAAAGTACTTGGAGGAGGTACGACACACCACCTTTCTCCTTGGCAACCTGGAAAAATATAGCAGTACCCTTCAAAAAGTTTGGCTGATGCTGTGTTGCCATACGAAAAAAAAAGTAAATATGTGTATGCAGCCACCTGCACGTGAGAAATCATTTTGGAAAGAGAACGTTACCAACTGGAATGAAATATTCAGCTATTGCTGAGATTTTATAGCTTCATTTCCTTCTGTTTATTTTCATGGCAAGAGACTCTCACTTTTCTTTCTCTCATCTTAGCTCAATATCTATAACTGACCACAAGGAATTCTGATTGCTGCTTTTTATTCAGCCAAAACTGATTTTTTATTTTTGGGGTGTAATTCTTCCCCAGCTGACCCATCTTTTTTTCCTGACCTATCTTTTTATTTTCCTTTTTAGTGGTTATTTTGTAAATAAGTTCAGTTTGTCCTGAACTGTGCTGTAAGCGTTCAGCTTGACTGATGCCCAAATTGAAGCACTCACAGCAAAAATATAGAAGTGCTATAAACATTTTAAATTGCTTTTGACTATGAAAAGTGTTTTGAAATTATTCCACTGCCTCAAACCTTTTATGTGTACTTTGTTCTGAACCTTCTTAGAGAGAGCATTGGACTGTAACATACAGATTTCTATAAGGCTTCTTCTGTGACACTATAAACTCTTTAGGTAGTTTTAGTTTCCAAATATTAATGAAAATCATATAGAGAGTTAATATATTAAAAATAGCTCAAAGAGTTTCAGAGCAAGGAAAAAGGATAGCTTCTATCATATTATCGATGTAATATCCTGACAGGAGATCAACATCTTGGTCCAGAAGCACTGCAAAATCATTCCCTGAAAGAAATCCAATGATATTAGCGAAAGAACACATTCTTCTGTTCCTGAACCCCAGAGGACTCAGCATTGACACTTACCTTTTTTTTTTAAGACTTTTTTTTTTATTAATAGAGTGCCAGAAATTATGGGAGGGCACAAAGAATTTTGCTGCCAGTTTGATTTTTAATTCATTAATTATCAGTCAGACATAAATTCTTTACATATATGCTTGTCCATAACTTCCTGAGGTCTATAGCATTGCTCTGTTACCTGAAAAAACTCTTGTGGACCAGGTGGACAAAAAAGTTCTAACTGTGAAGCATAAATACTGTTGTAGGACAATCAATGGATCCAAAGGCTGTAATGAGGAATAAAGAATAGGAGAATGAAGAAACGCATGCATGTAATTCTCCATCACAGGCAACTTTCAATAAATCTTGTTTACCATTACTTCTGCTGTGAATAAGGTTGACAGCAGAAGAGTTTTGTGCAAGTGAGAGACTCCACCTGAAGTGTGTGCAAGAGAGAAGAAAATCTGAATTTAAACTGAAACACATTTGGGACATTTTTGTCAGATGATTTACTTCTCTAAGTGGCAAAGAAATAAGCAGGATAAATACCACGTAGAAGCTAATTAAGCTGTGTGCTCCCTGGGAAAACAATTTCATACCGTGTACCAGGTGCTTAGGACAGTTATAAACTTGAAAGAGCAAAAGAACAAAATGTAATGTTAGGTGGAAAAGACGGTGGAAAACATGTTGCATGTTTATACAGTAAGGCCAGGGATCTGTACAGGGATGTGCTGTGCATTTTAGAATGATTTGGGCCTCATGTGTGTTGTTGTTATGCGGTACCTTGGCTGCTAGCTTAGCTTAAATAGACTACTACTACTCTCATGTGAAAAGAATATGTGCTCCTCATTCTGGACCTTATTTCCTAATATTTAGTTTTCTCCTGTATTTTCTGATATTAAGGTAGAGACTTGAGGTAGGAAGGAGAGGAAGTGATGAGAAAGCTGGGAAAAGCTCCATCGTTGCAATGTCAGGAGTAGCAGTCTGCCAAAAAATATGTGGCTACAACAAAAATATAACACATTACCTCATCAGACATGCTATGTATTTTAGATATGAACATGTTTTGTCAGTGCCCTGAGAAATACTTTATAGTAGGAGACCATCCGCAAGGAATCTTGATTTATTCGTAACTAGTCCTGAAGCACTATAAAGAAAAATCCCTTTTCCTGACAGAGTTGGCAAAAGCATGAGATAGGAAAACATATGGTTATATGTCTAAAATAATGGTTTTGTATAATTTAAAGCAAAGGAGGAAATATTGCACCAAAACATATTGCCATCTCAGAAATGCACCAAGCGACTCCTGAGTGAAAATACTGTGGGGCTGTGTTCACCTATACAATGGGTGCAAAAAAGCCTCGATCCTCTGAGTCAATATATTTATAATTTAAACCAGAAGCTGCATGCAGATCTGCAGATTTGTTGCTATTTCTGCCATTATAAAGCAAGGTTCTGACTGCTGTAAGCGCACAAGTAAATAGCACTTTGCTATAAAAGCAGATGTTTGCCTCAAAGTTATAGACCAAGATTTCCCTTTTTTGTGGTACTTTCTAAAATCTAATAAGATAATTAATGGTCTAACATAAGTTCATAAAAAGCCTGACTTCGAAGTGTTTGGAATAGCAATGGGAACAAACCTACCACATTCTGGTTGCGGTCTTACGATGTCGCGTATATAGGTTAAAATGCTGTCTATCCTAGCATGAGTTTCCAAGTTCCAAGTAAATCAGGGCAGATTTCCCATAGCTCCCATTTAAAACAAAAAGAAAATATGTTGTGCAATTCTTTGACATAAAAATCAAATTTAACACTTCAGAAAAATTGTAATGCAAAAATGTGCTATGTCAAAATGAAGCAGCTAATTTGGCCAGAAACAGCACTTAAAAAATATAACCTTCCGTTTTGTTGTCCTGGATGGTTTTATAACGACAGATTAAAGCCACTGCAAAAGTAAAACACAAATGATGTTTTATAACCTGCTTAGTATTTCAGCAAAAGATTTTCTCTGTGCCGACCAATGATTCATAGACTGCTGCACATACAAAGTAGCCATAACTTTTTTTTAAGATGCACTGACATTATCATAGTTGTTACTTTTAAATTAGTATGGGGTACTAGAAAACATTTCAGGTGTTGCTAAACATTACTGCTTGGGCTAATTGTTGATGTTCTCTTTATGAATTGAACAAGGGGTTGTAGGAAAGAAATGCTGTGAGAAATTAATGGTGAATGAATGTACAGCACAACAATGTATTTGCAGAAACCCAGGTCATAATAATTAGCGATATGTGGAAAGAGTCTGTAATTTGTATTGGTGTTTGAACCCTAAAAAGTAGTTAATATGAAAAATTGGCCTGATCTGGAATGAAATATTCTTAGGGTTTTGTTTTTTTTTTAAATTAATGTAGCTAAATGTAGTTTCCAAACACTGTTTCAAAGCAAGAAAACAGAAAATCTGCATTTTAAAAAAAGTTCAATATTTTTGAGTTCCCTTATCCTCTTTTTTCCCCAGTAAAAACTCTGCCAAAATTAGGCTGCTTTCACAGAGTGCTAGACATCCTTTATTTTTTTCAGCAAATGAATTATTCATCTTAAAAAATTTTCATCTAGCTACTAATACAAATGACCAGAACAGACCATTTGCATTATAGCTTCTAACTGTAGGAGTTACATTTCCGATTATGCTTCTAACTATAGAGTAAGGAGCTATCCTATCCCTTGAATTCAGAGGAATGAGGAATTAATTCCTTTTGTGACAGATTATATGGATTAGCAACAAAATTTTGTTGTAGTTCCAGACTTCTCCAAAGCTTACTGGAATTCAGATTGTAGTGGGTTAGCGTGGTATCACACACGAGTTCCTCTCTAGCTATGTACCTCTGTATTAGTGACCTTGGCTTTGTCCCATTTCTCTCAGGACAAGCAAATGTGGAAAAATTTGAGAGTCCCACACTGTATCATTTCCATGTAAAATATTATGCTCTTGTCTGGTTAGCAAGTGGAAGAGTGAGGGTTTCTCTGGATTGTATTTGCTACCAGTGTGCTGCTCTGAAGCTGAGGGTGGGGCAGACACACATCACTTAAACCTGTACCTTTCACACCTATTCCTTTCAGCTGTTCTAGGGGTTTTATTCTAGTCATATAAGAGAAAAATCCTGCGTTGATCCTGGCAGGCATCACCAGTTTCAAGCCAGCTTTCTACCAGTCTAGCATGAGAAAGTGGCTGGAAGACATCCAAAAATTTGAACATTTGTTTCCATGGAAGGCCTGTAATATCCAGCTGCTTTTGACTCTGAATTTAATGGCATATTTGTATTTGAAAAAAAAAAAATCAATAAAGTTTATGAACTGAAAAGAGAGATCCACCACAACGAGTTCTGTGACTTTTAAGGACACCTTATGTAATTCTTCGTGACGCAGAAATCAGGCTATAGAAACCATCCTACGCCTTCCTGCAAAACAAGATTTAGTATTGTAAACCTCACCAGAACAGCTCAAGGAGAGGGACAATGATAGAGAACAAAGGAGAACTGTGAGAAACAACCTACCACTAATCAGCCTAGAAGGCCAATAAGATCTGATAGGTTTCTGCAATAAAACTACCCTAAACCTCCCAGTGGATTTTCATACAATAGAAATCAAAAGGGCACATTAGTCATACAGCAAGAGAGACACCAAGGGAAAACGTCCTACTCTCATACTTTAAACAGCTTTCTTCTTCAGATAAAATAGCCATCATGCAAGGTTCATAAAGAATAAAACTTTTCACTCTTTGCTGAGGGCCAGTCCAAGGTCTATGCAACATTTAAGTCATACTATTATGAGGCCATAAATGGGGCACTAGTAGTAAATTATTTCTTATTGCTATTATTACCTTTGAGACACCATAATACATAATGATCTATCATCCACATTTATAAAATGCTTCTACTAGAATATGCAGACCTTGGTTCCTTTTCGGAATAGTCCTGCTGACTTCAGTCATGTCTATAGGTATATCAAAGATTCAGTTTGCTTTTCACTCCACATTTCTGCACTGTGTTAGGTTATCTGGAACCTCTGATCATAGAGGGGGAAAGATACAGTCGGAAATAGATGGAGTTGTTCCCTTTTTCCCATGGCTATTTGCACTGTGTTCTAAAAGGTATGTTGGTTAGGGTAACGTAACCAGCAGAGTCCTCCCAATGCAGTGCCTTTGTCTGGAGCATGCAGTCACTTGAGGATGTTCATTAGAAATCTTTATGAAGCTCAGGCTGCATGGCCACTTATGCTCAATAGGAGCTGATGGATTATTCCATTCCAAAAGACAAAGCCAGTAACTCCTCTTTCCCGTGAGCATGTCCCCCCTCACGGGTCTGTAAAGGCTCTTGTCCCAAATGCAGTGGGCTGCAGGCGACCTGCTGTTAAGGCTTGTCCTGTCCGGCTTCCTGGGAAGTGGCAGGGCAGCGTTCTGCAGAGCTGCACATGTCTAGTCCTTGGGCCCCAGACTATGACTTATTTTCCCTTTAATTAGCTTGTTCCTTGGCTCTCCAACTGTTCCTGCACTGCAATATTGTATGTAACTAGTTGTGTATCACGTAATAATATAACAGTATACAAAATACAACAGTGTAGCTATATGAAATTATATCAAGAGTGCTTAAGCCTTTGTTAGGTGCATACAGAATATTATTTGTTCCTCAGAGAAAGAATTTTATATTATGTTAATCATTCTGAGCAAGTCCTGTGGTTACTTGAATTTTGTTTTAATCTGAAATTTGGAACTTCTCAAATGTCTGCTAAGGTTATTAACATGAAATTGCACAAAATCTTTTCTTTTGTTTGATAGGGATATGGAAAGCATCAAAACTTATGTAAGGACTATTCTTCTGTTGAGCAAAATTTTAATTTTGTAGAACTAAATACATAAGATTGTTACTGCTGTCCTCAAAACTTCCAAAAGAGAACAGTCTATTTTTACATTTAGTTCCGTTAAAGAAAAAAAAAAAACCTATAGCCTGCTGAAATTACTGATTTTTTTCAGTGTCTTTTATGAAGATAAAACATATACATTATCTGTTTTGTTCAGATGATAATAAACTGGCATTAACTATCTGAAGAAATGGGATTGTATCTCTATGTCCATTAATGGTAAATTATAGTTAATTATTTTTTTTAACTGGATATGGGACTGTAAGTACTAACGACAGTGCTGAATCACAGTACTTAGAAATGTTGCCTTTTTTCCTAAATACAAGCAATTAAAGTCTCTCCACCAGTTAACCTTGACTTCCGAGACAATGTAGGCATACTCTCTGAATATATGTTTAATTGCATATTTATATATTCTATTTAAGGACCCTCATGACATTTATAAAGAAGAATTTCTAGCAACTGCAAAAATACCCTAAGAGCTAATTAACGATTAACAATGAGTGGCCCTTACCTAGCAACTTCCCGACAACAAAAATTTCATTCACCATCTGCAACATTACGAAACCTATATCTCACGATAACAGTTTCTTTGGTGAGCAGTGAAGAGGGGACAGCAAAAGCATCTCCAGACTTTGCAACTGTTTTCTCTGCTGGAGATTGGGATGCCTGGAAAAAAGTGGATGAGCTTTTGGGTCCACCAGACTCTTCTGAAACAGGAGCAGCAAACTTCAAAGCTAGATAGAAATTGACAACAAATTGCATGTGAGTTTAAGTGGATATGTTAGTCAGAGAGGAGAAAGGTGCTGCTAACTGAATAATTAAGTAAAGGGAAGGAGGGTGAGGTTTCAGGGAAAGTGATTATTTGTACAGGAGAGAGAAACAGGTAAGTTATCTCCTAAGGAACATTGAAGGGATTGTAGGGAAAGGACCAAGATAGAGGAGATTATAAATTTCCATAAGAATAGTATCTCTCCTGAGTCCATGATTTTGATATCCAACAGAAGCTGAAAAATTCTTGCATATCTGACAGCTTGTCTATTCTTCAGTTGCATTAATTGATCTAAGAAAAGATATGCCCTCCCCCTGCAAACTTTGACTCAATCCTGTCCTGAGGCTGTGATGGCTGCAAGAGCATTATCAATAAGAATAGACTTATCGTTCTGCCCAGCTGGAAAGTTGTCACGTTCTCATGCCTCTCCTGAGATGCTGACCGTGCAGCATGAACTCGTGCTATATTAGTCCTAACACCAGACTTTTTCCCGTTGGAGCCCGCTGCACTGATAAGCAGTCCTAAGGAGAGTGTGTCCGCCCCATCCGACTGCGGTATCTAGTGTCATGTAATGGTAGGGGTGTGCGTGTTTCCCAGGACTATGCACGGAGAGACAGACAGACCTACCGACAGGCTCTCCTGCAGGCCTGTTTACGAGCCATTAGCCATTAAAAAACCCCAAAACAACTAAACAAAACCAAAACTTCCTAAAACGTCACTAAAACTCCCCAACACATTGACTTTGATGCATATTTTCCTCCTAGGGAAGAGCTTAGACTGTTTTATAAGTACTTTTTTCCATCTCATTCTGTATTGCCTATAGAATTTGAAACATATATTTTTCAATCAGTCCCTCACAACATGTCATTAATTGTTTGAAGTAAAGTAGTATTTTCTTTTGTAGAGTGAAGAAGGCAAATGTCACGTAGCCCCAGGATGCTTGTGCTAAGTGCAAGATGTAGAGCAAAAATGCGATCTCTGCTGCCAGGAGCTCACAGCAAAGTGTTATATTTTCAAAAATTGTGTCTTACTGCAATAGACATTATGTGAATATCATTGCATATGGGTGAGGCTAGACAGAATAAGAGATAAGGCTGTCCTAGCCATACCCACGTCTTAGTTTAAAAATAAAATTATTATATTGATCTGCTCCCACAGGAAAAATGTACATCATTTTTTAAGTATTCCTAGTGAATACTCTATAAATCTCATTCTTTTGTTCTTTCTGTCTGCCCTTAGGCAGACACAGAAATCAATGGTTTTCATCATTCCAATGTTGTATAATTTCATAATTCATAATGTATGATTTATTCAAATACACATGTAACTTTTGTTTATCTACTTGAATGTAAACAAAACTAATTACTTCTGTCGCTTTTATCTTTGTTGTAAACTGGTTGAGCCATACATAGAAAGTCATTTAGAAATACCACAGGTGTTCTTGGTCTGTTGAATTCTATGTTAGATGTACCAAGTTATAAATTAATTGTCCTGTGCTGTACAGGCCTGTTGTACCAATCCCTCTTGACCACAAAATCCCAATACATACCGAGTGTTCAGTTCACTAAAGAGTTTTGCCCAAGTGAAAGTTACACATACTTGTTTGAGCAAAACTTTTTATTGCTCTGTGACAACATGCTAAATAGCCTTGCATTTCAACGCTATTTACTGCTCTGCAGCCTATCACATGATTTATAACTAATATTTTTAATGTATTTAATCTTACCTAATACTTATTTGCCTGTTCTGGGCAATATCTAGCTAGTATGTAATTAATTCTCAGTATGTAACTAATTCTCACAATCTCCATAGGAATTATTTGGGGGCAACTGAGGTAAAAAGTAGGGAGGACCCACACAAGAAGGTGTCACAAAAGAACCTTAGAATTCATCAGTGGACCTCTGAGGTGTTGGTGTGCATGTGCTACATGTGGCCTTAGGTGAGCAAAAGGGGAAAGAAGGCTTTTCAGGGTTTTGGTTTGGTTTGGAGTTGTTTGTTTGTTTTGTTTTGTTTTGTTTTGTTTGTTTGTTTGGGTTTTTTTAGGATAAAATTTCTGGTTGAATGAGTTCAAGGCATTTTTGCATCTCAGAATAGCTAAAGTATTTGAACCACGAGTATTTTAAAATACGTCTCTGTGTGGATCTCTCAACTGATGTATTTGATCCCGTGGACCAACCTCAATATGAGTAATACAGTACTGTAGCCAAGAAGTTTGGGGTTGGGGAGTTGTTCACCCTGCCTCTGAAATGTGGAGGACTCTACTGTCTAGTTGGAAAGTTGAAAGGTCTCATTTTCATTTGTAAGTGGAACAAAAGCAACTTTTGATGTGCCTGCTCTTCACTCTCAGAATCTCCTTTGCAGTATTTGTTTTCTTTCCAGCATTAGCAGTATCTTGCTGTATGTCATGTACACATGCTTCAAACTTCTGTGAATATAATTGATAAAGCAATTTTTACCTAATAATCAGAATATCCATTACTGGTTTACTGTGGTATATTTGCTTTAAATATCTGTGATAGACACAGGTAAGCAACTATATTTGATAAGATGTTTTAAGTATTTTTTATAAGGTATTTTACTAAGTCTGTTAATTGCCAGTAATTCTTGTCAAATTTTAAACTTTATTTGCATTCAAAGTTGTTTTAGATAAGTGCCATCATAATGTTAATAAAAAAGGCTTAGGTGACTGTTTAATACTGCTAAAGGTGAAGCAACTTATATTCTTCAAATAAGAAACCAGTTTGATGCTATTCATTTATATATAACATTATTAATGTGAAAAAAGTCATTCATATATCTGTATCCTACTTATATTTTATTTGCCATGTTCCGTTGTCACTTCTACTGCCACTGAATTCTGCTCCTGAGGATGGTTATGGTAAATGACACAGGATTAGCAGCCCACAACTGCGTGAATTCCAGTGAAGAGATGATGTTTAGGCTGTCCCAGAACCGCTCAGCATAGGGTTTAGTTACTGCACAGCCCTGGACTCACGCAATAACTGCGCTGTGACCTGCCCACCTCAGCAGGCCCATCGCATGCCGAAGGCACAGAGCTGGGCATCACGCAGTTCCTTGGAGCCTCTCTTCCCACGGGCTGTACCCGCAAACCGGGCACAGGGGAGGGCAGGAGGTGGGGAGGGGAGAAGGAGAAACCAGAGTGTCTTTATCTGTCAGCCCTCTCTCTCCCCAGCTTCCTGCTCAGCTTTGCCCATCGCAGCACATTTGCAATTCTATCAGATGCTTCAGTTCCTGTCGCAGCATCACTTTTTGGAAATGCGATAGTGTTTCAGGTCATTGAGTGAACTGCAACAAAAAATGTTGCCTTGTATAATACAGTTTTTGACTGGCAACAGTTTCCTCCAGACTTAAATTTTAACTAAGTATTTGGTAAAATTGAATCAATTTATGAGAGGAAATAATGTTATACCTATTGCAAATATTGTACCCATTTTCCCACAAACAGAATAGAAAAATTTTATTGCTGTGGCTAGAGAAAATATACTTGCTCCATTTGTTTTCAAATCCTTGGCAAAATGGAAACAGTAACAGAAGATAAAACTTGGAATGAACCTGTGCTATATGCTGCCCTTAGTCAGCTTAAAATCAATTTCATAATGTCTTTCAGTTTGTAACAACCCCTGCTGCTATCGAAATGAATGAGAGTTGTGTTCGTGTCTGTGGTACCAAGGCCGTGACAAGAACAGCAGATGAAGGCTGATTTTGTGACTTGACTATAGTACCCAAATGATAATACTCTGACCATTTAGTTGTAATAATAGTTTTAGTTTTAAAGACATTTCAGATTAGGAGCAAAATTTGTAGCCAATGGAATCCCATCAAATACTTTTACAGGTCTTTGTGTCTGAGCGTGGCTATAGAGCATGTACAGCGGTGGAACAGTAGATGTACTAACAAGTACTATCATGATGCTTTTGTTCATTGCAACTTTTTTTCCTCTCTCCTTTTATACTTATTTATAGCAAAAGGCTTCCTTCTGTGTGTTGTTGAATATTGTGTAGTCAAACGTGCATCTTTCTAGTTATAAACTTTAAAAAGTAAGTAGTTTTGTAGTAATAGATTTATCTTTATCTATTTTCAGTTTCAGGATATAGAAAGGTATACTAAGGAACACTTAAAGCCCTTGAACAAACTGAAAGGAAAATTTGTGAGTTTCCTGTTTGAAAATGTTATGGCATAGTAGAATATTTGAGTGTTGGTGGGGGTTTTTTTTTGTTTGTTTGTTGTTTTTTTTTAATAGCACAGGATAAAAATTAATATTTGTATAGCCTTTCATTTCCACTGTACCAAATATCTTGCTTGTTACATACACTGTAGGTTTGTGTGTGTGTGCAGTTTGTGTGTACGAATGTTTATATAAATGTACATATATTGCATAGTTAACACTAGATCTAGAGGGATTTAGAAGGATATTTGAAAGGAACAAAATCGCATCCTCGATATTTTTCTGGAGAAGACAGAGGTGGGTTGAGCAGGCTGTCACTGGGTGGAACGTTAGGAGAGAGAACAAACTAATAATTTGGTGTTGTCGTAATAAAGTTGTTGTATGGGTGGCTCAGAATAAGGGAGAGGTGGTGAATGGAGCAGTAGGCAACACAACTGAGATGTGAATACTGATCATGTTGTTGTTCGAAGCATGGGTCACTCTTAGTCTCCCTGTTGTACAGCCCCGGGAAGGAGCCCGTCTGTGTACCCAGGCCTGGGGAAACCTCCTGCGTCCATCCTTCACCCACCTTAACCCTGCCACGTGCCCCAGCTTCTCCCAGGGACACCTCACCACTGGGTTTGTCATGCTCTGTGGGTGTAGGAGAGGCCTGTCTGTTCCGAAGTACTGCCCTTATACTAGTAAGTCAGTCCCAGTTTGGTCATTTGATTAAGTGGAAGAAGAATCATGGCTGTCCAGAAGATGGGTTAATGCACAGGAACTGAAACCAGAGCTCTTGAATTACTGTAACATATAAGTCTGGGCTTCAGAAGATTTGGTTTCAGCATGCCTACATGTGTTGCCTTAGGCAATTTATTTCAGTGCTCAGCATCCTGTCTCCTACTTTTGTCAAATGGAAGTAACACATCTTTTCATGTTTGCGTTTCATCCTTTGCTTTGTCATAATAGTCTTGGGGACTTTCTCATCCTATATAAAAGAATAATCTCTACAGCATAATATGATTGTCATCTTTGTGTTTGGACCGTGATAATTGTTGTGGTACTTTGGTAAAAATTTCTGTGTCTGCAATTTTGGTATTTGCATATGACTCCTGTAACTTAACCTTCCATATAAAACTTTGTAAATAAATTTGGTAACAGGATTAACTCTGTAAGGCAAATGTGTAATGGATTTTTTGAAGTCTAAACAAATTAAATGTTGTGACTCTGAACTGTAACATTAGTAACTTTTTTTTTTTTTGCCTGTTTAATTTTTTTTTTTCTTCTGTTGAATAGTTCAGTGGACATTTGTTCTTTACTACTGTTTTCCAAAGTTAAAATGTAATGGTTTCTAATGCTACATTAAAATGGTTTATTGGGAGTGCTGTGTCCTGTTTTGGGCTGCCCAGCCCAAGGATGACTTTTATATAACTAAGTGAGTCCAGCTGAGGGTAACCAAGGTAGTCAGCGATCTCAAAGATGTGATGCTCAAGGAGAATTTTCTTCAGCCTTAAGAACATAAGTTAAGCTAGTCTTCAACTACCTAATGGGACAGTGTAGAGAAGGCAGAGCCAGGCTCTTCCCAGAAATGCTCAATGGTAGGGAAAAAAGGCAATGGACATGCAAAATTCTGATTAAATTTAAGAAAAAATATTTTCAATATGAGGGTGATCATGTACTGGAAGGGGTTTCCCAGAGAGGTGGTGGTATTTCCATCTGTCCTGGTTTCAGCAGGGATAGAGTTAATTTTCTTCCTAGCAGCTGTTACAGTGCTGTGTTTTGGATTTAGGATTAAAATAATGTTGATAACATACTGATGTTTTAGTTGTTGCCAAGCAGTCAAGGACTTTTCAGCTTTTCATGCTGCCCTGCCAGCAAGAAGGCAGGGGGCCTGCAAGAAACTGGGAGGGGACACAGCTGGGACAGCTGACCCCAACAGGCCAAAGGGATACTGCATAATATATGACATCATGCTCAGTGTATAACTGGGGGTTGGCCAGGAGGCTATGTGGCTCAGGAACTGAGTTCTTGGTGGTGAGAAATTTTGCTGTGCATCACTTGTTTATTACTATTATTATTATTATTTATCTTCCTTTTCTGTCTTATTGAACTGCCTTTATCATAGCCCACAAGTTTTACCCTTTTTTTTTCTTGTCTGTTCTCTCCCTACTGGGGAAGGGGACGTGAGTGAACAGCTGTGTGGTTATTTTAGCTTCCTGCCGGGTTAAACCATGACGCTGTCCTTCAAGGTTTTCAGTACTTGCCTGGACACATCCCTGAGCAACCTGATCTAAGTGGCCCTGCTGTGAGCATGAGGTTGGATGAAATGACCTCTGGAGACCCTTCCAGACTCTGTGATTCTGTGATACATATATAAAATAACAAACGTAAAATCAAATTACTTGAGTTCAGTGATGTAATAAAAGAATAGTTTTATAAAACTTGATTGAAATGAGAATAAAATGAAAAAAACTAACAGGGAAGGTGTTTGTTATATACATTGTTTTAAGCAGGTCATAGAATCGGCGTTAATTATAAATCAAAGGAGAGTTTATCCGTGGTTACCAGCATTTACTGACAAGAGTGGGAGAAACATCTGGAATTCTCCCTGGGACTTCAAACATTGTGTCTTACCCATCATGTACAGAATGACTGGTTAATAAAGAATGATGTATAACTGGGCACTTAAAACCTATATTTAAGCATACAGTTTTGAAAACCTCGGTCAAAGATTGCTGTTCATTGTTTAAATGAGTTTCCTGGCAGTCTCATCTTTCTTCTGCAGAAAGCTGTTTCTTGAATGTAAAACGCTGTCTTTGATACAATGTGATGGTGTAGGACTGTCGACTGAAAAATATCAGGGCTCTTTATACATTCTTCAGAATTTCATAGCCATTATATGTTCAAAATATTCTTTTATCAACTACCTATGTAATGGTATTAGTTATCTGGAGAGTGATAGATGGATGTGCAAATCTGTTACTGTAAGTATCCTTGTGAAATTTCATTTTGAGAAAAGTATTTGTAGAATACTCAACATAGAAATAATGTTATTTAAAAAAGATAAATACACAAAAGCAGCAATATGTGATATGAGTAAAACTGCATCATAAACATGCTTTACAATAACCGAATTTTAACTCTTTCAATATTTTTGCATTTTGTTTGAAATATAAAATGTAAACTGGAGACTAAACAGATTTTATAGCCCAATTCTGTGATTTAAATCACTCTGGGCTGTGATGTTGAAACCTACAATTCAGTCTGGAATCAAATTGTGATGAGTTATAATTCCCTAATGGAAACACTGACTAATCTCAGAGTGTATAGATGCTAATGGTGCCATGTAACGCATTAGCAAACATGTTACTGATAAATAGGAATGAAATATTATTGGGCAGTCTCAAAGATCAGCTCAGAAAATATCTCAATTATAAAGTGTCACAGAAGGAGCTAATTAGGTTTTTCTATCTCAAAAGGCTGAGCCATGTGCAAGCCTGTTGTACCGGGAAAGAAGGAAAGGACTGTGAGCATTTTACTTTTGAAGAGACAGCCCACCAAGGTCCCTGCATGAGAGTTCAGAAATCCGTACAAAGCCAATGGCATAGGAGGAATCTCCAGCCTCTGTTATTTCCGCTGTTTCATTGGCTGGAGGCATCATTTATCTCTCACCTCTGAATCTGGCTTGCTGGTCTCCCTGCGGACTGTGGCAGGCTGAAGGGTGTTTCAGGTTGCACCCGCAGACTCCCACCATTCTGCAGGGATGTCCACAGAAGACAAATCCATCCTCACCTCTGCTCTCCCACTGCCAGGGAGAATCAGGCTCTCCCTCCGTGCACTTTCCAAAGGCAGACTTCCCTAACTATATAATCTTGCAAGCAAAAACGCAAATATCATTGTGCCTCTCTCTGAAAAATGCAATTATAATGACAGCTCTCATACTACCTACACATACAAATGGCATAAACAGGGCTGCTGATGCACAACAAACAGATGACTGAGCTGGAAAAAAATACTTCCTCACATAACATATCTCTTGATAGGACTTGTAATTCTATGGGCAAAGCACGGTGGCTTGCTGTGGATTTGGACTGATTCTGTTTAACATCCCACTTAAAAATACAGTTTTTGAAAAACTTTTTTTTTTTTTAAGATTATGAAATATTAATACATTTTATACCTACATGAGTGGCTTTGGGGAAATAATCTGCTTAGAAGTGGAATATTGTTACAATAAAAATTGTATGATGGTATATCAAGTTTTTATTTATTACTTATTTAAACACAACCATCGTTAAGTTTAGAACAAAGAGAAATGGCCAGTATTTATTGCAGTTTAGAAAAAAAAAATGTGCCTGGAAAGAATTATAAACTACATTTGCTTAAAAAACAAACAAACAAACAAAAAAATCCAACAAAAAAACCCCAAACAACAAAAAAGAAGTTTTAAACCAGGATATTTCTATGAAGTGAGAGAAATTTAAAAGTGCATTTTTCAGCAGAGTTACATGACCACCCCAGCTGAGTTCAGAGCTGTACCTAACCTCAGGTCTCACCTGTGGATGCGCCAGGTTCCACTGCGGCTGCACACACAGCCTGGGAGCAGCCGGCTGCAGGGAACCTCTCCCAAGAGCAATGATGTTTTGTAATCACAATGTGCTACAGCATTGGTAAAAGCTGTTAAGCTCAAAATTACATTATTTAACTAAGACGCTACATGCTCCTAACAGATTATTATTTGAGATACAATTCTTTCCTTTTAAGATTGACTTTTTGATACCTGTGTCCTGAAAAATAAAAACACTTCTGTTTTCTTGGCAGTGTCAGTCACTTAGTTTTACAAAAACAGCATTTTACACTAGTCTTTCCCAAATTCCTCAAAATTCTAAAGCTTGTAGTCAAGAGAGAGTATTGGGAGTAAGTGAGTAAATGTACACTTTGAGATGTAACTTTTAGAGATCCTCTTTAAAATTACTATTCTGCAGCAGAACTGACCCAGAAGGGACTTAGTGAAGTTAATGCCAAGCAGATTCATTTTTCCTCTTACAATTATGTATATGTTATGTCACTGCTGATATTTACTAGAAATTTTCATGTCTTTCTGTATACAAGCCAGTTTCCGATCTAGCAAAAGAATTTCAATTTGGTTTGAAGATAAAATATTGAGCCTAAAAATGTTGTTGCAGTAGCTATATTATTGTGGTAGGTCAAAGGCCAATATTTGATGAATTCTTCAAGGAGTTCTTGTGAGCATCCAGATTTTCAATTGCTCTTCCAGCATGGAGGTGGAGAATTAGTATGAACAGGAGAGAAGGAGGAGAATTGTGGGATTCTTTTTATTTATTTTTTTAAATCTTTGTATATAAGACCATTGTATAAGTGCTTCCCTGGAAGTCTGGCTGTTGGCTGCCTTCCAGCAAATATATAATTAATATACACCTGTGTTGGAAGCAAATAGTGACAAATATCCTCATGTAGGATCTGCATGTTGCTACCACTCATGTGCCAGTTGTTTTACTTCTGGCTGGTTGGGATGGACATCTATTAAATAAATCACCTTTGCAGCTTTATTTTTCCATATAAAAATAATCTACTCTGTCTGATAGCTTGAGGGTAATCTTTCTACCATTGAACCTGCCTGCATCCTCGTCTTTAAAGCACGATACAATGATAATGGAGAAGGAAAATGGCAGAGGGTCGTTTGGGAGGAGCTGTTCCCAGAACCCAGTGATAGGTAAAACCACGAGGGCACGTTGTAACATCAAGAAAAAAACCTGGGAGACTGACAGTGCAGGTAGGAGGATTATGAGTTCCTTTGCTCCAAAGCCACCCTTAGTCTTGGTGCAGCCTACAACCTGGCTTGCATTTCCCTCTCTTTCATTTCTTACTTTGTCCTTATTCCTTTTTCTGCTTTTTGTCATTTCCAACAATAGGAGTGTAAATCTGTAGTAATATCTAAGTCTTATTTTTAATAACAGTTGTAGTTCTAGTTTTGACTTTCCTTGACTTTCCTGAGCACTGCTCAGCTGAGAAGAAAAAGACAAATCGTGCTCTTCAGATGCTGAAAATATTGAAAATAGAAAGAAAAAATAAATCAAGGACTGGCAAAAAAGAGCTATACCTATTAATCTGCATCAGTTTTGATGAGCAGATATAAAAAGAACATGAAAGTTAAAGACAGAGAAATCTAGGCTATGCGAGTAAATAATAAATTTGAGGACTTTTTTCAAAATCAGTGTTAGTAAGACTTTAAAGGTCAGTTCTAGACTCACAAGTGATTGCAGTGATCAAGAAAGATGTATAGAGATGATTGTTAGTTTTTTCAGACTAAATGTTAATAAGAGTTTGAACAGAGGAGCATGTGCATAGTGGCAGGTAAAAGGGAGCTGTAGTTGTAATGGGGGCTGACAGCAGAAGGATCAATCTGGGGTGTTCCAAAAGAAAAAGGGCAAAGATGAGAAAAGGGAGAATCAATGCAAAGTGCAGGAAGCCAGCAAAAGCAGAGCGCTTTCTCAAGCATGCTTCAGCAGCACGAGAGGAAGAGCAGGAGGAAAATCAGACCTCAGGATGCGATGATGCTGTGATGTCAATAACAGAATGGATGGGTTGTCAGAGGTGATAGGAGAAACTGTACCATCCTAAAAAGGAAGGGAGGATTGTGAAAGATGGATGTGAAAACTGTCTGACAGGGCATGGTGAAGAGAAAGCTAGTGAAGCTGAATTAAAATAGGTGATGAATAAAGAAAAATAATTCAAAGAATGAAAGGGATTTGGAGGTGTCCATAGCAAGAGACTAATGACATGCTGAACGGATGGAAATTGTGAAGAAGCCCTAAAAAAAGATGTAAAAGTGAGGTCAGACTCACTGACCTTCCAGGATCACTGTAGAAAATGAAGGCTCCCAGTAAGACGGGAAGTACGGAGGTCTGCAAGGGGCAACATGAGCCAGAAGCCATCAAGTGGTAAGGGAAGAAGGCACCCCTATGGAGGGAAGCCAAGAGGAAAGGACGGGCACTGAACTGGGCTAAAGCTGCCCAGACACAAAGTGGGTGGAGGGAGCCAGCTGGGTTAAGTGACAGGAGGCGAAATGTGCCTGTGGCTTTGAAGGTTGTCTGCTTGGACCAGGCATTGACTACAAACTTGAGTAAGGCTCTAGAGATACATTTCTGGAAAAATGTTCCTTAGGGTATGTTTACAGAGCAGAAATAGAGTACAATTGGTGTTAATTAGGCTGGATGAAGATTATTAGTAGTCTTCCTCTAAGCTGTGGTACGTGTTTTCTAGTTATTTCCATAGGAGTTTTCTGATACTGGTTTTGGGTTGTATTGCTGACGCTTGACATCCAATCATTATCCATATAGGCAGAAATTAGTTTAAAAATGTGAATTGTTCTATGCATAGAATATTCTCGGCTAATAAACACTGCCTTAAATTTCTTCCGTTTTGCTTCTTTCTGCAGTTCATTTTAAGTGTCACTCCTTTACTACATCTTGACATTTAATATGAAGCATTTCATCTACCAGAAATACATCTGAGTCTTCAGCTCAAGAGTCCAATTAAGAAAATGCTCCCATGTGCATGTATTTTCCTTTATTGAACTTCAAGTTCTCTGCAATGTCATATACAAGTTTAAAATCAAGGCTTTTGTGGAAAAAATAGTTCTAATATAAAATATCACCTTGCCTCTTCACTATGCTGCCCCACCCTCAAAAAAATCAGATGAAGCAAGCTGCTTTTCAGTTACTATATTGCCCAATTTTTGCTTAATGAGTTGTTTTTTTTTTAATGCAGGTATTTGCATAGACATCACAAATGCCTGTATGTTGATAAAGGTGTTGATATCCTCCTGCTTTAATGCTTAAGAGATTAAATAGGGTAATGGCAACTAAAAATGTGATGCTGCTTAATGTATTTGTAAAAAAATATTTTTTCTTTTACTGTTTTAAATGAATTTGATACTGGTGTAAATGACTGATGTTGAGCAGTACTGAACAAAGGTCAGGCTTTCTTCTCTAGATGCTGTAACACAAATTAAAGATGCACAGCAAGAAAGAGATAATCTATGTTGTGCAAACACCCATGTTACAAGCTAATGGTTTCCCTAAAGCTGTTCAGGTCTTTTCTCAGGAGCTGGTGGGTCCCATTTGTAGGGCTCTGCTTGTGGTAACATGGCTTTGTGCTGTGTGGCTTTTCAGCGCAAAGTTGTGAGGACTGAGAATGAAAATGCTCAGATCTGTTAATTGGAGGAGGTGTCATTGTAGAGAAATTGTTTACGGTATTTGCTTGTAGGAAGCGGGTGAAGCAGCTATATTGCTAACAGATGAGATGTTTTCAGTTCCCTCGCCATGCCGTGTCCTTCAAGCAGGGCAACTCCGTGCTGACGTGGAGGGGACCTTGTCAGTTGTTTCACTGTGGACATGTCAGTGCTGCCTGTGACAGAGGACACATAACACTGATGACTCCCATTGAACAACACAGTATAAAGCAGTAAGGATTCCCATCTCTTGTAAAAGCTTTCTTGTTAAAACACTTTCACATAGGGAGAGCTTTTACTAAGCCTAGCATTTTAACAACTACTTAATGTTATTTGTAGCCTGTTCTTCTTTTGGGATTATTATGCTTTATATTGATCAAATATAAGTGTGTGTGACTTGTTATGGATGGATGAATGCAAAATTTTTTCTACTAGAGGAATCTTTGTTTTCAGATGCATAAGCTGGAAAGCATGCTGTAGTCTCATTGACGTTCCCCTGACCCAGGTGAGGTACATAAAATAGAAACAGTAACAGGCGAGCCTTTCTGTCCAAGGAGAGGCAGTGGTGGTTTTGTAATATCTTGGACTTTCTAAAGCCTTTCTAGTGGTTGCCAGTCGTTTAGGGCTTTTAGCAATTTGGCTTAAGGTAGAGAGCTTCACAGCACCAGAAGTTCAGAGCTTGTTTGAACAGTCTGAAATTGCAGTGATGGAGATAACAGAACAACATAGGGACCACTTAGGGTATTCAAACCCAGACAGGAATGAGTGCCAAATGAATCAGAATGTGGTTTGATTTTACTTATTACTCTGTGAGTGATCATGTATCTGAATAAAAAGCAGTTTTATTTCTGCAGGCTAACTCTAATTAATATACATGCATTGGTTATATTTTCACATACACAACTCAGCGGCCACTCTGTTGCAGTGTGTAATTGGAAGGACACTTTGACTTTCCCCTGCAGTTTTCTGCAATCGGGGTGCGTGCTCTGCTACCTGCTGGGCCACTTCATGTGAAGCTTCTGTTCAGGAACAGTGTTAACAGTTGTTCCAACCATAATGATTAATCTAACTCGCAGGAACCCTGCTTACAGTACTCTCCCTGTTATATTTTGCAATGAGGAAAATGTCTGATCTGCTATATTGGCTGCTTCATATAGCTGTGCTCAGTCACTTTCCCACTGGCTCTTGCCTGTATGCAGTTCACCGGGCAGCTCTTGGGAGACTCAGGGGCTCCGCTCTCCCAAGTGAGCTGGAAGGTTTCCATCCATGTTCAGTATCTTGAATTTTCATTAGAGTGAGAGATTGCTTTAGTTTCTGAGTATCTGTTCACTTACAAGTCTGTCTGCTTAGACTGTAGACAAGGATGCCTTTTACTGCAATTTGTATAGAGCTGAGAAAACAGTGTATTTGAAGGGGGGGTGGGAAAGAAAAGTGAATAAGTGTAAGTAAAGTCTATTGTACATTTGGGAGCCTTAGCTGATGTCTGTGAAAACATGAAGTAAGGAAACAGGTGAACTTGCTTTCCTGAGACCAAGCCCTCTCTCCCCCTCTGAAAGGAATTGGAGACAGAGACAGGCAGTGGGATTTCTCTGGGAGGTGGCTGGGTAAGAGCTAGTGCAAGCAGACACCGCTTGATTTTTATAATGAGCCTACAGGGATCATTGTCTTTTTAAACACTCTGAATAAGGCTGCAGAGCTGTTGTTGGGTTTGAGGTTTTTCCTTGTTTCTACATGCATGCAACTGTGTCACGCAATTTTTCCTTCGATCCCACACAGCTGTGTTAATATTTATTTGCACTATTCCAGTTGTACTAAACCATTCTTCTTAACAAAATAAATGTAAGTTGGAAATTTTGCAGCACTTTGGTTAATTTGTACCCTGACCTACCTATCTTACTGGTGTTGCTGGTGTTACCTAAGATGCAAGTCAAGCAGAACTTCCTAACAGTAGGTGCATGGCCACAATATTTTTATTGGTACCAACATATTGTTTTCAGATATGTGTGCTACCATATAACTTGATTTAATGATTACACTAAAAAAAAAAAAAAAGGAACACTAAGACATGTTTTCTTATATTTTTTCTAGCATGCAACACGAGATGGCTGATGATAATTAGCTATTGTTAATGTATAATGTGACTCCTTAAATACCTAAATGAAAAAAAAATGTAGATGAAAAAGATCTATAAAAAAAAAATACATGAATGATTCAAACTTGGCAACAATGCAGGGATTGATAAAGTGTCTTGATTCTCATCTCTGCAGCTGTTTCTTTCTCTTCCTTCAGCAATACATTGAGTAGTGGGCATCAATTGACAAAATAGATGATGTTCACTTGTGATTAATTTGAAACAGATTTACATTTGAAAGACACCAAAATCTTACTGAAAACTGGATGAAAGCCTCAAGATCTAGACAGGCTTAGACTTAAAATAGAAGAAAAAAGTAAATCTGTAAGTACTAGAAATTTGACACTATAAAAAGCCATCAATAAACTCCCATTGTATGTAAGAAAAGAGATTCAAATATTCAGCAGAACTGCTTAAATAACTTCTGTGAGTTTCATAATACCTACACTTTTTAATTGACTTTCAATGAATTATCCAAACTGAAGTGTTGGTCTGTTAAATTTCTTGGGAATTCTGCTGTTGGTTTCTGCAGCTCAGGACTGTAGTGCATGATTTGTGATTTTGGTTTAAAGATAAAACAATCAGAGAAAACTCACTGTTTTCATTTTTGTGTCTTTAAAATTCCTCATTGGTTTTAATAGCCCCAATCCATCTACAAGCTTATAGAAATTGTTTCTAAAGTAAACTTATTTGCCTTGGAGCTTCTCTCAGTTCTTTCCACTTTCATTTGAACAATTTATTTACCTTGACCTAAGGTACCTGTCATTTCTGCAAGATTCTGCTCTTGATGCTTCAAAGAAAGGACTCTGTAGTAAATCTGTAAGAAAAGAATTGTTTTTTGGAGTTTCATTTTCGACTAAATACATAAAGTTGAAATATATTTCTGCCCAGGCATTCCCTTTTCACTAGCACAGTGCAAGGCAGTGATTTCTCTCTGGCTGGAACATACTAGCCTTCGCATAAATTTAATTCACGTTGTGATGTTCAAACTTCTAGTATGAAAACTTAGCTTTTCTGTAGCTACAAATATATTGTATTAAACAGAAAATTCAAATTATGCCTTTATTCACATTTGAGAGATCTGTCTCGTGTCAGCCAACTTAGACTATGTAACTTGTGAAAGAAATGGCTCATAGTGAAAGACAAAATATAAATATGATATTGCTTTTCAGTTCTTAATGGAGCTACCAGACATGGCGGAAATTGGGTTACAGTAAATCTACTCTGCTAAAGCCATCCTGAGATACCGTTAACATTTAAGTTCAGGATCCTCCCTCCCAAGAAAGATTAAAAAAAAAAAAGGGGAAAAGCCCTGCCATGATCAGGTTGGTGTGCAGGCCTCACCTGTTCTGCAAAGCTTTCCCCAGTAACTGGAGCAGAATAACCCTGCAGGGTGCCCAGGGCTGCAGGCAGACGACTAAACCACAGAGTAAGACAGAGATTTGATTGTCCCTCTTGGACGGATTTCACAATTGTGTGTATCAGGCTGTAACAGCAACTGCAGTCAACAGCCGTAGGAGATAAGGGTATTGATAATGAAATGGTGAAAGAGATTGCAAAAGTGTGCAGACATTTAATATCACTATCATTATGTGCAAAAAATATCAAATAACCTACATAAAGCACAGGTTTAACACCCAAGAAATTATTGCCATGATATTTTTGAACAGCGATTTAAGATATTTTCCATCTATAAGCTCTAGATCTCACAATGTTCACAGTATAAAATAACTTCTGTGACAAATATAGGTAAATCACCTCTTTGGTGATTTGAAAATCCTAATATACTGAGTTCAAAATGGGCTCTTGTTTTGATGTAAACAGGCTAATTAATCCATATTTCTCATATAGAATGCTCTATAGGATTTACTTTTCAGACTAAAATTTTCAAGCACTGGCTGCACATCTTTATGTTATTTTGTAGTTGCTGTATGTTATGTAGTTTGAAACCCAAATGGTTCTTAGCGATTTTTTTGTTTTCTAAGCAGAGCGGATAACTACAAGACCAATATAGGACAATACTGTCAAGGAAAATGGGCTATTATTACTAGGTATGGGACTATAGTTGGAAATAACTAGAAGGTGTATGCCCTCAGTGTTATCTTCTTTTCTATTGCTGTTGTGAAGTCACATCAAAGAGTGACCTTTTTACTTTTATCTGATGCACATTTGGGAAAAAGCCATCTCTCATGCTGCTGTAAAGTAGGGAAGCTCGTGATCCTGAGAGATACACAAAGGGAAATGTGCGAGTTTCCTCTTGAGGCCTATCCATACCCCACTGCTTTCCAGTGGATGTCATTGCAAGACAAAATGAATCATCTGGGTCAAAAATAAAGCGGCGAGAAGTCGGCAGTGCTGGAGCACAGCTTCTGATGTGTTCATTTTTGCTGAATCTGTTCAATAAACTGACAGGCTGAATCAATTGCCTCGCAGATCACCAGCACAGCTCCAGCGGGACTGACAGGACTCTGACTCCAAAGAAACTTCCGCCATATCAAAAATAGCAGTGAAAATAATGTTAGTGATGTACCTACAGAGAATCACCCCATGGAAAATAGCGTTAATGAACAGCAAGCCCAAGCATGATGCCAGCACGTTCAGAGCTTTGAGCAGCAGTGGTGATTCCTGCCCCCTTTTTGTTCACCAGGAGCATTTTGAGCAGTTCAAGGAGATTTGCTAAAAACCTGCTTCTGTATAGAGCTGCAGCACAGCACTCTGAGTCATTGCAAGGCAGCAGGTCCTGTGCTGTCTCACTTCGCTCATGATAGACGTTACAAGGCCTACTCACTTTTTATATCTCATATCTAGGATGTAAAGAGATACAGACCTTTTATTGGCCATCTGGCGTGGAGAATAACTTCCTTCGTGTCTGCATAAACTGTGGTCTGTTTTAGTTTTGCCTCTAAAGTTCTGAGCATGGTAATGTCATTCCTTTATTTTTTTTTTTTCCTGATTTCAAACAAAGGTTCATCTTCTCATCTTCAGAAATTTATTTTTATTTTAAAATTTCACCTTAGTTCCTGCTGTTTCTTCCTTTGAAGTCATTATGCTCTTGAGTAACTCAGACCTTTCTCATCTAGCCTTTTTCCATCTGGTAGCTTTTTATAATTCACTGAAGTATTTTTATAGCTGTTTGATGAATTTCGTGCATTCTTGGACTTATGTGGCAGAACACAGTCCTCAGAGTGTACCTTCTGAAGTCTTCCATATGATCCAGCTTCGCATCTTCTTCCTTCAATTACATCTTTTCCTTTAAGCCAGCCGTGGATTTTATTATCCACATACTTTCATAAAGGTCTCTCGCCCCAGCACTGGGTTCTTTTTCCCCTCTGTGGAAGTCCTGAGACTGGCTAAAATGAGAGTTCCTCATTGAATTAACATGTGCACACCTAGTTTAGCCAAAATAATTGTCATGTCAGTTAAAAACTCATGTAGGAAATGTCTTTTCAGAGTGAAACATAATCAAAAGGCCATACTGCATGCAAGGAGCTGCTCCTGCAGTTCCTACCCTGGATGTATTCATGGATTTAGCAGATGATGAAAATGGCAACTGTCTAACTAAGCAGCAGGCAGTTTCCTTTCTGTTTGGGTATGGTTTTGCTGAACAATGAGAAGCGCCTTTGAAACGTATTGTAACAGGAGTTTCCCTCCGTCCTTGAAGCAATAAAGCTTCTAATAAAGTGAAACATGCATCCACGGACGGTAAATTTTTCTTCCCATTAAAGTATTTAGGACCTTGTATTAATAACACTATCCATTTCTCACGCTATTTCATGCACTGACACCCAGGTGCACTCTATTTCCTTCCCTGAAAGCTATCTCAAAGGTATAGTCATAGCTGTCATTTCAGATATAAATTTTCTCTGTCGAGAGACACAGAACTTTTACGCCTGGCTTCAAAATTTCCCAGCAGGGAGGGGCTTTCTTGTGGCAGCCATGTGCTATTATTCAACAGCAAGGGGAATGTCTGAGTGTGGCACCCTACTGAATAAAGGTGTTTCTGCGCTCAGCACACTTGTCATCAATCATTTCCACAATCTACAGATTATTTTTTTTTATACCCTGCTTCCTTTTGAGCAGAGATAACTATTTAGCAAAGAGAAAATGACTGGATTCTGCTCTTTGTGCGTTGCCAGAAACAAGTTTTACTGTAATTTGATTCATAAGAATAAAACCAAACAGAAGGTTGCAAAATCTACCCACAGAATGCTCAGAAATAATTTTCCCTGGAGGAGCCACACCTAAGGATATAAATGGCTTTTTTCTTCCTTTCCTAGACATTTTTGAATAGTAATTTGACAGCTATATTCTCTGTTTAAACTAGAATAGTTATTAAAATTATAGAATATATCATAGACTGAAATAAAGTGAAAAGCATTGCTCAGAGGCACAGCAGCTCTAGAAAAAAATGAACCACATGCAGTTCTTTGTATCAGCAGAATATAGATACAGAATGTTGAATCTAAAGCCCACTGAAGGGACACTTGGATCAGCCCTGAAGTTTGAGACTCATTCAGTTTCACTGAGTTGTCTCTGTTAGTGATACAGTTGGTTTCTGCACACCTTTAACTGTTTTTGTTTTCTTTTATATACTTCATAAATCATTCCACTCAAATCTGCTGCACTTTTCTTCTAGTGAGAACCAGAACATATTTAGCTCCATTTCCATAAGTGCTTTCATTTAAATTTTAAAAATGATATTTATTTCCTGCAGCCATCAATGGCATATTCAGGGATGACATTCTGCCCTGGGTGCGGCTGATAGTTCTATAGACAGGTCTGTTGTTTATAATGCTCAAAATATCCTAAATTAATGGGACTTTTTTACTGACATGATATGTTAAATCAGCTGCAGAGCCTTACCTTGCTGCTTGCTACTAAGAATAACCCCTGCATACCTTTCATATATATTATTCTTGTTTGAATGCACAGTCTGCACAGATAAACCACCCTTAAGAAAACTGGAGATGTTTTCAATATTAAAGAAGTGCTTCCCTCTATATCTCTTTCCTTGGGTGTGGGCTTCACTTGTAATGTTGTAAAACAAGCAGGTACAGCCCACGAGTGTAAGTTCTGTCAGCTTCCAGCCAAATGAGACGCAGCAGCGGCTCCCAGATGATCAGGCAATTAGCCCGCACATTGCAGGCTTTACTCTTCATTTAACAATTAAACACATTGTTCATGTTATCTCTTCATGGTAACTTGAGAAGCATATCTGATCAAAATGTGCTTTTGTGGTAAATATGTATTCATTGAAAATAGCCAAGATTAATATGATAATTTTTTACTACTTATATCTTGTATTTTTAGAGTATTATTGACTTGATTCATTGAAGGTAATTAATTGAATGTGCTGCTGTACTGCTTTATTCCTGTGCACCTTCAACAAAACCAGTGTGTAACTTCAAGTTGTTAGCAAAGAGTTGGACAAGAGAAATTTAAAAAACTTTGTTTCTTCTTCTTTATATGAAAGATGGAAGTAATGTGAAAGAGGGAAGTAATGTAAAAGATGAACAACTGGTATTTTTTACTAAATATTTGGAAAATAGTTCACATTTATTTCAATCAGAATTTGCCTGCACAAAGACAGGAAGAGAACATTTCAACAATTTCAGGAGTTGGCCATCGTCATGTCTATAGCAGCCTATAGCTTAGAGACACAGCAGTGCTTCTGAATGATGCAAGTCATCTACTTGTAGCATATCTGTATCTAATATATAGGTTTCTATATGATAAGCATTCCTCAGGAAGGAAATAACTGTGGATTTAATTGCAGAAATTATAAGCCTTATTAAAACCACAAATCCCAAGATATGTAGTTGCTCTAGTCTTTGACTTTCCCTTGAAAATGAATTGTAATGCATTTCTTTTTATTACTTTTATATAAAAAGCATCAGTCCAAACCCCCCCCCAGAACCAATAACCCAAAGTTAGTTTAAGAATTTTATAATACTAGCAATAGGATTGTTGACCCAAACAAAGAGGTTTTGTTTTGATACAATTAATTTTGCCCCGAGAAGTCTTGTTATTTCTACTTCAGTGTTAGGAGTTAGAATGAAAGGTTTTTTTCCTTCTGGAAGCTATGAATGTTGAATATGTTTTGTATATGTGTTTTCATTTGGAGATAACTGAGACAGTTTTAAGCCTGTCAGGGACCCAGCTACTGTGGTGATCACAATGTTAATATATGTACGTTAGTGAGACACTAACATGGAAGATGAAGTCACCAGACATGGAACTCATATATGTGAAAGGTGTTGCAATAGCAAATATATAGATGTGTGAAAAGGGAAACTCAGAGCAACGAGTCAATGGATCTGGTACGGTCTCCGCTATGAGAAGCTATGAAAGCAATAGCAGTAACACTGGGAACATATCAGTAGGAAGAACAAAGATGTAGAGGTGTTTCTGATGACCCTAAATGGCCAGAAAAGATGGTCCACAAGAGGACGCTGAGACGCTAAAACTGACCAAGCTCTTTTTTTTTTTTTTTTAGTCGGGTTGTTGTTAGAGATCAATCTGTCTTATGTTATTATAATATATCACAAAACCATAGACAAGGAAGAAGGAAGTGGTGAAGCACTTTCTCCTGCTTCACAAAATGATTGTTTTTGTTAAGGATATTTTTATTCTCATGCAAATACCAGGAGGTCTGTGCAATTTGTTTGGATACCCTCAAAACTCTGATGAGACTTCTTTACTGCTATTTGAAAGGAGAAAGTTCTTGGATCTTTCTCGCTTCCATCTTATTGAAAAGTACCCATCCTCTAAATAGTGACCATCTCAGTCAACTCACATTTGGATTTGATAGGAGCTGTGAAGTACACCCTCTGTTTCAGTGGCTTCAGCAGTTTTAAGCACTTTCCTTTAGAAATTGTCTCAATCAGCAAAATTGTTTGTAATACCTGGTTTTGGAGACAGGGCTTAAAGTAATTGTTGTACTTGATGCTGCTACTAATGATACCATCAAGCTAAATTTTGGAACCCTTGAAGTAATCTATTAACTTAAACATGTTACTTCCTTTTAAGATGAGAGGAAAAAAATAGGAGTACAGTGAGTACCTGACCTGTGTCAACTTTATCAGTTTGAAATGATCTACATATAAATAGAATCCTTTTGGTTGCCTGTCCATGAAGAAGCATTATGTGGTTCAGTTGGGTGAAATCTAATGAAAAGGTAGTCCTGCTTAGAAGAGTTCTTGTCTTATGACAGCTGGGGAAAAGAGAAAAACAACCACTGGTGAAGAAAATTAATTTATTGATTATTCAGTAGTGCAAAAGGGAGAATATTTTTAAAATTAGGTGACAGCAAGCAGTACAGACTGCTAAACCAGACATATTTTTATATCACTCATTCAAAGACCTGGAGAGATGCGCTCAATGTTTGCTCTCTGGATTTTATTTCTATTTTGCAGCATTCTCCTAATCATTTATTGAGGGTTTTTTCCCCACGGTTTCATGTCTTCTCATAAACTACCAGTAGTATCTTAATTATAAACACTTTGGTTTTAATACTGTGTTGGGCTTGCATGGCAAGGTTTTGGTAGCGGGGGGGATGCTACAGGGGTGGCTTCTGCAAGAAGGTGCTAGAAG
>VXBL01001272.1:1013226-1092828 GCA_013400195.1 Aramus guarauna
TTGGAGAAGTTTGGGAAGGACTGTCTCCCATGAGAGGGACTCCATGCTGGAGCAGGGGAACGATGAGAGGAGTCTTCCTCCAAGGATGAAGAAGCGGCAGAAACACCGTGTGATGAACTGACCGTAACCCCCATTCCCTGTCCCCCTGTGCCACTGGGCGGGAGGGAGGTTTGAAGCAGGGAGGGAAGTTTTGAGCCCAGGAAGATGGAAGGGGTGGGGGGAGGTGTTTTAAGATTTGATTTTATTTCTCATTCCTCTACTCTGTTCTGTTTGGTAATAAATGAGGTGAATTTCCTCTCTAAGTTCAGTCTGTTTTGCTCGTGATGATAGTAAGTGAGTGATCTCTCCCTGTCCTTATCTCGACCCACAAAGCTTCTTGTTATACTTTTTCTCCCCTGTCTAGTGAATGAGGGGAGTGATAGAGCAGCTCTGGTGGGCACCTGGCCCCAGCCAGGGTCAGCCCACCACAAATACTCTATAAAAAGTGGCACAATGGATGCACGAGTACTACTGTTATTGGAAAGAGAGAGAGGCAAGATCATGAAACTGGACCCCTTTGTGCTCTACTTTACAAACCCATAAAAGAAAAAAGGTTCTCCCTGTTCAAGAAGAGCTTAATGTCTAATGCTAATAGCAATACTACTGTCTTCTTATTGGATATATTGTGCATGTGTTGTTTTTTCAGTGAGTAAGGATAGCTATTTTGAAGTCTGTAACTCCTTTGGAAATAGGTTGATACATAATTTATTTGGAACGCTTCCTCTGTATTGTGTTTATATTTCCTTGTATTGTGGAAAATTGTAGCTGTATAAGGCAACTCAAAGCATCAGTTCCATTTGAATTGCCTTTAAAGTCCACCTACCTGTCACTTAAGGGGTTGGTATTTAGAAGCTGAGTATTCCGTTTTGTCTAGATGCAAGGCTATAGATTAATCATTTTTTTGAGTATTTATAATGAGGATGTGGGCAAAATGATATTTTTTTGTGTCAGAAGGCCAACATTTGTCCTTATTTCTACCAGCTGAGAAACCTGTTCCTATTGCCTTGATAAGATGCCGGAAAGTCTTTTTTAAAAGAACTGGTGGTTAAAGTGCATTAAGTATTTTAATATTCTGGGGAGGTAATTTGATAGTGTAATAAATGCAAAGTTGCATAGTTTGTCCCATAGATGCAAACATATTTCAAAGGCAGCAAATACATTAATTGATGCAATAAATCAATATGCTTCCAGAGACATGTAGAGCACAACATGTTGGTGTTGAAGGATATTCATTCTGTTGTTCTATCTTTGACACTTATTTTAAGAACTGACAGCTTCTTTAGTACCAGATATAATATGCTTGGACTCCAAGAGATGAAATCTCTTACTGCAATTCTCACCACCAATGCTGCCCTCCATGGATGATTTGTCCTTTTTGTGTCTTTGAAGTAGTATGTTAATTACAGTAGCAAAAGAAAGAGCCTTAAAATTGACTTATCGGGAGATGTAACATTCAGAAATTATATCTTCTCTCTAATAACTTATTTTTGAATAAAATTTATCATAGGAGGGTGTTACAGGAAGCCTTCAAGTCTTGTATTTGAGAAATGATAATTGCTTGTGGCACAGGTAAAAAAAAGAAAAAAAAATTAAAAAGAAAAAGAGAGAAACCTTCTACCACAGCTAAATTAGTAGAGCTGGAAACAGATCAGAGAAAGAGGGAGGAAATGAAAGCACAAAGTTAATGAATGGGCAGCTAAACTTCAAAAATTAAAACTAAAAGAAGCTATGTAAATCTAAAGCATGAGAAAATCTATGAAAGCAAATGCTGCCTTAGACCAAAGGAAAACCACGATGCATAAGCAGAAAGACCAGAGAGATGACAGTTTCAAACTGGAGGTTTCGAGGGAGGAGAAGTAATATTTCTAATCACTCTGTATGGTCAAAATGAGATTTAGCTTATGGAGCAGATGGAAGCTGTGTCTGTAAAATATAAAAAGGAGAAAGTACGGAGGGTCTGGAGCAGAAACAATTATCCCACTGGGAGAAAGATAAGCATGTGCATAGTCATTATATGTCACTTCCATAGAGATCTCTCATCCGTTACCTCTGGGGAGAATGAGCATCCATGTAGACAACTGATAATATTTATTTCACTTTTCATTTCAACAAATAGGGGAAAGAGTAACGTTGATTTTTCTACCCAAAGTATTGCAGTGGTTTCTTAACATTTGTTTTCTTTATTGATTTTGATGCACGCTTCAAATTGCAAGGGGCTGCAAATGTTTCTGTCTGAGACTCTGCTTATCAAAATGAACAGTCAGAGGAATTATTTCCTGAGAGCAGTAGTTAAACAGGCCTCTCTGACCATATTGCTAAAACTAAAAAGTTTTCCTTGTGAGCTCCTCATTGCATTTCATTTTCATTGGGAGTTAAGTGGCACACTGGCCTTGCAACTTGCATGAGACTGTGTGCTGGAAATGGCTTTTTCATCCTGGATGTTCCTGGGGTACCATCAAATTGCAAGAGTGCATTGTTCAAAAGAAAATACGCATATTTCTTTTGATAATACTGGTAATTAGCAAAAAGCATCTGTGCTTATCAATGTTAATATTATGAAACAATTGAGGTACATACACAAACTCATCATATTGTTAATTCAGTTTTGCTTTGGCACTTCCTGTAGATTACTCCCTTCTGTACTAATACTAACATACCCTTTGGGTATATTCTGCTCATCTGTTGTTATTAAAATTAAAATAACAGCCTTACCTTTCCAAAAAATGTGGCCTTTTTGCAGTGCAGTAAATAAGGAGTTAAATTTTTTTCTTGGGTTGGGTGAAATATTCTGATTGACAGGTGAGGTTAAAGGGATATATTAATCCACATGAAACATGCTGCTTGGCTGAAACTGCAGTTTGGAATTTAAAACTCCAGAACAAAATACGCTTTTCGTCTCAACAGTAATGAACCCTGAGCCTTGCAGTGTCCCAGGGGTGTGATTATCTCAGAAAAACTGTTTCCCTAGTTCCGTCTTGTTGCATAAATAATCATCTCTTTGATGCAAAGGATAACTGTGGGAATGATGTAAGTTAAATATGTTCTCCAGCAGTCTGACTTGCAAGGGAATAAACAATTTGTTGATACTTAGAGTGCTTATACCACTTCCTCTGGTTTCCAGGAAGCTTTGAGCATCCTAGCCATACAAAAATAATCTAAATTTCATCAATAAGAAATAAGGTATCTTTCTTCATATTAATGTTTCTTATGTATTTTTTCCGCTAAATGTATACAATAAAAGCACTAGTTAATACTGTCACCATAAAGCTCCAGAACTTTACTTCAGCTCTCTCAGTACTGTCCTAAGAGTAATGTCCTGAATATGCTCAAGCCAAACATGACAAACACATTAGTGCTATCAGTATCATTCTGAAATAAAGTGTATTCCTTGGGTGGAATTCATCTCAGGATGGAGAGAGGATAGAAGGTGAGTCCATCCATCAGAATAAAGCTTCAAGGAAACGTTATGCAGCAGCTCAATGATACATGTCTGAGCTATGTACAAACTAGCTGCCTTGGTCACTCAGGATGGTGCTGCTGCAGTAGTACAAGCTGCAAAATGCAACAGCCTGGGGAGCACACACAAACCACTTGTTTCAAGCTCTTTTACTGCCGTGGCTCATTTTTGCTATATTTAAGGCTGGATTGAGTCTGCTTTGACTGTAGTACCCTGTTTACTGCAGTGGAGACATGCCCTTAAGGAAATGCAAGAAGTGCCCAAGTGTTTTGCTGCCCCGCCTCACAGAGATAAATTTCAGCTGGTAGGAACTTGGAGGGAAACAGCTCCAGTAGATCAGTTTTAAGTCTAGAGATCAGAAGTTAATGATGGTCAGATGAAATTTAGGAGTGAAAGATATAGTCTGCACTTTGTAATTTTATGAATTAATATTAATCCTTAAATCAATTACAAAGATGTTTGAGCTTACAATGAAATCATGTCCCTGCTAGTGAGTATCTCTTCACCTCTTTGACTCCTTTAATTGCAGTCATTGTTTACAGTTTCAAATTTGTCTGCTCTGGGTTTCCAGGACAGTTTAAGTACCAAATTTAAAGTTATAACAAATATCATGGCTTCTCATTGACTCTCAACTGTAGAGATTTTTGTTCTGCTATTAATGTAAAAATGGAAGGCACTGTGGGCTGCCTTGCCCAACTGTACATACATCCAGGAGCACTTTCACAGGAGCTGCCCCGTTGTCTTCAAGCTAATTCTGTCCCTAAATGCATAGTGGCCAACACAAATTATGCTAAGAGAAGCCAACCTTTGCTATTTCTCACCTCTTGTATTCTCTAAGTGCCTTTCCCTCTTAGACCCCCATAACCAGGATATTCCTTCTATAATTTTATAGTAAAATCAAAGCTAGTTACACCCCAGTAACACAAACACTGCTTAAGGAGACTTTGAAATAAGCTATTCACAGAAATATAAATCAGTAGTTTGTTCTGAGGAAAATAAGGTATTTGGGGGAGAAAAAGAAAAGACTTAAAATAAATGGTTGACAGAGACAAATTTCTGTATAAGGGTGTACTGCATCCAACAAAAGGATTGGGAACAATATATTGATATCAGGACAATAAAAAATATTGCATAAATTGTAATTTGTTATCTATCTTTGTGATATTATAGAGCCCCATTTGCACTTGTGACGCTTCAGCATCCATGGTTTTGCAAGTAACAGGAAATACTAGTATTCTTGTAAGGTTATCAAGCGTGTTTTCCAAGTGATAGCATACATAAGGTATTTGTAGTATCCCTCTTTGTTTAAAATTTAATATTCCAACTTGGTTATAAAATGGAAGGAAAAAATATATCCGTGAAAAGAAAAGGTGTGGTTTTACTTGAATTGAAAAATTAAAGTAAAGCAAAGTCTGGCAGTTTTGTCTATGTTTCACTGCATAGGCAACCCGGTTCTAGTTAGGAGGTGAGAAGGAGCTGGGAGCTGTGGAGCAGAAATGAGAATCTCAAGGCTGACAATTAAAGGGAGGGTTAGAAACAGCAAGAGGGCCAAGGCGTCTGTAGGTAAGCAATAGCCCCAAAAAGGTTAGAAAATTACCCAGGAAGAATAATGATGACAGGTATATGGAGAGTATGCAGAATGTGGGAAGTTCTAGGTTAAGGAAGAGCTGAACGGTTGTGGTAGACAGCTGGAGTTCCGATGTTCCCGGGGATGGTGGAAGGAGTTTGGAAGGACGGTGGTGCTTTGGACAAGTCCAGTTCAGCAGCTTTGAAAGCCAAGATCCATTGGAAAGAATCTTGGCAAATTTTACATAGCAGAGAGGTGGGAGAAGCATACAGGAGGGACACTAAGTGTATGCAGAAAGTCAAGAGAGTATTTAGCGGTGGCAGGAGAGGCAGATGGGAAGGCTAGAAGAGCAGATGGTGACAGTGAGGGAGAGATGAGCGAATTCCAAGTCTGAAACTGCAGCCTCGCACAACACATTATTGGTTGTTCTGACTACTTCTTCCTTTTTTTCTTCATATTCAAAAAATGAAAAATTCAACTTTTACACTCCCTCCAGAAAGGAAAGCATCACCCTATGCTGTAAGAATGCAATGTGCAAAGAGTTGGGCCTGTCTGACTGGTTGGGAAGCACATGTGCCCTTCCAGTGCACTGCTTGCTAGTCAGCTGGAAGAGAGAGGTACAGTACTGAGAGCTGTGCTCAGGTGTACAAAACAGAAAGCATGTTTTCAATGCCCTCTCCAGAACATCCAAGTGACCAAGTCCAGGCCTGGAAGACTAAAGGGGGAATGAAGCTGAATGGGCCTTTCTACATACCAGCTTATATATTTTTAGTCCCAGTGTTTGGTTCTTTATACCTTCCGAATGTATTTTTCATTCAACTGTATAAATCAGCAGTGGCATTTCAAAGACACATTGAAAGATCTTAGAGTAATAATGTTCCCTACCTAAATTCATTCTTCTCACAAGTAAAGGTAACCATGATGTATGTGGGGGGAAATACTTGGACATCCATGTCAAACCAGACCAACAGCCACCATGTTTGCAGTGTTCTCCATTCCTTGTGATACCAAAAAAACCTCATTGTTTCTACTGCTTTTTTCCCTCCCCACAACTCCCTGATTCCCACATGCCTCATTGTAATGACTAAAAAATACATACATAATTCCTTCATTCTTTTGGAATAATTCAAAAGTATGTTTAAAGGATCATCAATCATACTGGTAAATAACAATAGGCTTACAGCATTTCTTGGAGGAGTTCCTTTTTCCAGCATAAATTCACTGAAAGTTCTAGTGTCACTTTCCACTTTAGAGCATAGATGTCAAACCATTCTGTAATTAGGGGCCACTTGGGGGCCAGTGACTGCTAAAGGTACATAAATATGATGCAGTTCTGATGTAGATGCTGAAAGCATTTACATGCACAGCATTGTCAAACTATTCAGTGGATATGAGTGTGTTTATTTTCTGAATTGTGGATCAATTAACATATGGCTTTATGCTTTTAATATAAGACCTCTGTACTTCTGGAGCTTCTTCCAGTATAAATTTGATCCAGATTAGATATGAGAAGCAGTATGCTTTTTTATGCCAGCTTCACTCTTCATATTTACATTTTGCACACTTAGATATATGTAATCCAGTGTTAAGCTTTCAGAAACCTGCCAAAATAAATGTATTGGAACAAATTTGAACTCTTATAGTCAATTTGTACTTTTTAGAATTTTATTGCCATGTGTCCAAGCATTTTCGACCCATCATGAGGCATCTTTACTAACTTACCATTTCACGGAGTCACAAGCATTGGTATCAATAGAGCTTAAGAAATTCTGTGTTCATAGATGTCCCAGGCAGGATCACGATTTCCTACAGTATGCATTTCCTTATATCCAGCAGTAAAAGTATAGTGTCTGTTTATATCTGCACCTGGTATTAATGCATCTGTTCAGTGAACAAAAATTTCAGATAAATCCACCTTTTAGCCTTTGGGAAATAGGATTTAAGCTACTCAGTCTTCTTTTACCAATATGTCACCAATATTTGCCAAAGGATGTAGGACATCCATTACAGAAGATGAAAGATACTGTCAGGTATTTGAAGTAGTTATTTTTATCCTTGTCCAATAAAAATATACATGTTTCTAAGCAAGCTGAATTTGTAAAAGGGAGACAGTATCTATTGTGTTCTTCATAAATCTATTGTGACCAAGCACAATCTGCTCTAGAAGAAAACATTTCTTCTCTTCCTCCCAAATAAAAAACATTTGATTTCAAGCTATCTGTCTTTAAATATTTACTCTGTGGATCATGTAAAGTAATTCCACAAGAGGAGTCCCTGTTTTGGGAAACATACCGGCTCTCATTTCAGAGAACTATCCTGCAGGTGTGTATCTTTTTGCAGCCTTTTGCATACAATTGTCTTTGTGGTGCCTCCTTTGAAATCTCTGTTCCTGCAATCTGTGTTTCTGCCTCTACGGTCTGTACAGATCTTGTTTATCATGAGTAATTGCTTCTGGTGTTCATAAAGGCAGTGTTTTTCAAGTGTTAGTGGTAGAGTTACTATTTCAGCCTATTGTGTATAATAACATCTCTAAAATTAAAACCTTTTACATGGGAGGCACTGGGGTATGAAGTGAAAGGGTTTGGAAAATGGAGTAAAATCAACAACAAGTGAGGAAAGTTATTCTGACAGCGAGACATTTCATATGTCAGCAAACCAGAAGGAGAGAAAGGTGTAACTGTGAGAAGCCAAGGGACCAGCAGGGTACCACATTTGGTGTGTGAGATGACAGGGTTTAGCAGTAGGGGTGGTGAGGAAGACGGTTGGACTTGGAGATGCTATATAGGAAGAATTGTCTGAATTTGCTAACAGCTTGTATGTTATGACAGAAATAAACGGTTGTAATTTTTTTTTTTTTTTTTTTTTTTTTTACTATTGGAGTGGGCACATGTACATTTCATATGGTGTTTGCTGTCAACTTCATCTTCTCAGCTAGCACCATAGTATGTAAGCAATGACTTCTTCACCATTTAAAATCCTCTTCTCTTAAATATACTGCTTTTATTCTTGCCTTAGAGAGAAGGGTGAAAGAAAGCAAGATAAACCTCACTTCTTTGTTTCAAATTCTCCGTGTAAGTATGTGGAAAGCTATAGAAAGTGGGAGGCAATAGTAGATACTCATTTAGGATGAAGAAACGAGACAATGTGAGCACACCATGATATCTTTCAGGCGAGTAGGCAACCTGACAAACAGATACATCACACAAGCTGTAAAACATTAAAAATGCAGCTCTTTCTACTTATAAATACGTCTGGCCTGTGGGGTTTTTGTTATTGTTATTGTTGTTGCTTTTAGGATTATCTGTCCCTTTAGAAAGAGTAAACAAAAATTCAGACTTTTTATATTAATTTCTTTCTTTTAGTTTGCATTTTCCTCTTAGAAATCTATTTGACTGAATCATTTAGGAGGCTGGTTCAGAAATAAATCTTTCAAAAAAGCTGTTTATCTCATGCTTATGATTAGAATTATTCAAGTATATGACAGGGGTTTCTATCAGATAGTGCCTAACAATCAGCATTTTCCAAAAACTTTAAGGAAGAATTGTGAGCACCAATTCTCATTCCTTGAAAAACTAATATAGTGGTTATTCATTTGTTAAAAAAAACCCCACACCAACCTTCCCTTGTATGTAATGTAAAATGATGAGGTAATTTGCAAATGGCCAGTGATATAAGCAAGTTGTAAGGCAATTACTAAATATTACCACATGTCTATTCTGCAGTTTTGAAGATCTGGTTACTGCAGTTGCCCCTAGTAATTTTTCTCCTTAACTCTGTTTCTTAACTGTTTGGCATGATTTGTAGAAGTACGGCCACTAGAATTTAAACCATTCTGGTAAATTGATTTATTCTAGTAATGTCAATGGCAGAGAAATAATATCTCCTTATCTACTAAGTAATCGCTTGATCGCTGGGGGTGCTACCTTCTGTGTGAAGAGTTGATATTAAACTGATAACAGACAAGCTGTTGCAGATGAAAATTGGCATGTAGACACCAGCAGTTCCATAGCAATCCTCATTGGTGCTTATCTAAGGTAGTGGTGAATTATAATAAATTGACATACTTGCAGAATAATTAGCTGCTCTAGCTGAGACAATGGCATAAAAAAAATTTAAACCAGTTCCATCTTGGTTGTTAAAGGCTATCATATTAATCCACGCAATTTTTCAACATATACTATTTGAATTTAACCTTGCATAAATATTATAACAATTAAAATTTTCCAAACAAGAAAAAAATTGAATCTACATTTATAGCAAGTACATTTAATAGAGGAGAAAATCAGGCTGCATTTGTTGTCTGCTAGTGAAACAGTTATCAGAGCACAGTCTTTAAAGATAGGGAAATAAGTTTCCAGTTGCCAAAAAAGGGGAAAAACTATACAAAGCTTAATTTTCCATCTTGTATAAGTACATATATTTGGAGGTTTTAAAAAAGATTTGTTTCTTTCCTTCTGATTAAGAGGATTTGTTTATAAGTTTGTAGTTATTTTCCAAGAAAGAAATTTAAAGGGAAAGGTAAGAGGTGTTTCACATGTAAGAATAACTCCTGGAGAACTTTGTTTCTTTACTGTGGGAAATAGCTAGTCACCCTTGAAGTAGTATGAACTTCCACAAGCCCTCTTCTGGCAGCTCCAAGGTCACATGATACTTAGTACAACCTATAGTGAAAAAAGTGGGGAAAAATTTCCATTTTCCAGCCTTGTTTAGCCAAAGGTGAGCAATGTTCCTGACTACTTGGGAAGTCTGGGTTTCACTACACCTCTAGGGTCTCTGAGAACAGTCTCCTCTGAAGTTCTGCTCCTTCCCTGCTGTGACCTTGTTGCTGTCTGTCACAACATGGCGCAGTGTCACAACAGTAGCATATGCTAGAAAATATCCATAATTCATCCCATGCCTCTGCAGTCAGGCATTTTGTGCTTGCTCATTTGGTTTTTCTTTTAACAGCATATGCCATTTAGAAACATCATGGGCTGTGAAATTCAGGATCCCTGTTTGGACAAGTTTAATTCACTGTTTTGAAGATCTGTAATCTGGTAGAAGTTGACTTTTTTAAGCATATCCTTTGGGTGACAGAAATGGGAAATTAATTTTTCTACCACAGTCTCAAGACAGCAGACTTCAGACTCAGTTCATCTCTTTTCACAAATCCACCATTCCTCTGTGTACCATCACCTGCGAGAGGTTGATGACCTTCCCTTTGCAGCCATGCAGCCTATCCAGCGCCTGCCACTTGGCACCTCTCACCCTGGCTGCCACGGCCACGTGTCTTCTGCGGTGAGTCCCCCTGAATGTCCCCACATCGCTGGCGGTCAAAGGCACTTTTGTGGCAGGGCACCCTCAAGCCCAGGCACTGGTGGCTTCTTGGGGAGATGACTGCTGCCAGCGTGAGGGTCAGCCCGTCCCTCCACCACTTTCTTCTGCCCCCTCATTTGTCACTAAGTTTTTTGTCTAGGGGAGGTGATAATGTGCATGCACAGACGTTAGCAGCCAGCCAAGGTGTGACCCTGCTGGGGTTGAAGCCTGCTCTAGTTACACTGACAGCTTCATACGTAAAAGCAACTGGAAGGGGATTGGAGCAGTTCCCATGAAACCCGTGTACTTACTGTGGCTATCTGTAAATTAACCCATTGTTTTACATGCCTGATAATGGTTTTCTGGTGTTTGTTTTAAATCAGTAAGCTGTGTTTCAGTTTTTTAAGGAATGAGAATCAGGAAAAATTTAAGCTGAGGTATTAGTTCACTCAGGACAAGTAGTAATATATTCTCTGGTTGACAGAGCCTAGCTGCCTTGGTCTTCACAAGGGAGGCAGGCTGGGCCTGTTACTGTTTTCCTATGGGCACTGAGCTCTTGAGACACTGTCAGCAAACTCACAGTACTAATAATTCAATGCACATTAAATGTTACATGACTTTTTATTGCTAGACTTATTTTCATTCTCATTTATGTTGTAGCTCCAGACATAGTGGAAAGACAGGATTTAGGCAGAAGGTTATGTCTTGGGAGACCTTGGACATGTCACTCGGGAGAAGGCACTGAATTGCAGCTCTGAAAACTCCCACTCAGCCACTATCTGACAAGGGAAGTGTCGGGGCTTTTATAGGTACTGGATATTGATACAACTTCTCAGGTTTGGGAATTTAATATATTTTGTACTGTATGTATCTGCTTGAGCTCAGTTCTTCCCCTGCCTGAATACCTTGGCAAATATTTCATGTATAAGTCAATCAGGTCCTGAGGGGTTTGAGCCGATGACTTTCAAAACAGTGTTATAGTGGCCTGATTTGAGCACTGTGTTGAACAGGTGGGATGAAGCTGGAAACACAGACACCCAGCTTCTGCCTTTGCTTTTCACATGAAACAGTCACCGAATGACATTGAATAATAAATGAGATCCTCCCAGACATGAGACAAAACCTTGGATTACAGATTTATACTGGCCCTTATGCTCTCTTTCACTGGTCAAAAACTTTTCTGCAATATGAAGTCACTTCAGGGGGTTGATGGAAATCAGCCCCCTCCTTTTCCCAGCTACAGTCTATGATCTGTGAGTTAGTTTGTACAGAAAACTTGCACTCAAATTCCTTTTGGCAGAAGAAGGGAGGGGTTTGCTCCCAGGCATCGTATTCTGAGATGGGATCGTAATCAATCAGCTCTTGCTTAAAAAAGGGAATGGGGCAGCAGCTAAGAGTAGCCACTTCCTCCAGGTGTTTGCACGTTTTAGTTTTTCCCAAGAAAGTCCATCAGGCTCCCAGGAGCAGCCACAGCATCAGCCAGTGACTGGCCAAGGAGTGCAGAGTTTCAGTTTGTCCCTCTACAGGGAGCTCGCTGCTGGCAATGCTGAACTGAAACATCGAAGTCCCACACTCAGGCATACCCGAGTGTCCTGGGGTGCTCCCTGGGGGATGGCTTGACCAGAGCTGGGGTGACACAGTCAGGCCAGAAAACAAATTACCCGATTGTTGGGCAGTGCAGCTTCCTCTGTGCTCCAACCCTTCATTTCTCCCATCTGCAACATTGTATTATCTGTCTTCTTACGGTGTTTATCTAAACTGTTTATATTAGACTGTGAGTTTTTCAGGGTCAGGACTTTATTATGTATATATACAGTTTCTATGTTCCAGTGAGGGCCTCTGGGTGTTTCTGTATTATGCGTGACAATAAATATGAGAAAGCTAAAAGCTTAGTCGTCTTAGACTTGTGAATATCTGTATACTAAGGAATTGCAAAGTTACCATAGTATTATTCAGTTATTGTGCATTCAGCAAGGTCAGAAGTGATCTGCAGTCTTGTGCTTTTCCATACCAAGTAGGTTACACAAAAATATCATGTAAAAAGGGATGTTTTAAATAATTCTCTTGTGAAAGAGCTCCACAGAGGAAAAAGACCCTTCCAGTTTGAAGTTTCCAGTTTGAGAGGTCTCTTTATGGTCCTTGATTTTGCAGTAATAAAACCTGAAAGCTGTTTTCCATCCTTTCATTTACACTTTTTTATCATGCACAGCATGACACTTATAAACTGGACCATAACCACAGTTAGAACTCCTGTGGGGAGGATAAGTGCCCATTTTCCTAATAATTATAATGCCTTTTCTGGCTTCCAGAAAATTCATCTCCCAGCAACTACACCGTTTCCTATTAGCTGAGTAACAGCATATATTTTTTTCAGCTAAATACGTAGGGTTTCTGGAGAAATGGGAAGACCCACACTAATTCAGTAGTGCTTGGATGCTGATATTCTCTGTGGCTTTTTAGCTGTATCTTCCTTGAAATAGGTCCATGAAATAACTAGCAAATTATGAGGTATCAGTATTTGATTTCTTTCAGCAGTGAATGAGGTTTGAACTGTGTGGCTTGGGAAGTATGGGGTTTTTGGAAATTGTATGAAGACATGTTACATCTGCTAACTGAATGGAGCAGAACACAGCCCTGCGGTGTCAGGGGTGGGAGTGTATCTGCCTCTGGGCTCTGGAAGCACCCAGAGACAGGTCTAAAAAAGCTTCCCTCTTTTCCTGGAGGCTGTAACAACTGGTTGAAGAGGCTTCTAAATATTGAACTGAACATCACATAAAGAAACTGGCTTGTTAAAAGCCAGATTAAGATCAGTCATAGCCCAGGAAGAGCTAGGAGGTTGTGATAGAAGAAATTGTGCAGAACTAATATATTTTTTTTTTATAGCTACTGGTACGCCATGAGGTGGACAGTTGCAGTCTGATGTTCAATCCAAGGCTTTAAACAAAACCCAGAAAAAGTGGTATTATGCTTTGGAAAGGTCACAATAATTCAAATGTTGTCTCTGAAAGAGCAGAGTCTCTGATATTGAATAAAGTAAGATGTCCTAATGCATCCCAGTATTCAGAAAACAAGAATTGCCCAATGAATACCAAGCAAAATACAAGCAAATATCTTCGTCGCTGGACTGTTGCTTATCAGCTGCTCTTATTTTGTATGTAAGGTGAAATATATAGAATATGGTTAGCCTCAGCTATCACATTTATGTGCTTTCCTAAGGTGCTCTTACTCTTTTAAATCTTCTGGCATGCTGAAGATGGTAAGTGAGCCAAACTGTACGTCTGGTCTGGTCTTTGCATTAGAGCCCATATCCTGTGATATGGCTGGATTCTACCAGATGTAACTGAGATAAGTTATATTACACAGTCTAGGTTACGCCTCTCCTGTAACTTTAGAGCAATAGCCAGCCCAGACATCGCTGTGAAAAGAAAACAACAAACCAAACCCAACAAAAAACCCAGTTAAGGTATAGCACTTTAATATAAAAATGAGACCATGTAGATGAAAAAGTGATGGAAGTATGACGTAGCCATAACTGGGTACTTTTGATATGAGTCTGGTTTTATCATTTCTACTAGAAACAAGAAATATGGGTATTACTTTATCCTAGAGGGTTTTCAGTTCCACAGTAAGTTGACAAATGTGTTTAAGATACACCAATAATTGTTGATTCTTTCACATATTGCATCTTTCCAGGGACATAAGCTCCCTTCATTGCAAATGTGTTTTCACTGCAAATTCATCCATTCCTATACATACGCTTTTTTTTTTTTCTTTTCCTCCTTTTAAACCAAGTGAGTGTGTTAGCTGTTCTAATCGTTTTTGATATTCTTCATTATATACAGGAGTCTGAATATGCTCAAGTAATCAGGCAAAAATTCTTTTATTCCTGTGTACGTATGCAGAATTGAATGAGTGTAATCTGGCTTAATTGGCCCTTTTGCTATGTTTGTGAAACACAAATGTGTACATTCTCAAATACTGTACTGCTGGTCTAATCTCTTGTTTAAAAGCCAGCATAAAAAGGTACCAAAGAAAGTAGTCTAAAGCCACAGGAATACCTCAGCCAAGTATTTTCATATCTGTTGGTTTCGTTGTCATTTGAGAAGACTGCATGTGGACTTTACAGAAAAGGAGAATAGTCCAGATACCTGTGTGGACTACCATCAAAATGAAAGTTCAGCGCCACTTTGTATCCAGCCAGTTTGATCTTTTCCATTGTAATGGCTGAGCATGGTATGTTTTCCAAAACCTGCTGTACAGATCAGAACCAGCAGACATCAGGTTGGGTTCTGGTTTTGTCATTCCCAAGAACTTTTAGGTACGCTCATTAAAATTCCCAATGTTCCTTAGATGTCGGGCATGGAGTGACAAGGTGTTACTGGAGAAAGCTTCATGAAAGGCTTCTAACAACAGGTACCATGGAGGGCCGTGAATCTTACTGCCACTTGCTGTGCTGTGAGTGGCAGTTGCCCTATTTCTTGGTCATATTATCTTCTATGCCACAGTTTATTTTCAATGGAACCTACTTATCCTTTCCTAATCAACTAGGCATCAAACCTCTCCCTTCTTACACACTTACATGGGAATAGAATTGCAATACAGAAAGGTAGCGTTTAGTGGAAAGCTCTTCTTGTGCACCAGAATGCACTAAGTGAGCACATAAAACACTGAGGCTTTATATATACACATATATCACGTATCAGCAATACATTTTTAATTTCTCTATTAAGTAAAACATGGGGTTTTATTTTTTCATTTCTAAATTCTTAGGGTTATAAACCAATTAAGCTTGCTTTCCTAATATTATTATTGGATGCATGTGCATTAATCTGTTTTAATTTTTTAAGTGATGCTGACCTTAGCAAGCATATAAATGATGCCTATAAATACTGGGAAACTGCTAAAACTCATCAGTATTTCAGTTTTCACTAAAAACTACGCACTTCTGTCTTAGCATTTGCACATTGACTGTTCAAAGAGCCAATTCAAAATTTTATCCTGATAAATATTTTCAAGGGACAGAAACACGTTGGGAAAATAACAAACATATGTTAGCACTGAGAATAACCAGTTCAGCAATGTTTTTTCTTGTGTGCGTTTTGGTGCCTATGTAGGCTATTGCAATGTTAATTTTAGAAACTCTAGCCCAGCAACAGACACTTAGGAACAGAATGATGTACTGCAAGCAGCAAGAATTTTAACTGCAGACTATAGCTTTATTTTCTTATTTATAGCTCCCTTCACGTTGTTATGTTTTATGAAACATGTATCTTCTTTTGAGAGTGCCCTGGCTCTGTGCTTTCCTGACCAATGCACTTATCTTTAGATTATATCCTGTTAGTTATCTTAAATATTGAATTTCTAAAAAGCCAAATTATAAAACTTTGACTTTAGATTTTAAATGCCATGCAAATATTATTAAGATATAATTATTATTTTATTTAACTTCTAACTATGTTGACTTTGTTTTTACTTTTTAATAAATGTACAATTGTTTTAGGAGAAAACTTGAGGTAAATACAAAGAAATGCAAACATTTATGTTGTATCTTACAGGAAAATGACAAAGCCAAAGTTTAAATATTTAATAGTACTACACATTTTAATAAGCAAAATTTGGTAGTATTAGTTGTTTGCTGAGGTTGAAGATTGGGTGGACAGATTCACTACAGGTAAAAGGTGCTGCAGCTCTGTTGAATTTAACTGATTTCCCCAAAATGGGAACCAAAGATAGGTTTTTCATATTATTTGACTGCATAACAGTTTTGTGTAGGGACAGACTCAGCTGCAGTTACAGTATTTTCTTATTCTTGTTGTTTTACAAACCAAACTATTCTTCATTGAAAATGAAAGATTTTTGTTAGTATTAACAAAATAAACAAAAAAACTACACACCTCCAAGATATTTTATGGGAAAGCTATTATTATGCTATCCAGTAAAAAATGTCCAGTTTTGAGAGATTTTTAAAATCAACCCTGATTTATCCAAAGTCTGAAAAAATGTAACCTTTGACATTTTAACATAAAGATTAATTTTAGATATATGGTATTCTGATGTTAAAAATATCATTTTGTCCAATAGTTAGCTGTAGTAAAACAAAAACCCAACAAGATAATGACTGAAATAAATAAAAAAGACCATAATTATTAACTGCCACTTATTTCAATTGAACTTGTAATTTCTATTTAAATTCAGTTCATTATATTTTCCCAAGATTTAATCTTTTTTTTTTTTTTTTTCCCCATCTTATCTGGAGTGGAAATTGTCATAATGAAACAAAGACATTTACAGGAGAGGAAAAGAATTTCCTATTCATGTCTATTTTCTCTATTGACTTCAAGATCAAAGTCCCATAAGAAAGCCAAACTCACAGAAGAAATTATGGACATATGTGGAATTTGAACTTTAATGTATGTCTACCCCAGGATGCACTGTGTTTAGTGCAAAATGAGATTAGGGGATTGAAAACTATTTCTATGTGGCTTTTTTATTTCAGTATTGATTCTTGAGGCAGAAAGCCCTTCCATTTACATCTTTTTTATTTAGACTAATAATAAAGAGCAAGAGTGAAGAGCTATTTCTTACCCTTCTAGTCTACTTTATACAAAGCCTCTTTTACCTTTCTGCTTCATTTCCTTCATAGTGTCCTTAACTCTTTATTGCTTTTAATACCATTATTATGAATCACTCTCTTCATGTTCAGTGTGCTCAGTCATTTTAATACAGGTATAATTGTAAGGTGCAAAATGTAAATCCCCATAATGTGTTGGAAGACAAATGTGTCAAAGTCCCTTTGTCATACTGACAGGTTATAAAACCAGACTGGCTCAGTTTAATCAGGTTTAAATTTTAATGACATAAGCAAAACTCAGACTAAAGTAGCTATCTTTTTGTTATTATTTCAGATCACTGCCACAAACAAGAAATGTTTTATCATTTATTCATTGATTTTATCTTTCAGAGCTATCTCAATCCTAACATCTCTTCTGGAGAAAGTGTTTTAAATCATTAAGTATTTTTCAGAGGTGATACCACTGTTTGGTGGCTAGTTGTCATATTTTCTTATGGTACCTTTGCCTTTTCACCCTTATCTTCCCTCAAGCAAATTCCTATCCCTAGACTTGCCCATTGTGTGGCCAGGTCCAGGGAAACACTTCATTTTTGTATTGGTCTTGCTTACCTGTCTAGCTTGGCAGTTGAGAGTCTTTCCTTTCAGAACTTGCAACTGGTGGCTAATAAAGTTACCAGCTAATAAGGCTAATAATTGGTTGTGGCATCACTACTGGGAGGGGGGCAGAGGGCAGAGAAAGGAACACAAGAAGGAAAAGAAGAAAGATGCTAAACCAATAGACCAATAAACCAATAGACAGGGTTACACTGGGTTTATCTTCCAGTTTTGGGGGCATGTGGAGTATGTTCCACATGGGTCTGATCCTTGCAAGCAGCTCTGTGAAGCTTGGCCCTCGTTCTCAGACATTGTTTTATCTGTGTGCCCAGTTTAATAGACAAGCATGTTGTGAAACTATTGTTTCTCCTTTTTAGTTTTCCTAGTAGCTGTGCTAAGCAGGTCAATGAGTACGCATCTCCAAAACCCAGTAATCCTAAAACTATCCCAATTGGTGGACCACATGCTGTAACTGTAAATTCTTCTAAGTCATTTCCACATCCTGCACTTGGGGCTTCTCATCAGTAAAGTTAATTAAATCAAAGTCTCCTGGAGATGTTACTTACAGTTAACTTGATGCTGGCTGCCTTGAGGAGCAGATACGTTCCCTGTTGACCCGACAAGCACTGCATAGCCAATGGCAAGGCCAGACCCTCTGCTGCAGTTCACATATTGGGAAGGATTTCTAGCTCCTAGCTCAGAAAACTGTAGCCTCTTCAATGTGAAGCTGTCAACAGGGGAGAAAATAATGATTTTAACTTTAAGCACAGGTAAGAGGATTGAGATTTCTGACTTAATTAAATAAGAAAGGGATAGTAGTAGCTTTTGGTGACTATCATTTTCATTTGACTTCATAGCAGTATCCTAGAGGCTAGGCTTGTATCCTAACCTTGTATCATATTCTCATTGTTCTGAATCACCACTACATTAATATCACCAGCCATTCAAATAATCAGAGTGATTGAAATGAAAGGATAATAACTCTCCAAAATTGTGTGCAGACATTCCTGTTAAGCAGCTTCAACAGCTTCATTAAAGCTTTTTTCTTTATTATGAGGCATTTTATAAACAGAATGGCCTTCCTCAAATCAGAAGTTGTTTTCTAGAACGAGACATGAGCTGCACCCCAAGTAATAGTCTCAGATAAAATAAGGACTAAAGAAAGATACCTCAAACTGTCTGTTACATCAGAGAAAGTGACTATCATCATTTTTTTCCAAGGTGTGGTTGACAGGAAACAGGAAGAAAAATACAGACTTTTGCCTATATTCTGGTAGTAAATTGTTTATTTTGTCAGATACATGCATCTGACTTCTTGCTGATCACTGGAATATGCAGCAAGATTCATGTCTTGCTCATGTTCTTCAGAAGTGTGATTCTACCCTCACCTAGATCTTTATAAATCACAAATGATGAACTAAAAGCATCAAAGATAAGTTGGGATAAAATTGCTTAAGAGGCAAAACAGATTTAACATGTTAGTGTAAAGATAAATCTGCTAAGCAATGTGAAGGTATACAGTATTTTTAAAATGAAAAAAATGAAATTAGGTGGAAAACAAGCAGAAAACAAGACAATTTTATTATAAGCATCACTGACCTGGTGACCAAGAATTTGTTGCTGCTTTGCTTTCATTTTGAATGGATTATATATATGTAAATAAAAGATTGTCAGTGTCTTCTGCAACAGTAAACTATTCATAAAAGAGAATGCCACCCCTTAGAGTTTTTGATTTCTAAATTGGAGCTCAATTCTAACATTACATGGCAGCTTGGTCTTTGCCCAAAATTGAAAGTTGATAATTTTTTCTCTTATTTTGTGAGGGAACTGCAAATTTAACATGGAGGGAGATGGGGAAAAGAAAGGATGAGCTGTCCTTTTCAACATATTGAAAGGGGGCTGAAATCTCTGTGGGGAGTGTGTATATAGCATATGCCTATCACAAATACTCACTGTGGTGCCTACTTATCAGGAGAGAGTGAGTCAGATTTAGCATTAGGAAAACATCTTTACACGTCTTTGCATGAAGCAACAGCACATTTGACCTATTAAGAAGGTATTCTATAAACACAGATATTTTTAATTGCCTTCTAATGTGTTGTTAATATGTGAGATTCACAATCTACTTCAATTTGCAAGATTTGAATCTGCAAGCTGTATTAAGCTTCCATGTTTTTTTAAATTTAGCAATTTCTCAGAAAACTAGGTTTAAAGCATAGGTGGGTGCAAGAGAGAACTGTATCTATGGGAGAGCATAGCATTAAAGAACCTGCAAGAAGTAGGCATGAACAGAGCCACAGTTCTCATGCAAGTTACATCTTTCTACAGCAACAAGGTATAGAGACATTGGCTTTGCCTTCCTGCTCCCCGTGCACTTTCAAGTCGGGTGCTTGCTGCCCCTCTTTGCAAAGAGACATCACAGCTCTCCTACACTGGAGGTAAAGCCAAATAAATAGAAGGGTATTAAAACATTCAGCAGTGGGTGCAGTGCAATAAATCTTGGTGTCCTAATATTGAGTCACCTTCTGTCATTTATGCAAATTAAATCCATCCTGGCCAAAGATGCAAATCTAGTTGCAGATCATTTGTATAAAATTTGCAAATGTTTGAACCTTAGCTTTATTAAAATTGGAAGTTATCTTTGGTTGCAGGATACACAGTATTTTCTGCAAGGTTAGCAATGCTGCAAGAACAAGAACTGAACCCTGCTACATGAGGGTTTCCCCAGATGCTTGTTGGGAAGGTTGTGAGGTTAAGAGTGCACACATGAAAAATATTGTTTTGTAGAAAAGTTAATCAATCTTTTTCAGACTCTGAAAATTAATGGTTCAGGATTGATTTGGGTTTTAGATAATGGGCACAGGGATCTTGTGATTTGTGTATACTGTTTCATAAATTTCTGTGTATTACAGAACACATCTCCCTTTACTTATATGGAGTAGTGTTTCTAACTGCAAACGTTAAACTCAGTAGGTAATGTTATTTTATTCTTGGGTTTTAAACTGGTATCAACTTCACTATAGCATATATTATAGTTTTAGAAAATGTGGATCGATGCTCTGTTTTCAATCAGACAGGTTTTCAAGAAGATGCTTGATCTTGACAAATGTAGGCAGTGTGAATCACTCTTATGTGTGTAAATGTATATGTGTGTGTATATTTTTACCATTTGTCCCTTTCTTTCTTTTTCCCAAGGCATATTCTCTGCCAATTTTAAAAGCTCCAGAAACATAGCTCAACACAGAGAATTGGTTGCAGCACACAACAAAGACAAACTGTATTGATCCATTAAAATCCAAGATCAATGATGTAAATTTTTTGACTGGCATCTGCCAGCAACACATCTCTTTATGTGTATGACAACAAATACATTTTCAGGGGTTCTCGGGTAAAATACAATAATTAATTATAATAGCCAGCCACTCAGTTCCTTATAGACTTTGTCATTTTATTGCACATTTCATTGTAATTCCAGCAATTTTTAAAGCAACACATTTCCCAAAATTAGCAAGTTGAGATACTGGTGCCAGAGTCTATGTTAACGTGCTTTACTAGAGTGTCAGTCAGCAAACGTTAGACTCAAGGGAATGCCAAGCACAAAACCCCAACCAACCCACAAGACCACACCCTAAGATCCAAGTCACCATTTCTGCCTTCAGGTAGTGACTTTGAAACAGGTTTAAATTTCATTCTTCATATCAACCAAGTCAAAGGCTATCTTTTCCAGTTGGGAAATGTCAGATTAGAGCAATTGCTAAATGTTGATTTGCACTCCACAGAGCGTGCTGGGTCTTGCTGGTTTTCCAGGTTATGATTTATGAACTACTCAAGAATCTCTTTCTATACTCAAATCATTTCCTTGGTCTCCATTTTATTAATTATTAACATACATCTAATGTTATTCTCTGTGAGATACTGTATCTACAGTTACAGTAAGAATCATAACATATCACATTTTAAATAATTGGCAGTTTTCCAAATACTGCGATGACTAGAGAATCTTCACAGAGACTAACAAAGACAAACTAAGAGCTGATGTAGCGTGTCACCTCTGGTGGCTTGGATTGAGAGCTTATTTCAGGAGCTTGTACCATGTTATCATTCTCTCTAGCTGTTCTAGACCAGTCATGCAGACAGCGACATTTCATCTTACAAAATGGGGGAAATGACCACAGAAAAGCTATGATTATCAGTAGGGAGAAGGTGAATTAAAATTAGTCCTTGCTTTGATTACAGGAGCATGCTTGCCAAATACAGAATATTTGTTATAAAAGTTGTGCGTAAACATTTGTTTCAGGGTTTTGGGGGTTTGTTTGTTCGTTCAGTTGTTTGTTTTTAAAATCTGTATTTCTGCTGTCCTTTCTCTGTATACTCTTCGTAAATAGTCAGCAATAATCTGGTCATTATGCTTATAAAGATGCCTCCGTAACAACTTTGTTCCTTCTGAATGCCTGAAATGCATCACATTAGAAACCCAAAGTTTTCTGTCCATGCTTAAGCCCTGAGATTGTGTTTCCCTGCTGTCCTTCTTGTAGATAGGGTTGTGAGCAAGAATTTGTCACAAGTAATGCATGAAATAGCACGACAGATTTGCTACATTGTAGTGGGTATGATGGGTACATGTAACCTGAAGTCTTGGTGCAGCTTATTAGGAAAATAACTTTATTATGAATTTGTCTCTAGCTGTCTTTGTTTATCTTATCTGCATGTTTATACATTCTTTCTTCAGAAGAAGGGGAGAATCAAATGGGTTTGTGGTTTGTTTTTTTTACCTAGCACAACAACCTCAATGCACTGAAAAATATTATCTTTCTCTTTTTGTCTTGAAAATAACTGGAAAATATTTGAAAATATATGTTTTAATGAAATTAATTGAGCAGATTCAATATTGCTAAATGGATTAAGCTTAGTCCCCCAGTCATCCAAACCCAAAGCATTTTCTTTTTCCTGAGTTTTTCTAAGCAATCAGTATTTAAATGAAATTTTCATTTAAAAATAATATTTACATCACTAAAACAAAACAAAGTTTGTGGAACAGCCATAGACCATTTACACATTTCTTCATTTCCACCTAGCTGATGCATTCATTATATACAAATATATAAGTTGCTAGTTTGTTTTCTTAGTTCGTAAAAAAAAATGGAAACAAATTTTGTGTTTACTGTACCAAAATTAAAAAAAAGCAATAGCAATTATCTTGCATATATTTTAATTTTGAATTGATATTTACTATGATTTTTTTCTCAAAACTGGATTTTCACATCAGTACTTGGAATAACAATGGTAACCATAAAGCTAGTTTTCACCACTGCAAACCAGTATGAATAATCACTGGCAGGATACTAGAAATTTTTTATTTATTGTTATTCCAAAGGTAACAAAATTAAATATATTTTGCAGACATTCCTGCAAATAGAAAACCCCGAGTGGTTTGGTATTACAGTACCTGGACTCAGATGATCATGAGTGCTGTGTTGGTAAAGACAGGGCTTTGCCTACACGTGCTCAGAGTAAGTTTTTATCGAATGAACTAGCCACAGGTCCCAGAGCTGCAGAGCTAAAAAGGCAGGGTTCTGCACCCTAAACAGTGGCATTCCTATGACCTTGTACCTCATCATCAATGTGGTCCACAATGTCAGAGAAGACATCTGCAAGGACTCTTTATCACAGCTGGACCACCTTGACCCCTCTGCTGCTGGGCAGCCAATAAAAAAGGTGTGTGTTAGCACCCAGTTCTCTTGAATTGAATTATATTTCATACTGAGGATGAGGAAGGCCATGCATTTTCCATTTATTAAGAGAAACTTTGTCTACCCAGCATATCTGATATTATTATCAAAGGTGATCAGATCCTGCCTTGTCTCATTTAATTTCTTCTTATTTGTGACCAAGAATTTGCGCAATCAATTCCTGTCAAGTGGGATAGCATCTGAAACATACCACCTGTGAGGCAATTACTTGGAAGTTACTTGTTTGGATTTTCTTTGCTTGTTTGAACCCCCATGGGAAGAATCATCACTCCAAAGCTCATGGAAAAGGAGTGCAAGTACCTTTAGAAATTTGCTTTCAAAATTTCAGTTTAATTTCTCTGGCTTACAGTTCTAGCTCATAACAAATTCATGGTAATTTATTTAGTTTGTAAGACTGATTTGTGATTTTGAGGGCTCTTGAGGGAGAAAAAAGGTCTAAGAAAATAGAAGTTATATATGATTTGAGCATTACACGTATCCAAAAGAACTAGGATTAGTTACCATTTAGCTACTTGCTGGCTAGGAACACTGTAGCAGCCTCTATGGGAAGTGTTTGTAGAGGAGTAGTCATGCTCCAGTGTGTGATCATTTACTCATTTGATCATGCAATGCAGGATTGGAGAATCACTCTTTCTTTGTGATTTTGCCAAGTGGCTGTTAATTTCCTTTGTGGGGAGCAAGGTTTGAAAATCTTTTACCAAGACATTATTTACATAATAAAACACAAACAGTCTTCTGGAGGGCAGATGATTGTATAAACTGAACATGATCTGTGTGCCACTGCTTATAGGAGTTTTGGGGGTTTTTTGATTGAAGAACCTAATCCTAGCAGTCTAAATTTTGCATATGTCACAAAGACTGGAAATTATTTGTGTATATGCTTTTTTTATGAAGGGAAAGGGTAAATAAGTATCACATTATACTGTTCTGGGATATTTTTCATAGTGGCATTAATTAACAGTGAAACATCTGCTATAAATTTGAATACTGTCCCTTTTGCTGCATCACTGCCTTTAAGTTTTGAATCTTTGGAGAGGTTCCATTTCTAATTTTTTTTTTTAAAGGAAACAGATATGTTGTTTCTTTGAAATGGTGTCTGAGGGAAGAAGTAACTTTGTGCTATGGATACATGGGGATTTTAGTTTGTAAGCACAGAATATTAGCTGCCATTTGAACAACATCTTGGACTCTGTGGGAGAAATGTATACATACCTACACATTATTTATGACAGCTGGCCAAACAGAAATTGCAACTTCAGGCTTTCCTGGTATGCCAGGTATTTGCATAGTATTAGAAAGTAGTATCTTTCAGTACAGCATTTCTTTCGCTCACTGTATATCTTCTGGTACTACAAGAACTGCCACAGCCCAAAGTAATGCACATTAAAATGATGCCGTTGTGCCTTTGCGAGGGACTGTCTGATTCGGACATGTAATTTCCAGAGTTTCCTAGCGACCAGATAGCCTCTGAATGTTCAGCTATTCAAGTAGATGTCAAACAAATTGAATTTTGGTGGCTTCCAGCAAGGGCAATTTTTTAAAAAATATGAAGCCGCTCAACTTTTTTTTCTATTTAAGTCCTGTAAGAAGAAACTAGTTCTTTATAAGTGCCTAGACCTAATAATTTATGTTCTGTGGGAAAGCTTATGTATCAAGGCTGCATGGGAAAGAAATACCATCAGGGAGAATTTTCTTTACACGTTTTCAGACAAAGGTGAGAGTTTGATTTACCCTGGTAGATCGATGCTCAAAGGCTGAAGCCCAATTCCCCAATCAATGGTTTCATCAGAAGGCCCCAAATGTTTTCCTGCAATCCCACTCTGAAATGCTGGAACTATTATTATCTCATACACTTTGCCTTTATCCCAAACCACCAGGACTTTCTCAGCTAAGGGCAGCCCTTGTAGATCCATCAACGGAGATACCCATCTGAAAAAGGACAAAGGAAAAGGAAAGGCACTTGGAAATGTAGTTTCTAACTTCATTCGTTTTGCTGACTGATGGAAGTGGAGGGGAAAAGAGTATCATGCTGTCTTTATCCAGATCTCTGTGTGCTTTGTTCATTTATGAAGATGTCCTGTGTGAAGGAAAAATCTTCCTTGAGGACTCTCAGAACAGAGATACTAATCTTCTTTTCTCATTATTCTTGTAAGAGAGAATAATTTTCTTCCTCCCTCAGGGTGGAGTCAGGAAAAATCAGAGTACCAGCTTCTACATTTTTACTATTTTGTATCATGCAGTCTCGTATTTAAGAATTCAGTAAAAATCCTTTCACCTCATTAGCATCTCAGGTACATCCAGTCCCAACATCTACCCCCTCTCTAGTCTAATAATTATCTTCAGATATACTGGAACTGTTACTGGGACTATTAGCAAATGGAAAAAAATTTTGTTTGATTCAAAATTTTGCACAGACTTTGAAAATGTCTCAGTTCATTATTTCAAAACAGCAAGTTTTTTTCCAATTGTTTACTTTTGTTTCCCCAAATATATGCAATGATTAAGGGAGAATGGTTGCAACAATACAACATAAAGTATTCAGCATAAATTTATCTACTTACAGAGATATTATTATTATCAATTATTATTTGCATTTCCTATACTTGCATTCCTTCAGGAAGCAATTCTCTTGAATTTGATGAGACTGAGTGGAAAAGAAAGGCAATAGGTAGGTAGGTAAATGTTTATGTGCTGCTGATGCAAGTAAACACCCCTTCAGAATAGGTGTAATGTTCGTGAAAGATTAAGGAAGCTGGAGACAACTGTTAACAGGGGCATTAGAATTTAATCTCAGCTCTACAAAGTCAACAAAAGGCTCTTGTTTACCTGTAATGGGCTAGCACTGTACCTACCTGTAGCCCCATAACTAATTCAAACAAGTCTTGTAAGTTTTGATCAATGGCACAACCTTGAAATAAGCCTGTGACAGATGACTTGTAAAAGAATAGCCTGCAAGTCATTCTCTGAAATGTTCACTTTTTTGTGCCTGCTGATGTCTTTGCTATTCAAAGTCTATAAAAGTTATGGATGTTTTAATGTTATTTAAACACACTAGTCTTAATCTGCTGTCATTGCAAAAAAATAAATGTACTCATTAGCAAGAGCTAAAACCTTTTTACAACCCTAGTATTTAATTTTATCCTCAACAATACCTTTCCAATATGTGTCATGTGCTGATACAAGCAAGAGTTGTGGGAACATTCCTCCTGGGACTAAAGTGCTCTCGACAGGATATTGGTCGTCTTTGTGAGTAATAAAGACAAAGGAACACAATGTCTAATCAAGCATTTACTTAGAATTTCTAATAGATTTCCAACTTAATTAAAAACCCTTTCATGAGGTTTGGGGGTTTCTTTTGGTAGTTTTGTTTTGTTTTGTTTCGGTTTTTGGTTTTTTTTTTGTTGTTGTTGTTTTGTGGTTTTTTTTTTTTTTAATGGGAGCTAAATATAGAAAACCTTGATAATATGGCCTTAATAACACTGCAGACCAACTCCACTATCCCTTCAGTGCATTGGAAAGGGTTAAAAATGTTGCAACACCAAGGAGGTTAATTCTCACATAACTCAGAGAGAAATTGTAGTGCTCCTATATTAAAATCACTCAGCACTTCAGGGACGTTCCTCATTGGAACACATAAACAGGTTTAGCTTATCTGCTTATCTGCTTTCATTTTACAGTATATAGACATGGGTTCAAGGAAGGACCTGTTTTCTCCCACAGCGTATTTCTCTGATGTATAGCAGGTAAGGGTTTGCCTGGTCTTTGTTTCTGAGCTGCATCAGGGAGGTGATTGGCCCAGTACAAGGATCAGGAGATGCTGGTTTTAGGATGCCGAGGCTCCACTGCAAGATGGAGACATTTGCAGAGCTTTATTCACCAGCCTTTAACGGAATTGCAGCCATTAGCAGCAGGGGAGGAGACAGCAAACAAACCTTAAGCATCCTGCAGTGGCTCCAGCTCCAACAAAGATCCCTGTGGCTTCAGTAGGAATTTAGGTGCAGGATGATTGCAAGAGGAGGTCTGCAAAAGGGAAAAAAAAGAATAATAAAAATTTAGAACTATGAAAAGATCAAATATTACATATAATGCTATAATTAATTGCTGAACTGGCTTTGACTATTGCTTGTAGTTAAGAATCCTAAAATCGAGTAAGAAATGTCCATGGCATTCATAATCTATTTGTATTGATCTAATTGGAGGGTACTATATGTGGCATTTTCAAATTTCTGATTTTCTTTTTTGCCCCACTATTTTACTTAAAATTGTGTTCAACTGGAACATAACCATTTTGATTCAGATTGGGAAGAAAATGCTTAGAAATATATATACAAATGTAAATAAGTATAAATAGTATAATTATAGTTTATAAGTTTATTACTTTGGATTACTTAAAAGAATATTGTACATTCATAATTTTTATTACATTTTCAATGTTTATAATTTAGCGAGTAAATACATGCATAAATATATAAGTCTTTACATACAGATAGATCCAGTTACTAGTGGACTGACAGACATTCAGAGCTAATGCTTAGGTCTAATGAACACAGCTATGTTTTCCCAAAAGACAAACTCTTTTCCTTGATAAATAGCATTTGAGAACTAAAGAAAGAAATAAAGAAAAAGTGTTTTGTTTTGTTTTTTTTTCTTTCACACAGGCAAATACTATCTTGAAATAGAATTGTAACATTAACATAAACCACTGAAGTCGACAATGAAAGCAGAATAATACTGTCTCCTGAGTGCCTGCCTAACTTATTCTGCTCTTATAGAGATTTTCTTCTCATTCTTGAAATATAAGAAATCTGAATAAAGGATTTAAGTAATGCTAACTCATCTGGATTTGAGCAGATTGTCACTCTGTTTAGATTTTATACATATTTTTTTAATTAAAATAGATTACCTTGGAGATTATTGGATCAGTAGAATACAAAGAATTTATCATTCTTAAATCTCTTGAACTGTAGATGGAGAGGTAATTCGTAAAAGGGAAAATAAGGAAAAGGAAATAATTTACCTCTTAATGTACCTAATAATGCCAATTTTATACCAATTGTGATTGTCCAGAACAGGTAATACATTAATGTTTTTATTACTTTTATGGCAGTAGTGCAATAAAGCCCATACTTCTCTAAGAAATACCTTAACATAATTGAAATAGTAAGAAAAAAAATTAAAGGAGTTTTAATGTTGGAGAATGGATTAAAAAATGTAGGGTAAGGACAAAACCTTTGGTAAATGCAGACAATCATAAGTAATATAAGATTTTCCATTTGAAGGATCCCATTGTCTCTTTTGTCTTTTCTTAAACAACAATATAGGATATGCCTTAACAAAAAAATAAAATTACCTATTTATTGGTAGCAATTAGAAGGCAAATGTGGAGAGTGCCGAACTAAGTAGACATGGTCATGATGCTCAGTGACTCTGAGGAGAGAGGGGAGGCCTCTGGGCTTACAGCCTGCCTTCAAGGAGGAGATGAGCAGCAGCAGGCAAGGATCAGGTCGGGGTTGACTGGAGGAAGACAATTACTGCACCTGTCTGCAGAAACAGTTGGAAGGATGATCTGGAAAATTACAGAGCAGCCCACCTCACTTTGTCCCTGGGAAAATGGTGGAGCCAGCAGTTCTCCGGGCAGGCGAAGGTGACGGGAACAGGCACCAGCTGCCTGAGGAGAGCCGGGCTGAAGGTGCCTCCAGAAACAGCAGGGGGCGGTTGTCTGGTGTCGCCCCTCAGTGCCTCAGGGGTGCCTCAGGGCCTCTTGGAGGGAAGGCGGGAAAAACCAACTGGTTGTGCAGGTGTTCTCTCAGTCTAATCCGCTCTTTGAGGAGAAACAGCTTGCAAGGTACAGCCTCTGAGTTACTTCTGATGTGATTTCTCATTACTTTTTTTTTTTTTTTTAAATTGCTTCTAAAATGGGCATGCTTAATTCAGCTGTAATTTTCAAGCAAATACTTTCCCTGTGGGTAGTGAAGCCAGTGTATTAGTCACCTCAAAAGGTTTTTTTTAAAAAAAAAACCTTCAAAATTTTGCAGAGCGGGGATTTTGTTTCTGTATTACTATTATAGTGACACACTTCAAAACAATCAGTGATTTTTAAGAAGGCCATGGAGCCCACAGTGAGGAGGGATGGCTGTGGTGAGTGCGCTTCGAGGGGAAGGGAAGCTCGCCCACATGGGAGATGATCTGCCATGAGCAGCAGGGCTGTGTTTCAGATGGGAATGGGAAAATATTGCACAGCTGCCCTTCTCTGAGACTTCCGAAGGTGGGATGGAAAGAAAGTGCTCAAGAGATGAGAATACCCGTTTGCCTTTGGGAAAGCCAATATAGACATTGTTACCATATGTTGAATGTCTTTGATTGCATTTTTCACGTTTTTCTTTAACAAAGCGCTTGGGGAAAAGAAAAAGCAATAGGATTTTGGCTCTCTCTGGCCCACCATGAGGCTGCAGATAGCGTAGCAACAAAGGGAGCTAACAGCTCCTGTGAAGAGAAAGCATACTGCAAGGGCAGATGAGTTTATGGCTCCTAAGTAGTCTCATTGCATCCTCTTTCGCATTTCTTGGGGTAAAGAGCAATACATGGACATGTACATTTAATTGGCTATATAACAGTGCAGGAAGTAAATGGCTTTTCTGTATAGGTTCAAACTCATCTATTATGTCCTGCAGGGTTTGTTTGCTTGTTTGTTTTCTGCCCTTGGTATGGTGGCTGATGTATCTGGCCTTGTTTTAAGTGAGGGGCTCAGCTAGATGTTCTTCAGGGGCCTCTTCCCACCTAAATTATTCCCACCAAAACCTGTAGAAGGAGACCTGCTTTACTGAATTCCTAGCTGGGTTGTGATAGGCTGGTACAAGATGGAACAACTTTCTTTGGAGCAAGGAAGGTGCAAATAAGTGTTGGGAAGATTATCCAAATCAAAATGGCTGATTCATAGGCAATGGACAAACACATCAGAGTTAATCAAAGTATAGCTCATTATTTAAATAAAATGATTTACGGTACAACTGATGTAGTAAAGATAAAGACATTTCTGTTTATGAAGTACTGAGGTTCTACATATGTCAAATAATGAGACAGTTAGGAAAAATGACCACAGTAAAGAAAACAGTGATGGTAATTATGTTGAAAGAATAAGAATATGGATACTCCTATTTCATCTAGAAGACCAAAATTGTTTTTACAAGCCCCCAGCAACTGCATGGTCCTAACAAACTCTGAGTTTCTTTGCTGTACTAATACAGTATGCTTTTACGTTATTTTGATATCTCTTTTGTCTTTCATGAAACTCACTCTGCTCTGGAGTGTCTGTTCTAAAATAGTGAATCCTAAAGTCTTATTCCTCTATTTTTGACCTCAGGAAATATATAATCTATTCTTTACAGAGTGAAAGCATGGAAGAGGTTATTTGCCTGATGGAGAGCTACATTTTACTGACCATCAGTAAAAATGAATTTTGCAAGCTATTTTAACTGTTATTGCATATTTTATAAGGTTATCTCTTTATTATTATTATTATTGATTTAATTTTATACAGGGTGCATATTTCCGTGAGCACTGCTTACATTTTCTCCACATAATTTTTTACAATGTTCTTATAATTTGTCTGTTTTAATGTTAATAGCATTCCGATTAAGTCAGTCCCCTGGCAAAGTGTTGATGATGATTGTTTGCCCTTACAAAATTGTTAATAGGTTCCACTTAGAATACATACAGCACATTCTAAGTCTGCTGTCGCAAGGTCACAATCCTCTCTGATTTTTCCTGCAATTTGGAGGTACAATTAATGGGGAAGAAAATTTTACCTAATCAGTGAAAGATGTAAAGCACAGAATTTAGAAATCTACCTGCAAATCTCAGGGAGTTACGCATGTAAATTTATCCTTTGTGTTCCTAAGTGGTTATGCCCATTAAATTGCAGATACCATTATAAAGATTATTAAAATATGTGGTTAAAAGTAGCAATGAATCTACTGCTGTTTCATCCTGATGCTTGAAAAGTCCTGAATGCCATTATGTCAACTTGGAGTTTTAAAATATATATATATATGTGTGTCTCTGTGTGTGTATATATATATAAAAAAGGGGGGGAAAAAAGACAATATATTTAAAAATGTAGATAACAAGAAAGGCAATTTCCTGTATTTCCAGTCTTTTGTATGTGCCATGATTTGTGGTAAAAGAACCTATCGAGTCTCCTGGGGTGCCTTGAAACCTGTTAAACTTTGTTGACATATCTACTACATATTCCCAGATCAGTGACAGTTAGATTTTTATAACTCAGCATAGAAAGAGAGGGATAATGGTTTCGAAACCTAACAGCTTTGTTAAGAAACAACCTGTGCCCCCTATTAGTAAAAATATGTGCTGTGGTTCATTATGGCAGGAACAAAACTAAGAATGTCTAGAAATTAAATATTTTTTTTCCTTCAGTGACTTCATGTGTCACTAAGAACAGAAATACTATTTATGTAAGGCTAACAGGTATTGCACGCTTTTTTTTTTTTTTTTAGGTAATTTAAGCAGCAGTCATTGCTAGGTTATAGAACAACGCATGTCAAATAAGATTTTATAATATACATTTCAAAAAGGAGTGAGGATTTTTATTCATTTTGATAAGGAAATTGTGTGTTTCAAAGAAACATTGCATTGTGACACATAAAATATCTGAACATTATTTCAACACCATTTCCTGATGCAGACATGCCATCTGATTGAAAAGAAAGAAGGCTGTTGAATGAGGGTACACAAAGTTGAGTCCACACCCTACTGCTATTTCTGTGCTTTCACAAACAGTTTCATGTTATGCAGTAATCTAACCTCTATTATTTTTTGCTTCCTCCTTTCAAATATGGCCAAGGTGGCCCTTGGTTCTCCCCAAAAGTCATTTGTGATCACTGACATCCATAAAATGTTGAAGGAGGCTGCAGTTCCACAGGGTGAAGTCTGCAGTTGATGAGAATGCCATTACAAGAAAGTGGCAGAAAAATGGGAATCCAAGAAATCTGGAGATATAACAGGACTGACACACGGTGAGGTTTTCTCCCTCAAATTGTAATTAATGACTATACTAAAAAAAAAAAAAAAAAAAAAAAAAAAAAAAAAAAAAAAAAAAAGGCAGCTTTTTTCTGCAGTATCATTACAGTCTGCAGCCCAGCCACAGAGAAAAGCAATCTCTTCCCTGAGGAGCTTAGATGTTGTTTTTTAGTTTAAATAAAATGCTTATGATCGTATGGATGATTGAAAGTTGGTCGCCTCTAGCAAAAGTTTATTTATTAGAGATCCAGCCCATCCTAATTTGTATATCTTCATGTGTGATAAAAGGAAGTCTTAAACCACTTTCTTGTTGCTGCTCTTCCTCTGGTATAGGAGATAATTCTGACAATAACTATCTTCTGCAGAAGGGCATTGTGAAATTTATTCTCTTAAGACATATTTCTGATTTCACATCTGTGAAATTAGATTAGATATATCTCTGTGGAAACTGGAGTAGTTATGCCTTCCCAAAACCATCTTCATGAATTAGGAATTGATTCCGTAAGGTATCTGTTGAACAAAAAAATGTGCTAATTATTACTGTATTAATGTACATACAGACATAATTTTCCTTTTTTTCCTAATTGAGAAACACTAGTGAAATTTTAATGTATTACTGGGTTGTTGGGACATCTAAATTTTAATAGGTGGATAATATCTTCTAAGTAAGAAAGTAAGCAAATTAATATTTTACATGTAAATAAATCACACAAGCTTTAAGTCCCACCTTTATGTCAGACCATTTCCGTTTACACATCCAAATGCATGGAAAACTAATATACAGCCTAGAATATTCAATGAGAATGAAAGAAACCTGGTAGATCTGTCCCTGTTAAAAAACAGTCTTCCTTCCTTCTTCACTTCCATGTGATTTTTTTTCCATCAGTAAACCACAGTAATGATACTTGTATCCTTTGTCAAAAAAACCCCGACCTGTGGATGAAAGCATGAAAGCATCGTAAAAGTAAGCTGTTAGTGTACTGGTGGTAGTATTATAGTTCATTTTCAATAAGATGAGGAATGAATCTAACAGTCAACTTCATTTCAGGTTTTGAGAGCATCGGTAGTCAGAAAAGCCATACTTTCAGATACTGTTCAGGTTTAACATTTTTCTAGTTGGCCAAAAATGTAGAAATCTTTGATTATTGTGCCATTATTAACTGAAGTTTAAGGACTAGGAAGGTCCAGTGGAAAAAAAGGTATATAATTATCTTGCTGGAAGACTGCTTTAATTAAATTCTCCCAACTGAGACCTGTCCCCATTTTTTTAAGCGAAGCCTACACTATAATCAGTTACATTAACATTCAATTTGCTTCTCTGCAGATGACCATGAAAGTGAGTGCATCTCAGTTAAGCTGTGCTTCATGTGGCACCATTCTTCCTGAAAACAGTAAAGCCATCAATTCTCCACTTTCCCACATCTGTTTAGATGTTAGCTGATACAGCAAATAGGAAGAAAAGATATTGTGCATTGTAGGTGTTTGTCAATACCCACTTGGGTGCATACATAAAATGACAATTTTAGGCTCTTTAATTGCTTATCCGGTGGAGTGCTACAGCAGAAGAATACCAAGGTGTACGTACAGAGAGCAGCTTCAGTGAATCCTGGTTAGTGATACATTATCTTTGTACTCATTTGATGAAACCCTGTAGAGAAAAAGAGAGGGACTTGAGCCACTCTGAAACTTTACAAACTGAAGATCTGTGTGAGCAGCAAAGCACTTGTACTGAGGAATCCAGAACTGACAGTCACCCTCTATACTGGCCTGACCATCATACCTGGGCTGCTAGCTTTACTTTCATCTGGTTTTACATATGACTAAAATTTTTAAAGTGTAAAGGAAAATCAAGACAAGATGGTGAAGACTGAAACACATGCATCTCTACAATTATGCATTTTTGCTTTGAATTTTTGCACATTTACAGTCTCCTCGTAGCATCTGAAAGTCACAGTACCTAGAAGTAATAGAGGATGAATGAAGTAAGTGTGAAAATAATTCTGCATATTTCTTGGTGAAATTGCTGTCAGGTGGGTTTGCAGCTCTTGGGTTACTAGGTGAACGTTCCAGGATAACTCCAGAAAGAACTTTTATCAGAACTCAGTCGGAAGATTTGCTAAACTGTTGTGAATAGCACTCTTAGAGAAAAAGTTGCAAATTCTCAACCACCTGTGACTTGGAAAAAGACATTCTTCTCAACACTATTACCAGAGATTATGTAAAAAAAAAAAAAAAANACTTTCAAGAATAAGAAACAGTCCACTACTATGATCACTTTTATATGCTATAGCCTCATTTTTCTTATTCATGGATGAAAAGTTAGATTGTTAATACTTCAGACAATGAGTTAGAAATTAGCCCAAGCACTTCAGGCAGCTTACAAGGCAGATCTTTGACAATCCATTTTACTGACGTTCCTGAGCACAACATTGTATATACCTACTAAAGACAAATATTAGGGGTTTGGGGAGGAACATCTTCATACACATATGAATTATTCTGCTTACACAGGCCTTGTAGGTCTAAACAAATTGTTTCATCTTTTGTAAGGACCTAAAATAAGAAAGGAAGCTCCACAGTCTTCCCATACACTCAGTAGAGAGAAGAGGTGTCTTTACAAATAATTCACTCTGAATCACTCTCTGTATATTGACTTTTCAGAATAAATTAAGCATTATTTAAGTATTTCAATGATTCAGTCTCTGGAAATAAATAGATACTATGCAGAAACACCTTCTAGTGTTAATTATGATACATCTTTCATGACGTAAGAATGATTACTTGCTCATAATTTTGCAGATCTAGCTAGAGGACAGGTGTTGGTAGACATGTCATTTTGTAAACATAGCAAAGAATTGTTGGGAACCCAGGAAAGGAATGAAGGATTGAATTTCACATTTACTGTTTCCTATCTAGTAGGAAATGGCCTTAGTTCCAAATTAATGACCGTCTACTCTGAACTTCCATTGGTGTACTAGGAGCATATTTGCCCCAAATTACACTCATCTGAAAGAAGTGCATAGATTTTACCATTCACCAAACTTAAGTTGGTAGATTTAAACCCACATTTTAAAATCCTGTGAAAGTCACAATTAAATCTGAGAAAACAAAGAATCGTTCTGCAGAACAGCCTGTGAATGATTTGGTTGCACATGAGGATACGCAGTATATGGACTGCTTTCAGCCTCCAGTGTCAGTCTAACTTCACCCTTAGTAGTAGTCACGATTCAGTGTACCGCCTCATGCATCTGTACAATGTTTGTGCTAACGGAGTTTTAGATACACTTTGCCTAATTGAGATCAGAGCCTGGATTTGCCTAAAGAAAAAGCTTGTAATGCAATGGCTATTAAAGTACAGTTCTTGTTCAGCCATCAATCTTTATCCATTTTGAAGGACACCTTATGGATATAAATTATGAGGTCTGTCAGGGGAAGGTTCATAGATAAATGGGTTCAGTCACCGGAATATTACTTCCTACAGGACTGACTGCTGAGTAACAGTAAATTGTGGGAACAAAAGAAGTTTATAAAAGCCAGATGAACTCAATTGCCTGACTCCTGAATCAACAGCAGCATAGGGAAAAGCCAAGGTTATAGTGTCACGTGACAGGTTCAACAATGTCATTTTGACAATTACAGTACACTTGCAGATTGACAATGTGATAAAATACAGCACTTGTAAAAAACTGACTGGCTTTAGAACTTGATATTTTTTCAGGTGTTATGTAGCTGCATCAAACATAACACATTAAAAAAAACCCTACCCTTCAAATTAAATAAACATCTATTCTACCTTGATATCATCCAATGTCTATACAGCAACAGTCCCCAGCTTTGACAGCTTCGTTGTGTGATCTCTTGCCTTAAATTCTGTGTTAAAGAGTGTACTAGAACAATTCTGTATTTTTATTTTCTGAAATGCTTGATCAATATGCTTTGCAATGCACAATATAAGAAATAAGCAACATCTCACTATTTTTTTCATAGTTGTCACCTCTACTAATGACCATTATGTTTGATTATTCCTAGCCCCATTTAAAAGCTGGGGAAACATATTTGTATCATCTTTGTGACTGTAAGCTAGGTGCTTGTATGTATATCTGTTGTTATATGGGTAATAGTTCTGAATGATGAAAGAAACAAGACTCAATACATGACTCTTTTCCCTTACTCACAGAAAGAACTTGATATAGTTTCCTTGGATACTGTCCAGCATGCATCTCAGACAGTGTTTTTATTTTCAGTCGGGTGGGAGTTTTCTTTTGGGTTTTTTTTCAGAAGCAGGTGATATATCCTATTATTTGTTAAGAATAATGGTGCGTGTGGTTTTTCTGAATTTCTAGCATTTACTATTCAGAAAGATTGAGATTTACTATTCAGAAAGATTGAGGTCTTAAATCTCACAATGACGAAATACCTTCATATTAGTAATTATCTCAGCATCTCACTAAAGGGTCATAGATTTGATTTTCCCTCAATATGGCTGGACTAAGTTAAGCTGGATCGTAATGCCAAGGACAAAAATGAAATCTTTACCGGATCAATTCCATCATTACATGTTTATCTAAGAATTTTACTGACACAAAATTTGTTTCTTTTTTTTCTTCAGAAGCTTGGGCAAATCATCACCTAGTAGATACGTATAGCTTACAAATGGAGGAAGACAAATTGAATACAAGAACAGAGCCAATTTAAAGGAAATTTCTATTTGATAGAGGTAGTTAAATTCAGATTTCATGTATGATTCAAGTACAAGTTTGGCTCAATCTAATAGAGAAATAGCACTTTTTATTTTTATATTGCAACCATTTCTAAAAGGAAGGAATTCAATCCATCTATAAAGACTTAGTTTTCTGTTTTTGCTGATACTCAGTGTAGCTGAGTACTATGAAATGAGTGTCCTGGTTCTACTTTGGCTCTAGAAATCTCCATCATCGTTTTCTTCCTAACAGAAATTTTGTGCCTTATGTAAGGATTATTACTGTTCCTGTTCTTTTACTTTTCCATCATTTCTGTTACTTCTGTTGTTTGTGTTTTTACAACAGACAAGCAGGTGTATGTAATATATGCTTAAAGTGTAATTTGAATTTGCTGACTTGCCTACATCTGGATTTCACCCATAATTCCTGCCCTAAAGGCAAGGCAAGGATTTGTTCTCTAAAATTTGATGCATACAGGAAATGGTAGCACAGAGGCAACATTATGATCAAAGAGATCATATGTGTGGGGAAAGGAAACCAGAATATGTCAAAAAATACTTTACATGACCATTGCTTGTGTATTTGTATGGTTGATGTGGTTTGGGACCAAATCTATTTAATCTAGTGATGTGATTTGGGGCCAAAAGAAGTGCAACCCAAGCCCTGTCAGTGGAAAACTGTGCAGAATTTCTGAATAAAGATAAAAATTAATTTTGTATAATTGTAATCACCTAGATCAGAAATCCAGCCAAAATTTGTTTAATTTTTTCCTTACCTTCAGAAATTGAATATTTTTGTAATTCAGTAGCTTCATACTGAAAACAATATTGATGAAATATTTTCAATCAGATTTGTCTTATTCCTTTAAAATCTAAAACATACTGATTATCTCTATAAAAAGTGCAGAAGCACATGCGTACAAGCACTCAGACAGATAGAAGACAGATAGAGATGTGTCTTCAATGCAAATTCCTTTTAAAAACTGTATCAGAATTAGGTAAATGAACAGGTAATGTTGCTAGTTTTCCCACACCTTTCACAATCAGCTTTTGTAGTTTCTTTTTACTCAGTGTCAGCAGAGGTATGGAATTATGTCTCATCCTTTTGTTTCAGGAAATATTGCTTCATCTGTAGTACCTTATAATAACCATTACTGTGTTATTTTCTAAAGGGATTCTTTCTTTTGCAAACACCAATTGTTTCTTGTTACAAATCTTCCTTACAAGATTCATGAATTTCTCTCGCTTTCTTTTCTCTGTCCTACCCTAGATGAGACATTTTGTCCCTGAACTGTGTTCTAATTCCATAAAAACAGGAAAAGAAAAAATGCTCATTGCGAGCCCACAACATAATACATGTTTTCAAAATTACATTGAATCGCCCACCTCAAATGACTCAGCCAGTGGGTAGCAGCAGAGTCATTTCAAGTGGCTGTTTTCCAAATCAGTGATTACTTTACCACATCTCACTGTGGGCTGACTTTCTTCTTGTAAAAGGTATATTATAGAGCCCAGAAACGAAGAGGTAACATCAGTCTCAGTCTTGAATCAGAAGTGCTATTGCATTCATATCATGAAGTCCTGAATGGCAGAACAGACATAATAAACTTTCTCCCTGGAAAATCCACTTGTTTGACAGGTGGAAGACCTGGAAATGAAAATAAACATCCTTGCCCATGGATATATATATTTTGATAATCAGCCTAAACCAATGTGAAAATGGTAGAAAAAGTCAGAAACTCATTGAATCTACTTCACTTGTATATTTTGGAAATTAATATATATTCATATACCCAAATATTCTGTGTCATTTTTTTCATTTATTTTGGCTGGCAGAAATTGTCCCTTTAAGAAGAGAACGGGAAACCTGGTAATAGAGTTTGTTTGCAAAGGGCTTGTATTAGCAGATGGCAGGCTTTTGTAAGTGTTTCCCAGGCCTCTAAATGCATAAAACCAGAGTGCTCTTTAATACACCCATCTTTCAGGGGAACTAGTCCATTTTAAGGTATATCAATATAGTTTGGAGTAATCTCCCTGGAGTTGTAAAGGCTGCTTTACTTTGAAGCCATTAACCATTAGTAAGTACGCCGCTGGTATGACTAATGACAGGTTTCTAATTGTTTATAATAGATGATGTATTTATGTAGGAATTACTTCAAATCCAGCACCTCATCATATGGCCTCCCCAGGATGCTGCTCAAAGACTTTTGTCATTCTTACATCACACTAATTTCTTTTTGACAAAATATTTTTGGTGAAGAATATTAGCACAGCAGGGAAGGCAGCTGCCTGCTGCATTTTCACCAGGGCTGAATTTTAGGCAGGCCACAATTTGGTTGTAAAATTATAGCTGCATATACCTATGGGTGCAATTATTATCTCTCAGATGTAGGTGCAATTATATAACTATATAATAAGTAATCTTAATTACAGCTGTGCACATGTACAGAAGGAAAAGTGTTAATTCCAGACTGACCTTTAAAAAAAATGACTTCCACTTTTGTTCCAGTATTGAACTTGCCTCTACTAGAGCCAAGTTCCACAAAAAATTACTTGTGATGAGCTTTGATTTAAGGGCTAAAGGATTTTTCAGGAAACATTTAAGTCTATGATTCCACAGATCCCTAAATAATCTGAAAACTCAGGAGTCTTGGTGTACTTTCCAGCCTGGTAACCAGGATATTGTTTTCTCGGAGTTGCGAGGTATTAACAGACACTTCTTTTCCAGCCTCAGGAGAGAGGAGAGATGGAAAGGAGCACATGTATAAGATTCAGTTTTAGGTATATCTAGGTATGATACTGGAAGTGTGGAGAGAAATTTTAAGATAGCTCAAAGTGTCATTTTAAACCAATCAGCTTGAACTCTGATATTTTTTTTTGTTGTTGTTTGTGTTTGAAATATTTGTCCTTTTGTGGATATCATGAGCCAAAGGGAATTATTCTTTCCATATGTGATCTTTTCTTTTAACTGAATATTGAATTCCTTGAGTTACCAGCACCTGGTCCTAGGATGACTGTAATGACTCTGTAATGTATCCTTCTCTGAATAACTTAAATATGATCTCATTTTTCACTTATTTTCTAATGTTGTTGTGACAGGTCACTCTTAAGGCTGCCTGACACACCTGATGATAAGATCATGATTCACTTGCTAATTATCTTGACAAATACTAATCATTTGTACTGAAATTTTATATTCCAGATGTCTATTTGAGGACACTTTTTGTTGTATTTTTTAGTTTAGTTGAAATGTTCTATTCATTTCTGACAATGAGGTAGAAAAGGTCTTCGCTTTTGGTGTTATGAAAATATGGTGATCACTTGTTTGGGAAATTTAAAATCTTTAATGGGTTGGAGTAATTTACATTTTCCAGGCAGCGTGCAGAAGTCTTTTATCAGAGATGTTCCTCTTAGTCGCATACTCCATTTTTCTTAAAAAATCTGAGATTTTATCAGGCCAAGGCTCCTGGCTTATGAAACCAACGAGTTTAGGAAACTGGAAAGGTAGCCCAAAGTGCTCCATGGGTGAAGGACTCTGGAGGGGGATGATATTAAGTACAGCATTTCTGCACAGAGGGGTTTCTGCTGAGACACGAGGGCTGGCGCTACGAGAAGTGGAAGGACACAGCCTGTGCCACAAGCTAGACTTTTGCCTTGTTTAGGTAGCATTAGTTTCCCCTCTTTGGAGCATATATAAATTGTGCTAATTTTTGCTTAATGCATATTTATATTATGGCTAGAGACTTAATGCCCACAGATGTCAGTGTAAATGCTTAGATCAAGCAGGATATATACAGCAGGCATGTATCACTCATGTTTTTAAAGATGTTATGATATTATATTGATAATGTAATATGTGCTTTTGCAAATACATGTTTTGGCTGACTTTTTGCAAACAGCAAAAATACCACAACATTAGAGAAACTGTAAATTTATTTTAATTTGAAGGCAATGTGTGAATGTTAATTAAAGAATAAGTATTAGCAGCTTTTAACATTCCTAGCATGCTTTGAGGATTGATTAATAAGGGTAATACTTAGCTGGCACAATGGAATCATTTTCAACATCATTACCTTGTCCCTTGAACAAGTCAAGCTTGAACCCTCGGGATTTGGCAATGCTTTGTAAAACAAACATTACCAAACATGTCGGACTTTCTGAAGGACAAAACTTTTATAATAATCAAAGCATTTGAATGTACTAAATTGAGAAGTGATGCAAACCAAAAGGATTGACTTGAGGAGATCAGGATTAGAAGAACTGTTTGAAGGAATCAACAAAACGTTCTTCAGCCAAGGAAAATTACATAGAAACTAAAGTTAAGCCTAGATGTGTGATGGGAAGATTGACATGGCAGCACTGGAGTCATAGCAGCCAGCAAATTAGATACCAGGTAAAGCAACTATAACTATTGATGAAGTTCATTACTTATCAGATCTGACCATGGATTAAAGAACAAGAAGATAAGAATATAACATAAATAATATAAATAATAACACATGTAATATATACCATAACATATAAAAGTAGACATTCAGAGGGAGTTGCAAGGTAACTAACAGACAATCTGTGTGGTTTGATGCCATAAAATCATTACATGTACATCCCACAGGCACCTTACTAGATGCACTGCTAGAACAAAATGAGAGCAGCAATTTCTAGTTGTCTCCCCAAAGACATCAAAACCAAGCAAGTTTATGTTTTCTGTAAAATAGGATTGGTAAACTTTCATACAGGAACTTTATACAAGAATATTCCCTGAGCTCTGACCTCTAGGAGGGTTTAGGCTTGAAGACAAGCGTCTTAAAATTGGCTGGGGTGAAACCTGAGATGGAGCTCAGCTTCTCTATGGCCTTTCAGGACTGAGGTGCTTCTACATGCACTCAGGTGCAGAATGATGTGCACATAAGTATCTTTAATACTGAAAACTGAAGATGATGTGTGCTTCCTTTCCCAGCCAGCCCAGCAGGGCTTACAGTTTTGGACTTGACTCCCAAATGTTGTGTTTGATTTTGTGTTTGGGGTGTGTGTGTGTTTGCTTTGGGTTTTTTTTAGTTGAATCTCAATGCATAATGGTTGCAACATTTAGATCATTTAGACATTTTACAATCACAGTATCTTCAAAGCAGCAAAATAACTGCAAGAAAAGCCCAGAGCTGCTTGGGCTCATACAGATCAAAAGCATATGTACTGTCCATGGGAAGGACACAATATTGAGTTTATTATAAAAAGGCCTTTGACAGCTCTTTTGATATTACCATTTTGCCTGGTTACAGTGTAGGAAGACAAGGACCAGGCAGGGCACTACTGAAGCAAGGTTTGTTTTTTTCCAAGTGCAGTTGGTTAGTCTTGATAGATGGGATTATGAGGCCCAGCTGAAAATTAGTCAAGTGACTGCCTGAGATGTTCCCTAATTGCTATAAAGGCTGAAAGAGCCCTAAAAAGTGAATTGCAGAAATTAAGTTGGCTCTTGTAGTGTATGTACTTAGAAAGAACTGCTCTGAGTAGGAAAGAAGTCTTTGCTTTAGGAAGAGTGTCTTTTGACAGACAGGAAAATATATATAGATCTGTTCCACTTGTGGGCTTAGGCCAAATAAAGAGGAAATGAGGTTGTGAAAAAATTCTGGCTTTTATTTTTCTCTTTTTCTTTCCGTCCTGGTTTTGGCTGAGATAATTTTCTCTCTAGTAGCTGGTATAGTGCTGCAGTTTGGATTTAGTATGAGAATAATGTTGATAACACACTGATGTTTTTAGTTGTTGCTAGGTAGTTGTAGTGCCTACACCAAGTCAAGGACTTTTCAGCTTCTCATACCCTGCCAGGTGCAGAAGCAGCTGGGAGAGCACAGCCAGGACAACTGACCCAGCCTGGCCAAAGGGCTATTCCCTGCCAGAGAACATCATGCTCCCTATAGAACTGGGGAAGCCAGCTGGGAGGTGGGATTGCTACTTGAAACAGACTGGGCATCAGATTGGTTTCCTTTTGCATGTGGTGAGCAATTGCATTTGTGCATCACTTGTATTATTGCTATTACTAGTATTTTTCTCTTCCTTGGTTATCCTGTTAAATTGTCATTATCTCAAGCCATAGGGGTTTTTTTCCTCATTCTCCTCCCCTTCACCTTGGGGAGAGAGGGGTGACTGAGTGGCTGTGTGGTGCTGTTACCAGCTGGGGTTAAATTATGACCCTCACATTCCCTTTTTTAATGTTTCCTAAGCTAAGATCAGCTTTCTAAGGTCAGGTTTCACTAACTTATAGGGCAGATTTTTTTGTTGTTGTTGGTTGGTTGGTTTTGGTTTTTTTTGTTAAGGCTTTGAAGTGAATCCTTTCAACCTGAATAGGCTCATTTCACTTCTGCTGAACATGCTGCACTCTTCTACTTTATTCTTACTTATGTGTCTTTCTGAAGAGAGTAATTCAACAGATTGAATAAAAACAAGAAAAAGTTAGTGTTTTACCACTGGTAGAAAGAGGGTGTTAGCAAAATAAGCTGGCAGGTGGATAAAGAATACCAGAAAACAGTATTCCCAAAATGACATCAGAAATAAAGTTTTATATAAATATTATATAAAAGAGGAAAATAGTTATTCAAATAGTAGTCTATTTTCAATTTCTTACATGAAAATTATGTTGAAGAAACAGCTTGAATTCTTTTCTACTTGACTAAACTCCTGTCTTTCACATTTAAATACTTGGTAAAATGACTTGCAAGCAAGTTGTTGCCCATAATGAGACCTTGCTTGAAACTGAGGTGGAGAGAAAGCTTTTGAGAATGCAGAGAACTAATAACCTTTTTGAGGCTGCATCATTCACCGTAGAGAGTATCACATCTGCAAAAATATTAGAAGGGCTAGTTTTTCTGTGTGGTTATCTAGCACTTTGAGAACTTGATTCTGGCAAACCAATAGCTATGGCTATGTTCAAAATCAGCTGTCAGGCATGAGTGAAAGATCAGTTCTCCTGAATGTGGCATTGGTCCAAGTATTACAATAATGAAACTTTACAAAGGATCTTTTCTTTTTTTAATTGTAGGAAAAGTTCTGCTATCTTGAATCTTATATGGTATACTACCTGTCAACTGCTATATAAAATAGTATTTTAAAATATTTTTGTTGTTCTTTAACACTTCTGTGATTGAGCTGTCTGCCATTGGGTACTTATAAGCCTTGTAAGTCCTGCCTGTTCTCTCTGTGTACCTACATAAGCACTGATGTATCTGCATAGTGCCTTCTATAAGCCTACATATGGTTTGTGTAGATTTAGCAGATTAGTCTTCTAAAACAGATTTCCTGCCACCTTAGCTATATTAAAGCTGATCCATCTGTGTATCATGAAGTTCTCTTGTTTTAGATAATCACAGTAGGCCTATTACACCTCCTGTTGTAGAAACTACATCTGAGGCTTGGCCAGGTTATCCTAAAAATCACCCATCCTTGACAATTAAAAAGGGTGGCACAGCAATGACAAAATGAAGTAAAATGAAATGGCCCTTGAGCACTCTGCTAACTGGGCAGTCTCAAGAGCAGGAAGGCTGAAAAACAGCCTGGTGTCTTTCTGAAGCTATTTTAATGTCGTTGATTTATAGATCTGTTATTTTGTTTAGAGGATGAGAAAGAATAGCAAAGTAAACATGATGGAGAGGGTATCCACTTAAGGCTAAGGTCAATTACTCAAGGCAATAAATGTGTGTAATTGTACACCTGATAACTAACAGCATAAATAGACTGTTGATTTATATCATGAATCTTAAGCTGCAACCCTTTTATCCAAACAATTATAATAATAGGAGGTTGATTATTTGTATTTGTTCCAAGTACTTGTGATGATCATCTTTGCAAAGATACAGGAGAAAAATAGACTAGTGTTCTCTTTGGCAGATATCCTTTCTCATTAGCTGATAACTGGCATTGTGGATAAACCTTTTATAGGTTAGGGCAGACAAACACTTTAATTATGCTTGGGAAGATTTTAATTCCCAGATGCTTAGATCAGAGAAACTTCTGGCATCTCAAGTCGTTGAATAAAAAGCATCTATCTGTCTTGCTAGTTCAATGACTTTTCATTAGCAATGATGTTTTGCTGCTCTTCTCTATTCTTAGCATAACTACAGTAATTAAGAGGCAATTTTTAAAATTCTGTGTTGGAACTCGGCTTGATTCAGAGTTTGCTGAGCCTGGAAAACCAATGTCTGTCAGGCAAATTGGAGGCCCAGTTCCAGGCCAAATCATCACTACTAAATGGTATAGGCATCCCCAAGTGGAGCAAGTCCCATCCTGGAAATAGTTGCTTCAATGGACAGTGTTATTCTTTTGTTGCCTTGTCTAAATTAATTTTCTATTTCATTGTAAGTCACTATTATCCTTTGCAGATAAATACAGGCATATATGTCACTGTTCTCTAATTTTCCTGTTATGCCACTGACTAGTCTGCCTGAATTTTGTGTACTGTTTCTCATACGTTCCTCTCTTCTGATTTTGGTTAATGTGAGCTGTAATTCTGAGTTGTATACATAAAAGTCTCAGCCTGGGTTTTTCTTTTCCTCTCTAGAACTGAGGAACTTCACCTTAGTTATTAGCTAAGCCCATAACACAATAACAAAACCTTCATAATATGGTTCAGTTTTACCAAAAACTGCTGGTTTTTATCCTATTGCTAAACATACTTTTTATATGTTCAGCAGATATGTATTCTAATACAAGCGAGAAGTCATAATTTCTGAGGAGACTTTGGATGTTATTTTAATAGCAGATTAGCACATTAATATGTGTTAAAAGGCTATCCCTTGCTTCAGCAGATTGTGCTCAGCTATAAAGATAAAATATGTTTTCAGGGGTCTCCTTTAACTCAATTTGGCATGAACTGCATCAACTTCTGCCTTGCCCATGATACCTTACCTTCCTAGGTGTGAGAGCATCCCCTTATTCATTAAAGTATTGGATTATGTCTAGTGACAAAGGACTGAGGATAGCTCTAGAATGCTGCTAGCCAATAGGTGAACATAAGCAGCTTTATTACGAATTCAGAAATAGCTGTTAATTCCCCCTAAGGAAAGGGAATTACTTGCATACTTTGTACTTTTTTTTTTTTTCCATATGATCCCTTAATACAAGAGAAAAAGATCTTGTAGTTTCTCAGTTTCAGAAGCATTACTACATGAAACTTCATATCCATGTCTTGTCTCACAGCTAGAACTGATGTGCATGGCTTTGGCAAAGCCCAGCATATTTCTTACTCATCGTGTTCATCCTTCGTGAAGAATCTGGCACATGCCAGGAGCACAGCTCAAAGCTTATGGCTGCAGGGTGGAGGCAGGTCAAAGAGTTAAAGTACAGTAATACAAACTAACAGGCTGCTAGATCTGCCTGCTAAAATTCCTCCCCAGAACACAAAGAGGTAAGAGAGGGTTGCAGTTTGCAGCCTGTGAATGGGAGAGTGTTAAGCTAACACTTGGTAAGTCACTGAAGATGGAAAACATCTGTCTGTCTCATTCCTTCTGAGGGTGTCTCCTGGGATGTGTGAGTCAGCCTCTCTCAGCTGAGTGATTCCTAGGCCCATCTTCACCCTACTGAAGAAATATTTTTGGAAAAAGCTAAGGAACATGTTGCTCAGTTTCCAGAGAGCAAAATCAAGGAAAAGATCTCTGCTATGTAATTCACTAACACACTAGATTTGGTTTCAGGGAGGCTACACATTGACAAAGAAGGAGAGCGAGTGAGAACTAGGTCTGTTTTCCCTGTGCTTTACACTCAAGCAGCATACTTTTAATGTTAAAACAGCGGTGGATGAATAGGATATAGACCACAAAAGTGTTGCTTACCATTCTTGTTCATTACCTTAGAGTAAAAATTTTGGTCCTGTAATCAAAGTACTAGTTGTAATCAAAGTGTCCTGATGTCGGTTAGAATAGAGTTAATTTTCTTCTTAGTAGCTGGTGTATTGCTGTGATTTGGATTTAGGATGAGAATAATGTTGATAACACACTGATATTTCAGTTGTTGTTAGGCAGTCAAAGACTTTTCAGCTTCTCATATTGCCCTGCCAGTGAGAAGGCAAGGGGTGCCCAAGAAGTGGAAGGGGACACAGCAAGGACAGCTGACCCAAAGTAACCAAAGGGATATGATGTCATGTTCAGTATATAACTGGGGGAGTTGGCTGGAAGGCAATGCAGCTTGTGAACTAGCTGAGCATTGGTTTCAGGTGGTGAGAAATTGTGCTGTGCATCACCTGTTTTGTATATTCTCTTTTTTATTTTATTATTGTTGTTGTTGTTACCTTCTTCCTTTGCTGTCCTATTAAGCTGTCTTTATCTCAACCCATGAGTTCTGCCTTTTTCTTTTTGCTTCTCTCCTCCATCCCACTGAGGGCAGGGGAGTGAGCGAATGGCTGTGTGGTTGTTTTAGCTGCTGGCTGGGTTAAACCATGACACAAAGTCAGCATTGATTTGAAAGTTATCTTTGAATTTCTAGTTGTGCCAAAGTTTTTTTTTCTGCAAGTAAAAAACTTGTCTTTTGAAGAATTCTGACTTTGAGGTGAAGTAAAGGGAGTCAATTTATTTCAGCCGAGTCAGAACCATGCGGTTAATCTCAGTATCTGATTTTTAGAAGCAATTATTTTCCACCCTCTCCACAGTGCTTTATATTATGAAATATTTGGATAGGAATTCTCAGGCTGACTGTGCACACAATATTTGGGGTAATGCTATAAATTATTATTTCTTTCTTGAAACGATTAGGCAATGAATAGAACAGAGACACACTACATTCTGGTTTGAAATCAGAAGTTTTCTCAGTAGTGAAAAATATGGGTTTAAAGGGCGTCACTTAAAGGACCCTCAAGGGCCTTAAAAGGGTCCCACTTCTAAACCAGGGTTCTTGGTGAGATGAATAAAAATAATTGGATGTTTATCTTAGAACATCTATAATTCAGTTGCAGCTTCAGAGCTGTTATTTCATGTCATTCTAGGCTGCCTGGAACAATTAATGCATACAATACTATCAGCACAGAATAATGGATTTAGAGCAAAAAACATGAGTTGAAATTCAATTTTTCTTAAAAATATGATAATGCTATTGATGTTTTCTTTGGGAAGAAAAAAATTAATCAGAGTGTAATATACTTTCAAGGTAGAGTTGTTTGTTGCGTGTCTCATACTATTACAGCACTTCTGGTTTTTGAGCACATTAGGAAGCTGGAGTATACAAATGTAGATGTACTGTGAAGATCTGAGGATAATTTTGCCCTTAGCTTGATGCTACTGACCCATTCTTCAAATCTCTTATTTATGTAGTTAATATAGTTCAACATTATTATGTGACGCTGTTGACCCGAGTGCAGCCAACAGCTGTAAACAGGCTGAGAGAACTTGTGTAAGTATTCGGTGAGTAATGGGAAGCATGCCTTAAGCCTGTGCCTTCACAAATTCTATGAATTTTCAATGTGCTAAGTGTAGTACAATTTATTTGTTCACAGACCAAGGCAAAGCATTGGAATCTAAAGCTGTTCATATCCTTTGTTTGAAATAAGAAAGCACAGTCAAAACGGACAACTAGCGTTTTAACAGAAAAGCACAGAAGAGTAGTCACATACAATCAAAGTCACCAGGGTTTTTACTTCTCATATATTATATCACCGTGGCCTTACAGAAGCATTTCCTACTTTCAGCATGTAAATGTAGCTGTTGCTCCAGCAGCCTGCTCTGCCTTTCCCGCTGTAAAGCTCTTTTGCGAGATTGGGTCATGCGAAGAGAGAGTGTTGCTCACCTCTCTGCCTCATTTTTTTTAATTTATAAAGTGATGGTACTTTCATCCTTTGTAGGATAATGTTAAATCCTTGAATTGAAAGGGGTTTTTTTTAGGAATGTTTTTCCTGTCTTTTCATTGTTGTTTTTTCATTCTTGCCACAATGTGGAGTATGTTCTCAAACACCTTGAAATCTCAGCATAATTGTAGAGTTCTGCCTCTCCTGAGGGGATGTATGGGATTCTTAGATACCTTCTTGTCTTTGAAAGGGTTTAACATGAATAAGCAACTGCACTAATTCTGGAGCCAGGATTCCAGAGCAAGAACTAATAATCCTGATTTTACAGTTAAACTCTGCTTTTCCTTGATTACTTTGTGACCTTTATTCCCTACAGAAGTAATTTTGGATTTGGGTGGTATTAGTAGCAGTAGTAGAAAACTGCACAAAGGTGGTGTTTCCAGTAGTTCTTCATGTGTGCCCAAGGTCTGTGTAATTATATCAGCATTTTTCTGGAAATATAATCTTACCCATCTATAACTGTTCTGTTCATTTTTCTCCACTCACTATTGTTAGTGAAAGAGAGAAAAGATAAAATAGTTTATTTCTTAATAAGGCCAAGACATGTATAGTACAGCAAAACTTTTCTACTGCAGGGACCAAAAAGTGCTTACATCCAGGAGAAAAGCAGACACATGGAGACACACTTTGAAGAACACCAAGAACAGAAGGAAGAGAGAAGTAACTAGGCTCTTGACAATTGCAGAAATTTCTGCTGACAATAGAGAGATTAAAATACTTTAGAGAGAAATCTGACTATAATTCACAGAAGGTGGAAGAGAGTTGAAATAAGGAAAAACAAAGATGAGGGAGGACTCTTTGCCTAGAGTTTTTGCCTTTGCTAATGCTCACCAAAGTTCTGTCTGTATCTGCATACCTGTTTGTGCTCATTTACCTTTTATTTTCCATCACTTGCAGTCGACCAGGTGATGTTCTGGTGATAAAAAGCTACGCTGCTTCATATCTGCTAGGGATCTGTCTTAAACAGTGAAGTGACAGTAATGTTAAAAATCAATGAAGATAAGGTGTAGTTTTTATGGCTGTATGTTTTTAGTTTCATTCTAAATGTCCTTCCCTTTTACATTTCTTTCCCTTCCTGTGTTCTGTGTTAGTTCTTATTTGACTTCCCCAGTAAGGAATAGAGATCACATGCTATAAGCAAAAGCAACTTGCGAATGTCTCTTTGTGTTGATGATTTTGCTTTAACTCAGGTAATAAATAGGGTACTGCAGACTTTAAATCACATTAAAAAAGCTCTAGATGAGAGCTGTGACCAGCAACAGTGTACTCACAGCTCTCATTTAAATCTACCATCTGAGAGATGTCTAGAACAACTGCTGTTAAAAAGCAACACCTCCAGTAACAAAAGGAAATGAGCTGGTAGGCATATGCCCAGCTAACTTCAACATCATAAAAGAAATAATTATAAATCATTATTCACTAAATAGAAGGAAAGTTAAGTTTGCCATAATACCTTTCATCTATCTGAATGTGTAGTATATAATGGATTCCGTGCTGAACAGAGCCTGAGAGATACCCCAGGAAGCAGAGCAATAGCTTACAAAACAACTATGAAATCAATCTGTAACCTGGGGGGAGTTTAGGGTTTTTTTTTCCCCAATATAATTGCATGTTACAGTAATACATACTATTCTAGAACAAGGCATAAATTCAAGTCACTTAATTTTAAATACTGTTTTTACAGTTCTCCTCTGCTATTTTCTAATTATTTCAGGTGAGACTATTAAAAAAAATGAAAGAGAAACTCTTGGAAAAAGGTAAATAATTGAGTCTGGCCTAGCATGAAAAACTAAGCTGCAAATGACTGTAAACTGAGAATAAAAAAGATTTGGGAGAAATTGTTTTTTCTAGTTGAAGTCAAGAAATAGAAACCATAGTGGATGTTTCTGTTCTATTGTTATGCAGACTTTACCTGGTATCAGGAATAGGATTTACTGTGTTTGAATAGAGGGAAATCCTGATGATACTGTATTGTCTTATGGATTATTGTCACATCTGACCACAAAGAACAGATTACAATTCCCTCCAGGATTTCCTATTTTGGGGGCTGTGAAGGTCCTGCTGCCTCTGGTACCTGTGTACCTGTAGAGCCCCCAAGCAGCAGGCTGAAATAGGGATTTAAGGCTGTGAAAAGTCAAAGGGATGCAAATTGCTTACAGTGACTCGAAGGCTCGGACACATGCATACCATTTGAAGCTTATCTTCTCAGTATGCTCCAGGCAACTCTTCCTGCTCTTCCCCTTCATAAAAATACATTTTGAAGCTCATCTGTCAGGAGCAGAGACCCTCTTCTTGCCAAGGGAAAGCAGCAAAATTCCCCTGAAGAATTATGTGACTTCTGTATTCATGTATCTGTTTCACATCATCTTTCCAATTACTTGAAATATCTTTTTCAGGCTTTTCCTCAATCTGAAAAGAAAAGATTCCCTTTTACCTGTGTAATTCTGGAGTCTTGCAGGTTGCTGTTTTTTTTTTTTTTTTAATTTTTAAATAGCTTTTATCTCAAAGTTTATTATTAATAATATACTAAGAAATCTACTCAAAACAAGCAAAGAATTAGTTGGAAAAATGACATTTCCATCTGATTCTTAGCAATGCCAGTGTCTCTTGGCCCACTTTTAAATTAGAAAGAAACAGACGGTAGAACAGAAAGGTCACAGTAGGTTTTTATAGTTACATTTGACCTAATCATTTGTCCCAAGAGTGACTATCTTTCACTACAGAAGACTTTCTTCATGTTTGCCTGCCGAAGGCCTCAGTCTAGGAACAGCCCCACAGCCAAGCCTGTCTATTCCACCTCCTACCATCATGGGTGTAAAACCTCTTACCCCTTCTAATTTGTGCCCCAGGCCTATCTCTCTTTCTCATAAGCCATCTCCCTCTACTCCAGACCTCCCTTCAGGTGATATCATTACCGTTCAGATGCCTTCTTTTTTCTGCTCCTGAGCTCGTCCTCATTAGCTCCATTTAGTTCGTCACCTTTGGACTTCTCCACTCTCTCTTGTTGTATGGGATGATATTGCCAGTTGCTCTTAGCTTCGTTCCCTTGCAGCCACTACATCAGCTGTGATTGGCTGGCCTGGGACTCAGGAAATTATATCTTCAGATCCTTTCTGTCCTAGACAGACCCATCAGTTTTCAGTGAAAGCATTTTCTAGAGTAGTACAAAGTTCATAATACATAAATAGGGATAATGAATAAGGGATAATTCCCATGTCATTAAACAACTAGATGATCCACTAAAACAATAAGAAATATCATCACTATTAAGGAATTACTATGATAAGGCAACCATGTAAGTATTTATTTAATATTTGCTTTCTGTCAATGACTGGCTGTCTGGGTTTACAAGGTTTTCTGCCTTCAGAAGGGTTAAATGCAAACAAATAGTTTTCATACTGATGGAGTTATGATAAGCAGAAGTTCATCTAAGAAATATTCAATTATTCCAGACACTAGTTAGTAAGGGATTAACTTTTGAACAATGTAATAAAGTGGAAAAAAAAAAAAAAAAGCCAAATTTATCATAAATGACCAAAAAAAGCCTCTTGCACAGGATTGTGAGAATCATTGAAAGTTTGAATTTATTATCAGAGAATTAAACCCTTCAGGCAAGGATAGGTCACTTATGAGAACAATTTGTATCTCATTAGCCTAAACCTGCCTGACCTGTTCATCTGTTTGTGTCCTATAAAATATCCTGTTAGTATGTGCAGATGCAGTACTAGCAGAGGAAATTATATTGCCTCTTTGAACTTAAGAATTCTTGGTACCAGTCAATGAAAATCATCATCTTCCCCAGAACTCTACCCAGCAAGCCTGCCAGCTGTCTGGAGCCTGCTTCCAGGAAATAAACTTCATAAGATACCACAGTATAGGGTTAAAATTGGAAATTTTTACTTCAAGGTAGCCAAGAGTGCTTTGAAAACAAGTAATTACTTGATTTTATGAGAAATGACTGCTGAAACAGCTTAGAGAGATTATAAAAGAAGCAAAGAGATCTCAAAGCACCAGAGTAACTTTGAGTTCCTTACAAAATCTCCAAGTATAGCTGGTCTGTCTGCATCTTAAGGTTCACATGACAGCAAGTTCCTGTAAACATCTGTTCAAGTGGGTGACCCCAATCCATTCTAATTTTCCTTGTCTAGGAAATATCAGAATGGTGATTTTGCACTTTGTAAGTATCCCTAACTTATATATACAGGTGTAGGTAATGAAAAAACTGAAATTATTTTTCTTTCAAAATTAAACAGGTCCCTTTTAAGGGGAAGTATTTGCAGAGATGCTTCAGCTCTCCAAAAGCAAACTCACTTTTCCTTCAAGTTCTATATAAATAGTCAGGCAAATAACAGCCAGATTCTCAATCAGTAAATCTCAAATAAAATTGTTCTTTAAGTGTCCATCCCATTCCAAAGCTTTCTGTATATTTTGAGAGTTCTGCATACAGAAGATATTCAAAATGTAATGTAAAAGTACTTGTATTCTGTACGCCTAAAATTTAGGCATAGATTTAAAATTCATTGTCTCATCTTAAGCTGTTGTAAATTATCATTACTTCATTTTTGTGGATGTGAATATGTGAGTTGTAACTGCTAAGGACTTGTCCATAATACATTAAACATTGGATACTGTTCAGGTAAGCAGCAGATATTTTTTGTTTAGAACACATAGAAAATATTCTGAAAATATATAATTGCAGAAAGTGCTGAAAGGATGCTCCAAACCTGGTGAAATTTCTAGTGTGTTATGCAAACCTATTTATAGCACACATTTTTAGTGTCAGTAAGAACTGCTAAACAGAAGACATACACTAAACCAGAAATGTTTTCATGGAAATTCCTAGTAATTCTAATGATGGGAAACACACATATCTTTATCCTACTTGTTTAATAAATATGTGTTGTGTAATAAACCTCAAAACATTTAGACCATTTGTGAGACCAAGCAGCCGAGGGCTTTACAGTAAAGTTAGCACTCCACTAACATGTGTCATGAGGCTTTATAAATGCTATGGCAAACAACCTAATTTTGGTGCTAGTATCGTCTTCCTCACTGGCTGGCTGAGCAGCTCCCCAGGGCTGCTTGCCCTCTAGTGTCTCTGTAGATGTGATTCCCTTCTTTCCTTCCTCCCAGGCTTGAAAGTGAAAAGACATTTCTTCCCTTTCCTTAAAAGCATCTATGATCTTGTCAAGAGCCCTTTCTCATTGCAGGTGTTTGGTTTGCTATGGCCAGGGACTTGTTCCCTTTCATTTACATGAAAGCTCATGCCACCCTCTCCTCAGAGCTTACCTGCTCACCTCACTAGGCTTACCTTCACCCACAAGCCTGAGGGCTGCTTTACAAAAAAGAAGGGAGTCTCAGGAACATGCAGAAAAAAAAGCAGATCCTTGTAAAATTTGATCATAGACTCATTTGGGTTGGAAAAGACCATCAAGATCATTGAGTCCAACTGTTAACCTAACACTACCAAGCCCACCACTAAACTATGTCTCTCAGCACCACATCTTTTAAATACCTCCAGGGATGGTGACTCAACCACTTCCCTGGGCAGCCTGTTCCAGTGCTTGACAACCCTTTCAGTGAAGAATTTTTTTCTTAATATCCCATCTAAACCTCCCCTGGCACAACTTAAGGCCATTTCCTCTTGTCCTATCACTTGTTACTTGATTTTTTTTTTATTATTTAAATATTAAGATCTTTGTTAAAATAAAAAGAAAAAGGGAGCATTTTCCTTTCGTATTTCTTCCATAAGACTGAAATGCTACAGCATGCAGGAAGACTATGAGTATGAATGATGGGAACCTAAAAGACTAAGGGCAGGAAGATTTGTATTATCTCCAAAACAGTATTCCCTCTTAGGCAATATAAAACCAGAACTGAGAGTTAAAAGTTTAAAATTCATCCATCAACACAGTAAGGTCCATTTATTTTTTTTTTTAGATGAAACTCCACTACTAGCATTCTTCCCACCTATAATTCTGCAGGAATACGGGGAACTGAAAAACCCAAGCTGGTAAATATGATCCTGTAAACTTGAAACTGAGAAAGAGCCTTCCTCCCAAGCCTGGAGTGGCAGGTCAAAAGAATTTCCTTTACCAAAAGCAAATATGAAGTTGCCAGAGAGATATTGTGAACAGTTTTATTACCCATCTGCTTTGTAATAAAGTACCCATTGACAACCTGGTTGCTCTATGCAACAGCAAGATAAAGACTAATACTATATGAGCTCAAAAAAAGAGGACAGATTTTGACTTTACCTCTGCTCTCCAGCATAACTCCACTGATACCATGGACTTATTTGTTATTGTACTGGTGTGAATCACATTCTTAATCCTGAATTTGAACAAAGAAAAATGTATTACACTGTAAGAGGAAAGCAGGGGCATGGTAGGGGGTGAAGAGAAAAGAACACGTGGTGCATGCAGTTCACAGAATAATCCTCTATGTGCTTTCACATTAAAGTATGACTTGCCAGGTCGCAGAGTAGGGAATCCACTTCTGAGGGTAAAGTAAACATTTGTCTCCTAATTAACAGTTTCTGCTGTTAAGCATTTCACATACTTGGAAAGCAGACATGCTTTAGGTGGCATTTGCATATGTACTTGTGCAACACACTTCTGCTTATTTTGTTCCTTCAGATGTTTTCAAAAGCTTTAAGTTATGATTTTGAATTTCAAGACATTTCTGCCAACTCTAAAAGAGCTATTCACCAACTTTGCAAGAATTCCGCTGCAGTCTCTTTGTAGAAGAACAATGTGCTACTTCATTCAAACTTAATGAGTTGAATAACTTGGCATCTAATTGGACTTTAGATCACTACTTGTCTTGTTAATGCAGTGTTAAAACTGAAGGTGACCAGATGTAATCGCAGTAAAGACTATTTTAGTACTCAGTATGCTGCATGAGATCATATTTTAATTCTTTTTAAATAGACTTTATTTAGTGATATGAAATTCCAAATATCTCTCTGTGCAGATACCTGTTGAGCACCTCCCCATGCTAATTTTTGATACAACACTAAATAATAATAAACTTAGAGTACTTAAAGTGCCAAAAATACCCCTGGAAAGATACTTCCAGCAGATAAAGCTACAGGATTTTTACTTTTTCTAAATTTTCTGTGGTACAGGTTGGGCTTCCTTCCATCTTACCATTCTGAGAATGAAATAGGATGGCTAGATGCTCTGTAGTTATTACAGGCAGTTCTATATCACATTAATATGCTTTGGGACTATATAAGGATTTCAAAAAGATATCCCAAAGAAAATAAAAAAAAGTAATGAGGATGAAAGACCAAACCATGACCCTGAATGGTAATGTATGATACAGAGGAGAGAGAGGTGAATTCAAAAGCAGTGGCAATTTGTATGGAGGGAGAGTAAATGTGAACTATTGAAGGCCTCTGTTCTGCAGTACTTAAGCATGTGACTGTTGTGAGGTATGTGCCTCCCTCTTATCCAAAAAAACCCAAGTGCAAAACCCCATATAGACAGACACTGAGGTCCCACTTAACAATTTTGGCTATACACTATGGCCTAAAAAACTTCCTTTGCCTGTTCCCAGAGCACTCACCATGCCATTTTTTTGAGCACTTGCCAAACTACATGCCCTTGTGTTGTACAGTCCATGCAATGCAATTTAAGAGGGAATATAAGGGGAACAGACATGACTTGAACTATGTCTGAAAGACTGATCCAGATTTGATTGACGCTTTATCTTTTAAAGCCTTATAATCTGCTGGACAGAATATTGTAGGTGCTCATCTGCCTTGAGAGTTAGATTTTGTACCATACCATTTTATAGCTACAGTCTAGTGATTTATTCATAGGAGGAAGCTATCAAATATTAACCATTTCAAGGAAAAAAAAAAAAAAAAGATTGTGTAAGTAAGGCAAGCATTTGGTACAGCAAGCCTGATGAGTGAATGCTTAACTACATGCTCTGCCCTTAATCTTGGTTAAGTAGTACACCATATTTGTGTCATGGAAAAATCTGAAATACTTTAGCACACTGCCAGTGATTTTTGTGCTTTATGAACTGTACCACAGGTAATATGTACAATCTGAAATGTTTGTGAAGCCTTAAGATTTAGGCTACCTAGATCTAGTGGTACTAAAAGTGAAATGTGGTCAAGGTGGGACCATTCCTTTTGCCTTCAGACAGTAAGAATTCAGTCAGATACAGTCTGCTTGAAATAAAAGAAAAACTACTGGGGCATAGTGAACAGGCTTGCATTTTTTGCACTACTTCTTCATTCTTCTAATATTCCATACATATTTTAAGGTGCTTGTCGCTTCCAACATCACAGAAAGTTATTATGCAGATACTTGATCTGCACCAAAAGGAATTCAGCATTTCAAGAAAGCCATTAAATTATGCACAATGTTAGCCTATGACCATCTATTCTTATCTCTATTACAGTTGCTGTCTATCTTCTATTTCTGCTCCCATTTCACTGCTTTCTTCCCCCCCACTGCTTAGTTGTGTCCTAGTTAAAATTCAATAGCAAGACCTTTGGGAGAAGTATCAGGTCCTCCATTGATACAGTTATGTGATCTATGAGAATGACAGTGAAAATAATTTTGAATAAGAAAAGTACTGATGATTTTGTTCATGCTATATCATATGCTGTTAAATATTTTACTTAATGATAGGAGTTGGAAAAAATATTTCTCTCTAAAACTATTTGGAACATGTAGAAGAAAAACATGTTTCCTGTTAAGGTTTTCAAGTTCATCCAGCAGATTTTCATGGAAGACACTTGTATCTTAAAGGATCCAACAGATTCAGAAAAAGAGACTGCTTATTTTACTTCCATACATCATTTTTGCTCATCCTGATTTTAATGTGAGCTTTCCCCAACTGTACACCAGACTTATGTATGTACTTGGTAGTCCTCCTTCCAATAATACTCCCAGCTTAGAAACTCCACTTTGGACCTGAAATATTTTTTGTCAAAGCTTTTGTTGATCCTGGCATTTCAGTAATCTGCAATCAGCTGTCAAAAAGAAAAAAAAAATAATTCTGAAAGTTTTTCACACAGCTTGGCTGGTGACAGTATTACTGTATACCAGAAGAAAAGGGGTGTTGTTCATAATGGTGTATCTTACTAAGTATTTAACCTAGCTCTTCTTCAGTATGGGGATGATATAAAGGCATATATTTAATAGAAGCTTTTCCATTTGCCTAAGTATTTTAAATTGACAGGTAATGGACTTGTGTGATTACCAGGAACATAATTTTTTCCTGAAATACAATAGGAAAGCTAGAAATACAAGAGGAATGAGGTCTCTTTCTGAACTTGGGTATTTCTATTCTCCATGATCAATTGGGAAATGTGGAGAGACTCTGCAGAGACTATTTCCTTTCAGTGAGGATATGTGGGAGATGTATGCAGACATCTTTGTAATTTCTTTGGCAAGGATAGGTCCAAGTTACATTAGGGGAGCATTTTTGAGCTTATTTGGAGTCTTTGAAAATTAAGAGGCTCGTTATTTTCGAATGATCCCACTCTGGCATAATGTAGCACTTTTCTCTCAGATGATGTTTTCAATTCAATGTTGTCACCTTCTCAGGGAAAATAAAGTACATGTACTTTTCAAATTGTGAACTACACATGCAATGTGTAACAGTGTGTCCTTTTACCACACAGGAGCTCTTTATCCATCTTTTGACCTGATAATCTCTCTTTAGGGGCACCGCTGAGCCTAATCTATGACAGGGGAACCACAATAGTGTGTTTATCAGTGGCTAATGCTCTCCTGTGTATCTAGCCCAAGGAACTGAGAATATAAAAAAGCAAGCCTGGTGTAGCCCAACCACCGAGCCTTTGTGTAAAGATGGAAATGTCGAAAAGGTCAGCTACAGAGTCAAGTGGTCCAAGAAGCCCTGTGGACAGGCAAGCTTTGTGGACAACAGCTACTATCTGTAGACATCACTTGGGTACTGCTTGCAGTTATCTGTTTAGATAAATTAATAATAACCTGTTACTGGGAGGTACTGAGAGCTCTCAAGTGATACTTGTGTTTGGATAAGGTGTATTTCACAGGATCAGACCTGAGAGCAGGAAATTATCTTCAGAGTTCTTTCATTTTAAAATAGAGCTATATTTCTTTAATCTATGAGGAACTGTACTGTATATTCTCTTTAGATTCAAAAAAATGGTTTCTATTAGTGAGTATAGGAACTTTATTAAACAGAATATACTGGTGGGAGGGGGAATGTAGTTTATACAATAAACATATGCCTGTGGGACTGTGAAGAAGTGAATTTGTAAACTAGCTCCAACTTATAAAGGATGCATAAAAATCTCACAAAAGGCTGAGATGCAAAGTTAATGCTGACAGGGTATAGTGCAGTAAGCTAATACACCTTTATTGTAGACATCTGCAGTGAAGGATCCTCTTGGGATGACCATTTGCTTGCCCAGAGAATTTGTTGACATGTTAGATGTCAGCATCCACAAGTTTTATGGACTGGAACAGAAAGGTGTTCCCTGATCTGAGTTTTATAGGCAAACTCTTTGGTTAGTGATGCATTTGATAGTACCGTTGGACTGGGGAGGGAGACAATTTGTCAGGTCATAGCTGGAGACTGGATTTGTCCATGTATGCCAAGGAAGAATATTCTGCGGCAGAATACTCTTCACATCCCATAAAGTGTTAAATGCTAGCTTAAAATCATCTGTACTAGTCTCAGACTTCAGTAAATATTCTTAAGCAGTCATTAAATTACAGAGAAATTCCAATAGTATTGCATTCTATATCAAATATCAAATGAAAGCAGCATCATTAATGACACACTAATGAATACCACATGAATTAATAATAATCGGCTACTTTTGAAGTCTCCCTGGCTTCCATCTGTCTCTTAAATCACTTCAAATAATTAATTGCTTAATGCTTTTCACCTTTGACAGACAGAAATAAATTGCAGATTAAAAATACCTGTGTTGGCAGTGGGCTAAGCAAAGTAGTATGGCTGTTTGCTGCCAGTCTAGAGGGACGATGTATTTTGCCCTGCTGAGCCTGCCTTGCCCAGGTAGTAATGTACCCAGACCCACAGATTTTTTACAGTTTTTTCTCCCTCAGCAGAGCTGAATTAATACCTTTGAAGTCTCCAGTCCTCTGTAGCACTGCTGCAGGACAATTGGTGGCAATAACTTTCCCCTTTAGCTTGTCTGTGTCAGTAGGTGATGAGGCAGTGCAACAGAGCCTCAGTCTCCTGCTGAGATGAGTTGGGGTGTCATAGGTCTTTTTTAGGGTCATGTCTGTTGAGAACTGCTTTATCACCTTGGTCGATAAGTGACCAACCAATTGCAAGAAATTCCAGTCCCATGGACCTGGGAAAAATATGGATGACAGTCTTGTGTGAAAGCAAACACCTTAATGTAACATTTTTTATTCTGGAAACTGCCTGGTCTGGAGGATTTAATATTATTTTTATTGTTTTTATTTATAGATACTAAGGAACTCAGTTGCTTGGAGACCTGCATCTTTTTATCTGTACTCAAAGCCAGGTAAGGTCAATTACTCAAATAAAATTGTAGTGACCAGAGAACGCATGAGAAGCACATTAATTTTTAATCAGTTTGAAAATGGGGAAAGCAGTCATGATTCTTTCTTCTCAAAATATTTAAAGTTGCAGATTGTGCTGTCTTGCTATTTCAGAAAGTATGGGTAAGTGTCTGAGATTGGTTGTGGCATGAATTCTCCTCCGTTGTGTATTCTGCTTTATTCCATGAGTGGCAACCTCATTACAGTGCGGGATGTTATTGTGCTGGATGCAGGAGTATTGCTTTTGTTATAACTGGCAATAATGATGTATATTGTACTGCCCAGGTGATGTGTAAGTTTCATACCTCAATTTATTATTTTTAGTCATTTTTTAAAAACTTTCTTTTATGGCTTTATGATAAAACGAGTAAGAGAGAGAAGGCATGAGTGCTATGTGTTTCAAAGTGAAGGAAAGCCCAAATGCCTGTCCCTCAACCTTTGATAAATGCAGCTCACAGCATTCAGCTGCTAATGCAGAGTTTACTCCTTGTTCCACGTTTTCCCTTCCTCAACCTTTTAAATGTGATACAGAATGGCAACCTCCTACTTCCTTCTAAATGCTTTTTTAATGCACGTTTTCAAGATCTAAAGTTACTGGAGGAGTTCTTCACATAAAATTACATTACTCTGTGTACATAGAGAAAAATGGAGGGTAACAGGAATTTTTGTGCTAGAGAGTGATAGCTGCCAGACTTTTAGATACTTAAAACTCTGGGAGAGGTACTACACTTAAATAAAAAAAAGGTTCTTCTGCATATTTCTGTGCTAATAATCACCACAAATTCCTTGCAGAAAATTCCCAAGGCAAATTGTTTCTCACAGGTATAATTGTGCTAGACAGAGGGAATTGCAGGGGCCAATTCCCAACCTGGAGAGCCTGTATTCTCCTGAGGCCAGGCCCCTGGCAGAAATCCAGTAGAAGGATTTCTGCCCTCTCTAATGCTGTAAGCTGTGTAAGCTTGGGAAGGGCACAGAAGAAAGGAGAAGCAAAGTCAGGTATTGATGGCAAAGAAACTGCAGGTAGAAAAAGGTAGTGGTGGAGGAGCAAAGAGGCTTGCAGTGACCCAGCTGGCACTGGTAGTGCCTGGGAACCTGTCATGGCCTGGCTGTTCAGCCCCATCCCCATGCTACTGTGCTAGATGAGGTGTTGGCACAGGGACTGTGAGCAGGAAGCAGAGTGGATAGTGAATCCTGCAGGGGAAGTAACATGAAAGTGAGGAAAGATTTGACTGGAAGCGAAAGCAAAGGAGAAGGGAGATGCGATCTAGAAAAAAAAAAACATATGAAGCAGAAACAGGGAAGAAAAGCAAGGAAAAAAAAAAGAGGAAAAAATGGGGCAAGCAAACTAAAAGCAAAGCAATAACAATGTAAGCTCAAAAGTGTTTTGCACTGGTATTACAAAACAAAAATTCCACTGGGAAAGGAGGGCAAGCACTGGGTTAAGACAAGAGACAAGATTTTACTATGCCTGAAAGCATCTTGTTGAGACGAATTTTCTTTATGCATCCATACCCTTTACCTAAGTGCAGTAAGAATAGTTTGGGGCTTGTTGGGTAAGAAATGTAGTTATGATTTTCTGCTCTCAAATAAATGTTCAATTTTGTTCAAAAATTGTTTTCTTTATTTACCCTGGCCATGTATTTATACTGCCAAAGCTAAATGTCACTCCTATCTGCTAGAGATATTTTGTTCTGGGTAATAGCCCAGTGTCCTTAAAATTCAGTGTATTATGTTTTAGTTAAAAATAGTAGGCAATATGGCTGCATTTCACAATGAATAAGTGTATTAATTATGAGACAAATCACACTAGATACTATTTGCTGCTCAGTTCCCTCTGAATTTCAATGAATAATAACTTGCTTTAAAATAAAGGACATTTTTAATGCATACAACAATGATAAATTAGACTAATTACAGGTAATAAATATTTTTATTGAAATCTGAATGACTACACTTGTCATTTGCTCTCAGAAGTATGCTATACTCATTTGAATTATATACCTTAATATATCAACCAATTATATATTTGTTCCATTCCTAATTAAAAAAAACAAGTTAGAATTTCATCAACCTCCTGAAGTCACGGAGGTAAAGCTCCTCTTGACCTAAATGGAAGCTATGTTCATACTGCATTTTAAGGCAGAGCAGTCTGTTTGCCTTAAGACTTTTGCAAAACAGAATGTACAGCACTAGGAACTAAGTACTAGTTTAAAAGGCAGGGAGAAAGCAGGGAAAAGAAAAAGAATGTTAACCCAAGGAAGCACTAACCCATGCAAAGTTTGGCTTCTTGTGGTATGCTTGCTTACAGGCTTCTTCCTGGATGAGCTGGCAGGCTTTAGGCTGCTGTTAACCCCAAAATAAAAATCCAGAGCCTCTTCAGAGCAATCCTTTTCCTCATCAGTAGAGGAAAAACTGCAGGATTCATGGAGTTCTGTGGCACTTTGTTCTCCTGATTCAATAGAAGTCATATAAGCATCTTTAACCTTCTGATGACGGAGGCACCAAGCAGTCCTCTTGCCCCACTATTATGAACAAGAATTTCAGAAATGCTGAAAACTCCTTTGCCTGGCTGTCACAAACATATCCTCATTTAATGGCTACAGGAAAGAGTCCCTAGTTCAGCTTCAAGGAGACCATTTATAGTCCAATATAGGTTGCCTTCTGAGTTAAAACATAGAGGCAAAGTTGTTCTGTGCCTTCTGAGATTCCCTGAGGCAATAAGAATTACATCAAAATAAATTGTGCCGCCACAGCCCTGGCAGCTGCCTAGTCCGACCTCGGGGTGAGATCTCACTTATTGGCAAGTTGGGTGTCACCTGCAGGCAGAAAGGCTGTACCATGATGCTCCAGACCCATGACCGGGAAAAAAACTCAGAGGCTGTCATCTTCAGTTTTAATTCTGCTTTATGTAAGCCTCAGCAATATTCACTTAAACTTAGCTGTTTAAGCACTTATACCTGCTAGTAAATTAATTTACTGGAATATTAATGGAAAGGGAGCACAAAGGGTACAATCAGTCTAAGTTAATTTCAGAATTCAAATAAATGATCATGCATAGGTTGTTTTTCTCCAGTATTCATCATTTCTAATTAGGATGCAATATGACATGTCCTGTTTTCACATTTCATATGCTGCATATTTCAAGTAGCAAATCTAGACTCTCGAGATGATGGCTGGCAACTCGAGAGAGAGAAAAACATAAACAACTTGGAGAAAAAATTGAATATAATAAAAATATTCCTGAAAATATTCCAAGGCTAAGTCAATTCAGAAATATGTTCAAAATATGGAGTGTGAAAACTAGTTTTCCGTAATACAGATGGAATCAATGCAAGCAGAATATTGACTACAGATTAAGTTTGCCTTATCGATAAAGATGAACTTTTGCAATCTCCACCTTCTGAAGGACCCATCACATGGTTCCTATCAATCCTGGGGGGAAAAAAAAAAATAAAAAATCTCTTTCCATTATTAGCAAGGTTCCATTTTTCACTTTAACAGAGCCTGAAAACAGTTTCCCATCAACTCAATTCCTAAAGAAACTTAGCTACTGTGTTTTTTCCATTTCTTCATCTATAACAATATTCTTCTTTTTTTTAGAGATTAATATCAATTTCTTAAGGAGTATTGAAGAAAAAAATATTTAATAAATAATTGCATTATATTGCACAGTGGGCTCTGCAAGAAACTATTAAATTATATATCAAAACATAAATACCCTAAAAAGAGTGAAGCAAGTATCTTCTTGTTAAGAACATGCAGTACACACTCCAAAATGTGTACTATAATTGGAAAAAATAGTGAAGCTGATGTGGTATTCAGATCTTACTCTGTTCGTACAATTAACTGGTTGATCTAACACACATTTAAAAAATAATATTTCCATTTGGCAGCAAACAGCTGCCAGTGGAAGGAACATTGCCAAACAATGAGTTTGTGGTTATTTAAAATGAACATTGAACTATTTTGGTCTTAGACGGGTCATAAGAGTTAGAACAAAGCATGTGTTTTCCAAACTGGTGGACATGTCAGTTATAGCACAAAATGGCACAACTCTTCTAACCAGAGTTCACTAGGGCTGAGTACTCCTTGTCTCGGATATGGCTGCTTTCATCAGAAGGTGCTGTATAGATGTTTCAGGAAAGAGTAGTGCTGATGACTACCTGAAGGCTAGTCTTGACTCAAAAACTCATTTGACATATAATCAAAACCCACAAATGGAAAAACTGAACAAATGAAAAAACTCCAACATCTTTTCTCTTACGTATAAAGGGATAGATCAACTTGCCTTTAATAGTTGAAGTTCAAACTAAGTCTGTCCCCCAAACAGGCATGAAAAATTATATCATTTAAATAGCACATAAGCTCCAGTTATGACTCTTTAGTCCTGTAATCTGCAAGTACAGAAATTGTTTGTGTTTGGTTTTTACCAGATATAATAACAGCATAGAGCTTGATCATTAGCACTTCACTTAAGAAGGTATCAAGAGTTCCAGTAATAGTAAGTGTGTTATCAAGGCTAACTGCTCATTTCATTAGCTTGTTCTCAAAGTCGTGCAATTCTTAACCAATAGAATGATAATACTGGGTTTTTTTTTCAAGCTAGTTTATTGATAGTTTAACAAGTTGACAGAGGAATTACATTTTTCCCTGAAGAGAAAGAAAAAACAAAGGTTGGAAAAAATTTAAGAATGGAGAAATGAATAACAAACTGCAATTAGTTGTGTAATGGTGAAATATTACAGAGATTTCACTTTGCCATTAGAATGATTAGTTCCTGAAAACTGTCCAGGAGAATAAGATCCTTTAAGAAAGCAAAGATTCATTATTGAGTTGTATGGAGTAGGAAATTATGAGAGACCTCTCTCTCTGATATTCAATTTAAAAGGACTTTTGAGTTTTGTTTTGCTCTTATCTCAGTGGCAACTCAGAAGTGTTAGTTATCATCTGAGAGCGCTTCCACTAAGTCCAGAACTCTTTCTAGAAATGTTTCTCTATTTGAGAATCTCTCTCTTTCAGACTTCCCTGTCACTAAGGATTCCTATGCATATGCTAAATATAAAGACTTTTTGTAGTATACTTTTAAAAAAATTCAGATTTAAATCTCATCTAGTGGTGGAATATGCTATTAACATGACAAAAGCAAACTTCATGTATTATAAAATTATGCTTCACTGTGATTATTTAGAAATACAATATGGCTATAAGTGCATTTAAATTACAGTAAGCAAAACAGCACTTTATGAAGAGTTGGGTGGTGTTGGGTTTTGGGTGATTTTTCTTTTTAATGGACTGAACCACCCACTAAAAGATTTCTGGTTTCTTGGATGATTCATTAATGTTTCCTTCATTTTCCAATTTCTATGGGACCATCTGGCCCATCTTTGTAGAAAGGCATTTAGCTGTAAATATATTTTACAGTCTTTCTCAATTTAAAAGTAGTTGCCCAGCTGCTTCACAGAAACTGTCAGCAATTGGTAAACTCCTCAGAATTGCCAGCCTTCATTAGTAATCCAATCAGGATGTAGTTTAAAATACTGCAAATCAGATTATGCTCCATTGGACAGGAATTGGAGTGACATGATGTGCTGGGTTATCTTATTTTGCATCTGTGATTGCCTTTAATCCAGGAGATGCATGCACTTTCTTTTGAAGGGAGAGCACTTAGACCGAAATTGGCTGTCCCTATGCATGTATGTGGTCATGCGTGTGTGTTCTCACAAAAAGAGTACTGTTGAGGTTTTACTTGTCTCATTGAATTGAATTCAATGTCAGGCATTGGTAGCATGAGTTATATGCAGTATTGGCTATGCCTTTGAGTTCCTGTTTTATCTAGTTTAGATTAATTAGAACTGTAAATTTCTGTGTTCTGATTTGAGTGGATTTTAGATCAGTCCCTTTCTCTCTCCGTATTACCTTCTGTACTATCAAAACCATATTTCTTTAACAGCTGGAAGTGCTTGCTGGTAATAAGTTAAAAAATGTGGAGGTAAGGCAATCAGACTGGCACTTGGCTGCATTAAACAATTACATTAGTACATCATTTCTGTAGTTGCAAAACTCTGGTATAATATGCAGGTGGGAATATTTATAAGAAGAACAGTCTAATTAAAATTAATTTCTACTCATGAAGAATCTTATGAGTTAGAGATCAAGCTGTACAAGGACTTATATGGATGCAGAATTCTGTATTTCTTTGAGACATCTATATTGCTCAAATAAATATGTGCATAGAAAACCTGCCATTTTACACTGGAGTGTACACTCTTTGGATTATTACTTTCAGTAGCATTATATTTTCTGCTGGGACAATTCATCTAAGTCATTAGTGAAGGAGTAAAGTTTACCCTGTCTAGCCAGCTGGTGTTTCCTACACTACATTTCAGTATGTTACACTCAAAAGTAACTGAGCTTTGTGCTGTATACAGGTATTCACTTACTCATTGCTACAATAAAAGGAAACAGGGCACCCGATACATACTACTCGGCTGTTGAAATCTCATCATTTGTTAAAGGCTGAAAAGTCTGTTCATTTTTATCAGTTGGATGCAATCACAGTTGTATTATAGAGCTTTTATCAGTTGTTCTTTCTCTGCCTCTAATTAGACGAGCCTTCGAGAACAGCTTTGAAACTATGAAGAGGACATGAAAACTTTATGTAAAAAATTCTGTGAGACATTAATACACTACTTCCAGTTGAACAGATTTCCCAGGTGTGAGATATAAATGGAAATATTAACAGAATAATGCAATGTCAGAGAAGTTTGTCCAGTCCTTATTCTGAAGAGAAATTTAGAAATAGGTAATAGTGTGAAGATAGACTCTGACAGACAGGTCTATAAAGAGTAGATAAAAGAAGATAAATTTCTAGACCATCATGTCTTTGGGATCTTTTCAGTTAACAGGACAGAGGGAGAACATTTAAGTGAGTAGAGTAGAAGAGAGACAGAAATTGTGTTAGGGGTTTGAAATAATTAAAATCGCATTTCACTAGTTTTGTTGAATCTGTAATTGAATAGTAAAAACTACTAAAACTAGATATCTTAGTGGTTTGAAAAGATTAAAGTTTAGTGAGTAATTTCTGGTCTTTGAAAATACTATGGTAATAAATCTGCTTTCTGACACAAAAGAAAATAATCGTACAGTTCATTGTGTAATACATTCACGTCCTCCAAGCAATATTTTTGGTTAGCTGTAGGGAGAAAATTATGGAGTGTTAGAATTGACAAGTATCCATTATCAGATGTTTGGTAGGGGTAATTTTCCTTAATTAAATCCATTGTTTATGGAGTCATTGGCACTCAGCTAGTGGAAAGTTTCAGGATAACTACTTTTCTCATAGGCAGTTGCATGGAATTATTTGAGTGTGTTTGGTTACTTTATTAAATTCAGAGAGCTCTGCTGATTCTGAATTTCATGTATCTTTTCATTTTTGTCTACCTTCAATGTGATCTGTGAAGACTTTGGTTTTTCAACTAAATCCCCCAGTACAGTTCATTCTAGACATAGTTTGAAGACTCATCCTAGTGGATAATTACACATTTCATGGCATTTTTATGAGTCTTTGCTTCATAGCTTGTGGATGTCTGTATTTCATAAGCTTTATAGTCCATGAAATAAAGGGGTTGTGTTGCAGTACGTTCAACAGCTTATACATATAACCTGAATGCTAATTTTTAAGAACTGAGATTTTAGACAAGCAGTATCATTTACCTCTTGTAGTTGGGAGTCAGGAATGACACTGCTGAAGTGGATTGAGCTAGGCTAATAAAAACCCTTTTAAAATCCCGTTGGTTCCTAAATACAGTATGGCTCCCAGTGGAATTTCTGGAATCTCCAGGGAATTAGGAAGGAACTCTGTGTATCTTCATACATTTTTGTTGACTATGAGACTGCCAAACAAGGACTATTCAAGCAAAGTAAACAGTAATGTACAACACTTTTTCCACAACTGAAAAACTAATATGTGAAGTAGTGATTGTATCAATACACACTCAGCTATCAGAAAAGTAAGCAAAAGGGAAATGAAAAATGGTACATGAAGGGAAGAATGAAAAAAGGAGGGAAATGCAATCCAGCTGTCATCTCCAAAAAATGATCCAAAGGAACATCTGCTGTCAAATCTCAAGAGTGAGAAAACAGCTCCCATGTTAAAGTGAAGACTGCTATTATTCCGTCCTTGTCATGTTTAAATATTAGGCTTACTTTTGTTTAACTATTCAGTAAAGAACAGTTATGAAATTTCTTTCCTACTGGATTTGGTGATTGATCCTTTATTCAGATCTTCATAAAATATCCACCAAGATCTACCAGTGAGTTAGCTCTTTTGACTGGTAATACTGATTATTTTATTAACATAAGTGCAAAAGAAAATGGAATATTTATATGCAGAAATCCATAGGTTAAATCCCATCTTTTATATTTTATTAAATTATATTGCTATGGATAAAGCAATGGATGCATTGGATACATAGGATGTATTCCATAGTTCTGGCTTAGACTTCCTCTGTGATTTTGATAAATGATTGCACAGTATAATAGGGTAAATCACAGAGATTTCAGAATTTCTTCCTTTTTTCTGTTTTGAAGAAGAGAAGTAACTCTTCTCTCTTTCGCTCCACCTACACTAGCAGTAGGAAAACAAGATAAAAAGATCAATGGCATGATACTTCTACACCACTTTCTACTCCAGCTGCCAACATGTTTTACTCAGTTAAGCATTATTTAGCCTTAAGATTTCTCTGTACTATTTAAGAGTAAAACACACATGCCTGTATTTACATATATTAATAGACTTATATGCAATTTGTATAGCAGTCAATTTTCAGCAAAGCTTTTGTGGTTATATAAAAATCCAAGGACATGTATTTGACAAAATTAAAGAAAGGGAAAGCTGATAAAATATGAAAAGTATAATTCTCTTAAAGAGTGCTAAGCAAATGAAATACATGTTTCCATTGCAATCCAGAAGTTACTCACAGAGAGAGATCTCACCAAGTAGAGAGATGTCTGTTGCAATATTGCTTTTAAAAGAATATCAGTAACTAATTACTTCCGCTGTGATCCATTTTGTGGAGGTTCAGCTCTATGATGTGAGAACCTCAATCATTCTGGTCCTTGATAAACACAATACTGAATTGCTTTGTCTTAATATTTTCAGTGCACCTTAAAAGAAAATGTGCAGTATTTTGGTGTATCTTTCCCCAGTACTAGCCATGACCAAGAATCATGAACATGAAAAGAAAAATAATCCAACAGTAAGTTATGCAAAACTTGCTTGAAATAAAAATATTTTACTTGCTAAAGATTCAAATCAGCTATTGTTTTAAATGATTCCTCAGAATTTTGCTGGTCAAATAAGATGGAACTACCAGAACAAGATGTGAGGAACGCTCCATTTCAATGACTAAACCGATAATGTAGCACATTGTGTAGGAGGATATCAGCTGTGTAAGTTGACCATTAGTTCAGTTGAGGATCTGAAATATTATATTTCAACATCACTACCCCTTTGATTATGGATCATTTAAAAAGGGGTTCTAATCCCAGGTGACTTTTAGTGATAAAAAAATATATCAAAGAAAATGAAAAGTACATACGTTGTATCACTTGACATTACATCACTTAGAGCTGCAAAGTTCTCAGGGACCATATGTGAGAAGTAAAAGCATAGTTATTCAGTGACTGGAAGCATGTCACTGGACAGAAGAGTGACTTTGATCCTGATATATAAACAGGGAAAACAAAGTAGTTTAGAATTTTGGATATGAGCCTATAACTGTTGTTTTTGGGTTTGGTTTTTTTTTGTTTGTTTGTTTGTTTTTTTAATGCAATAATAAATTAAAAACCAGCATCGCAATGCATTTGGCTTTGTTTTTGGGTTTGGTTTTTGGTTTTTGGTTCTTTTTTAACATAACCCTCAATTTGCTTTGGCTTTACTTTGTATTCATAAGTAGTATTTATGAGCCTATTTTACTCTTTTTTTCTGGTCTGTATTTTTAAAACAATACATTAAAGCTTAATAAAAAAAAATCTACAGGAGAACCATAAATTATAAGTAAACCAAACATCTAAAGTTAATTTAGTATTCAGGGTTTGGTTTGAACCTGTGACACTTTGAAAAAAAAAAATCAGAATCTAAACCATACACAACAGGACATGCATTGATTTTTGTGTTTTCCATTTTACATAGTGGACATTGATTTGCATTCCTAATAAGGCCATTAATAATAGAGTGAAAGGAAGGGTAATAGTCATCCGGTATATCTGTAATAAGTAGGAATATCAGTCATTAACTACTATGCCTGCAGTCACTTAGTACAAAATCATCTGTAGGTGCTATCTTACTATATACAAACTGAGAGGGTATATCATAAAAGAGAGTTTTGTGAATTTTTTATTGGTCTCAATAAAAATCAATATTTATTTCAGATATTACATATTTGTACTCAAAGAAAGATGACAATCAGGAAACTTGATTTTAAAGGAGACATTTTTATTTAGAAGGTTCTTCATTGGAGGGAAGAGGAGATGGTTTAGACATGGTGGAAATTCAATGGTGAAGTGCATTGTAATTTTTTTTTGGCTGGAGTGAGACAGCAAATGTGAATTACAAAAGGAGAAAACAGCAAGTCAGGACCTCTATCTACTCAATGTACTTTAATATAAATACTAATAGTGGCACTACCAGCCAGAGGGCAGAAAGAATCCACCTGAACAATATTTGAGCTTTGGGATTCTCAGAAGTTCCAGGGAAAATGGATTAGCAGATAGGAAGAAATGGTATGAAAGGTGTGTTGTCACACGGTTACCATCACAGCATAGCTGGGAACATAATTTAGCTCTAGAAAACACAACTACTAATGATGAAAGTGTAGAAGTCATCAAACTTAACACATTCAGATTCATAAAAAAAATCACATATCTGCTACCAGTCTCCCTGTTGTATGTCCACTCATATTTTTTCAAGACACAAAGATCAGCCTAATGTAATAAGCCTAAATGTAGCTTAAGCTGTAAGTAGTGGTTTTATAAATGCAGAATAATGGAATTGCATACCTACAGTTTCATAGAAATATTAAATAGATAAACTGTTTGATAAATGAAATTATAAATCTCCTCTAACATAATAATTAACTTGCATAGACTCCATAATTCCATTAATTTATCCAAGAATTTAGATCATCTTTACTATTTTTATCTGTATTGGACATAGTACTGAAAGTAGCTTGCTTACAGTGCCACAAACTTCCATCAGTCTCTTGCATGATTTCTTTCCAATTTATTCTTTATGGTTCCTTAACTAATGCTATCTTTCCACATTGGACACACCATTTCCTCTCTCCTGAAAAGCTCTGACAGGCTGCATTGGGAAAACAGTAACTTCCTTCCATGGTGAACGGTGCTGCCATGTACTTGCCCATCTCCTCAGTCCCATCCTTTCCAGCTGTCTTAAGGGTTCCCTTTCATGTGCTTTCATAAGTATTTCAAATCAAAGTAATGCTGGTTCTGATCAGTGCTTACTGATTCTTCCATATCCCTGTGAGTCACAGTTCCTAGAGTTATATACGTAAACTCTCTGCTTTGTTTTGCCTATCAACTTCATCCAGACATTGAATATTTCCCTTCAGTAAGTATGGATGATCATATAATAAGGTGCTTTCATAAAATTATAACCACAGAATTTAGTCTGTGCTTTATCTATCTCTTGAATTAGTTACCTACCTGTTAAATGTTTGTCAAAACCCAATCCAGACATTAGCCAATATATCTGTAACCACAATGCGCAAATTTTCTAGCATTCATAGATTTCCTCAGGACCCTCATGATGAGATGAACAGAAGCAGATAATAAATTCCACTTCTTGTGTAAGATCTCCCTGATACTATGGGAGGTTAATCATTGCTTAAGGTCTAAGAAAACCATGGTCTTACTAACTTAAGTTAGTACCATTTTGCTGTTGAAGCAAAAAAACCCCAAAACCAAAACCAACTGTGGTTAGACAGTTGCCACGTGCCCACCTCCTGATTCTTCACAATAAGAAAACTTCTAGACTGTTCTGTCAGCTACCTGAGCTTTCTCTTCATTCCTCCTAGCCCTTCTCACAGTTTGAACAACTTCAGAGTAATTTGGTGTCAAGGACGTTGCTTCTTCTGAAAACCACACCTCTGCCATTTGCAGAGTATGTGTGTAGTTGTTTCCTGCCAGCTGCAGTACAAGTTCATTAATTTTGAAGACATTAAAAAGGCCACCATAACTGGTGTTAAACTGGTGTTATTGTTTAAATAGAAGTACCTCTTTTCCACACCTGCAAACGTAAGTGCAGACCTTCTTTGTCCTGCCAGATTTGACAGCCACTATCACCTTCACTGACTCTCTCACCTACTTGCCATCATTTCAAAAACCTGTTTAGTAGGAATTATTTATGAGAGTCACAGCTTAAGGACATTTTGCAACAGACAAAATGCTAGGTTAGGTAGTTAGGTTAGATGCTGATAGGTAGTACCCAAAAGTGTCATTTGCCCCACGGTTGGCATTTGTGCTTAGCTCCCTCTCAGGTAAGCTTGACAAGACTAGTCCAATAAACATTGTGGAATATCCTGTGGCAACTCAGTTTTCTGTTATTTTCTGGATAGCCACTGGTCAAGATGCAAAGCAAGGGCAAGAGGGTTGATCTATGTGACTAAAGAGTTGTTTTACTTCAGGGGAAGTAGAGAGAGCAAGGTCTGGTACCTTGCTGGAGCCAAACACTCTCTCCTGCTGACCAAGCAAGCTGAGGCATGGTTTTCTTCCCTGTTTTCTCATAAGAACAACAATCTTCCCTTGCCTTCAACCCTAGCACGCAGTCCTCCCCCAGATGTGATGAGAAAGGCATTTTCAGGCAAAGGTCGCTTCCTTTCCCTATGTGCACTCCTAATTTCCCTTTTCAGGGAACACGTTTTGTCTCTAGTCTTAATTCTTCTCTCCTAAGATTGTTGTTTTGATTTCTGATCAATAATTCTTCTCCATGTATTTCATGTCAATTAAGCACAGTGAGTAAACCCATTTTTGCACAGGATTAGTGCTGTAATATAACTAATGTTTGTCTCTACGTTAGCAGAGTTTGAATGAATTATTAGTTTGAATAACTGATTAAATTTACTGTGATGTGATCAGCATATGCTCAAAAAAATAATTGGCTTTTGCATTTCTCTGGTACTTTCTCATCTTTGAGGAAATTGGTGAAAGATCATGTATTTAGGGTGTTTATATTGACATGAAACTTATGTTACTTACACCCTAGAAAAATTTCAATCAAATTAATTTCATTTTCACTTCCACATTTTAAAAGATTACATGTTATACTGGTATGCATGCTTGGGAAAATAATTCACTCTTGAGGTAAGTGTCCAGGCATAAATCAGTTTGACATATTCTGTCTCCATGGTTAGGAACGGCATTGAAAAGAAGGTAACATAATTTTAAAGTTAAAGAATAATATGGGCCACAGCAACTGAGACAGTAATGAGTAAAAATTGCTATTCATTGTGCAAACTTGAATATAAAAGAAGCCATATCTGAGAAACGAATCTGAGAAAAAAAAAAAGATAAAATCCAGCATCAGTTCATATTTGCTCTTTGAAGTCTGACTGTGTCCATGGAAAATGAACAAAAGAAACTGGGAGTGCTTTTTTCTGATGCTCAGGTTTTTCAGCTGTTGACAATTCCAGGTTTTTGCTTGTTAATACACTGTGTCAAGTGTATATTTAAATATACATAATTGGAGATCAGGAAGATTCCTTTTAATCTTTCTTAACTTCATTGCTAAGCATAGTGCTTTCAGCATTGGAATGACATGCACATTGCTGTTGAAATCAGCAGGGTAGAAAGAATCAAACCAAGGAGACACCACTCTTCACATTCCAGAATGTTTTGCTTTATTAAAGAAGAGTCTTGGAGAAGCAGATCTATCTGAGAATTGACAGTGCTGTAGAAAACCTGGCAAAACTTTAGTTTTACACAACGTTTAACATGACCTTTTTAACTGTATGGCAGAGGACTTGATATCTCATGCTGAATACTTCCACAGCTCCAAAAGTAGGGTAGGAAAAATAAACTGAATGTGTTGATTCCATTTTCAGGTCACCATGCTTTCATGGTAAAATCACCTTTCTTATCTTGAGTCCAATGCCCTCTGACCATGTTCTTTTAGATAGTCCCCACATGGAGGGTGTAGTGTATAATACAAAACATACTTATTTGTTCCCTGTTCAGTTTTCATACTCTTACACTGGCCTGAGCTACGTATACTTCCCCTTACTGGTCTGGCTAACTCAGGAAGACATATATTTGCATTCCTGTGATCAACTCAGGGACCAACAGTTACACAGCCAGTTGATTCTCTCAGCTGATGTAGCTGTTTATCAATAATAAAGACTGCCTTCTCACTCCCTTGTTGTTGAGAGTTCAGCTTCCCTTATGTCAGCTGTGGTCAGTCACCCTATATATTCTTATCTAAAACTGATGACGACATTACCCTTGCCTATCACCTAAAAGCCATCTTCCACTGCAGGGGTCTGCTGGTTCAGCATATTCTTTCTCGCATTCATGGTGTGGTAAATACTGACCTCCTTCTCTTTCAGGAAAGAGATTTCCATCTTCTTCCAGGTGTTGTCTCTGCTATCAGGTCATGAATACCTGTTTCAATGGTTTAGTAGAGTTACAAGTAAGTTAGTTCTCATTGTGAGTGTCTGAAGTAAATAAGGAACCCGATCTGGGATTGAAGTTAGTAGAATTCATTTGTCTCTTTTCTCAGATATCTATTGCACAGCATTCCACACAATGCAGCTGATAGTGGTCGAAATAAAAAATAACAATGATGAGATTATCAAGTGTAAAAATAAAAAATGAAACATTTTTCTTTTTCCTGATACATATTGACTGGTTTAAGTGTTTGCAATAAAAGCTTTGCCAGCTGGGGCAAATAGTTTACTTCAGAAGTTGCAGGTGTGTTTGCCTGGAATTCCAACTCTCACAGCTTCCTGCAAGCTTATAGCAGGAGCTATGTAGGGAGAAAAGACAGTGGTAAATATTAGGTGAGCCTATAACTGCTATCCACATATCTAATGTGTCATAGGATGCAGTCACCATCCACATCAGCTGCATTTGATGTGTGCTTCATGCAGGATCATGTACATGCGGGGGAATATGCTTGCCTCTAGCCTCCCCTTGTCCTAGATGGATACAGAGGTTCAGGATTAGTGCTTTTGTGTGGTTTAATGGCTAGGTGTCATGGAATATTATGCTGGCTGCTGTTACCAAGGAAACTCGTGATACAGATTTTAGAAACTGTCTGGGAAAGAATTAATGAGCAGTTAACTTGGTTTCAGATCTAGCTGAGCAAAACTATTTGTGTGAAAAATGAGGGTTCATCCACACCAAAACCCTTTAGTGAAACCTTGATTAAAGTTCTTTTTTTGGGTTATCTAACTGATTATTTTTAAAGTTGTTTCAAAAAATTAGAATGTTTTATTTTGTATTTTTTAACACATTGAACCTTACAAATGTTCAAATCCAAAATATTTTCATTTCAGGAGAACTGTAAAAGTGAGAATAAGGGTAAAAAGGACCTTATTTGTCTCCTAATGTATTTGTTTGACTCAGGACAGGAGCAGTAATAGCTGAACAATTCTTGACTGATGCTAGACTAACTAACCCTTGAAAATCCAGATTCCTCCACTTTCTTAGCCTAGTTAATTCTTCTTTAGCCTATCAATGATACATTTCTCATAACATCTATCTTAAAACCTTCATTGCTGCATTTTATGCACATACTTTTACCTTATTCCCCAATGGGTATAGAAAGCAATTTATTACCAGCTTTGCCGGAGTAACCTTTTATGTGTGTGACTAGTACTCCTTCACCTTAATTTTTCTTTTCAAGACTGAACAAACCAATTCCTTCCAAATTTCCTTTGATTTCAATTCAATCTATCCTCACAGACAAAAACCGCTACAAACAAAAACCTGCTAACAAACAAAGCAGTCCTCCACTTTGCTTTATTCTTGGGGCAACCTTTGCTGAGAGCTGAGGCAATGTTCCAGATTCCTTCTTGTGGAAAGGAAAAGCCAAGCACCCAGTCTAATAGTGTGCATTAAAAACAAAATGAAAATTTGAAAACTGAATGACTTAATGGAGAAATTTTTTTAAACATTCTGAGGAAAAGTAGTCTGTAGCATCATCACAGGCAAAGATGGTACTTTCTGGTTCTTGTCTCTACATTCACTGGATTATTTTTATTTGCTCTTCGTTTTTGAATTACTTTCATTCTCATTTTTGCCTGTTGCAGTTACAATCATATTTTTAAAATTAATGTTTTTACATCAGAGAGTATAGTTATGTGGACACATCCCTTCATCATTACAGGTCAGTTATAAGCTGGATGTTGTTCTTGAACAACTCAGACTGAAGAAAATATTGCAAGGAATTAAATCACGTAACCAAGCATATTTGCACCTCAGGTACATGTTCATCTGGTGATATTTTTTGCAGAATAAAAGATGGCTTGCTTTACTAAATGTTAAAAATAATTTTCTGAAGTTGCCATTAAAAATATTTTGTGAACTTCTTTGCAGGAAGGAGTTTACAGCAAATTAAGGAAATCCCAGGAGAAGTAATTTATTTCATTCTAACCGTATATGAAACAATGACAAGTTTGCAAGCTACAGCTTTGTTTTCCTGTATAGTTTTTGAAGCATACACTGTGTTACATGCATGGGTACAAGGCTGTTGCCATGTAATTTACAGTTGGGGATGCCAAAAGCCCTCAGTGTAGTCAGGAACTAAACTCAGTAAGTAGATGACAGATAAAAGTCAATAGAGATTCTCACAGTGTCTCCTTGTTCTCAAGACTTAAGATCACCAGCCTGCTACATGTTAATTACTACTGAGACCTAATCCTTTTCCACCCTAGAACAGCATGTGCAAGAGCACCTTGTTCTCCACTTGCTCTGTTTGATGAGGGAAAGAATTTGTTCAGCCAGGGAGACCTCATCAGAAGGAGAAACCCTTTCTATTTGTGCAAGCTTTAGTACTCACAGTCTTACTCCAGAGAGGCAAATGGCATTTCCTGTCCTTTTCATGCACAGTATCCGTGCCATACAGTATTGCCTTCACCAAAAGGAGTTTGGTCTGCTCATCTAGGATGCACAAGTGCATACAACTTCCACCCTAGTCCCTGAAATGGAGGGAATAGAGCCTAGAGCTGTAGTATAGCAGGAATGTTCTTTAACTGTCTCTGTGTGTTGTAGTTAATGGCTTACTAGGAGAAAATTTTAAGATGGGCACTTGGAAAGCTTGGAAGCTCTGTGGAATATTCTGGTAGCAGCTTGAGTTGTACTGATAGTCAAGCACAGTTTAATGATCTAAAAGAAATTACATTTTTAATTACAGTATTAAAAAGAGAAATGGATAATTTTCTGAAAAATCAAAACAAAAGTTTGAGAAAATATCTTTAAACTCAAGAAACCTTTCCTTCTGCTAGGCAAAGCTTATGTGACTGCAGTTTATTACTCATGTTCTTGAATGTCTGCACTGCCCAGGGATTTTTGGTTCACTTGCTGCTTCTTGAAGTGGCACACATCACCTGCTTAAAGTGGTTATTTTAAAGCAAACAAAACACGTAACACTTAAACACAATAAGAATTTATTCTCAGAGTGAAGGAAGTACATAAAAAATGCAGTTTCTTTGGTCAGTCATACAGGACCCTCACCCTTATCAAGTGATAAGTCTGAGAGTATTTTTTGTTTCTAAGGATTTAATTTTAACTAAATTCCTTTTCAATATGATAGCAAGAAAAAGGGTTTGAAGCGAAACTGAGAAACATATTTTTCACATGTTAATGACACTGTGCGTTGTTGGCTATTAAGCATAATTTTAATTTTGATTGGTTAATGAAACTGTAAGACTATGCTGAATGAAATTAGCTGGCTGTATTCCAGTAGTGACATCCTTTTACTTTATATTTGTATACACTGAGACAGAATGCAAGTTTGTATTGGGTAAATATTTATTTCACTCATTTAATGGCCTAATCTATAAGTTAGAGTGAATATATCTTTTCACCCGTGTATTATAGTCAACTTCTGTGTACTGTTCTATACTGTGAACATACTCAATTGGTCATTTTTCTAATTAATTTAGATTAAAATAATGGAAAAGTGAATAGTAGCTGACTGTCCATGATCAAAATGTGCAATCATGTATCCACATTTCCTGCTGCTCATATTTGACACATACATCTGACCTATTCAAAAGAAAAAGCATGCAGCAAGGCTTTCTCACCAAATCGGATCGGAACCACTCCTGACAGGACCCTCCGCACCCTGCATGCATTTTGGTGCCACTTTTAAGCAGTGTAGTCTGGTAGACTTCTATGAGAGCATGTATTGTTTATTAAACTGTTCTTAGTATCAGTTAAATGGGGTTTTATTGATTTTTCTGAACTGCAGTTAGATCTTATTGTTGGGTCTATTTTCACATAGTTCCTTTCCCTGTGAAGAAAGAACAAGTTGGTTAGTATCAATAGGATTCATACACATGTACTTATGGTTTTGTGGACAGCCTTTTTTTCCCATTTCTTATATTTCCCAGAATAAAGCAAATATCTCTGTGCATTAGAGTGAAATACTCCAGGTATCAGAGTGAAATGGAAGGAGCAAGAGTTATGAACTATCCCCCCACATAAAAGGGCCAGTAGCTTTTTAGAGCCCAAAGGGTACATACAGTAATGTCCAAATGGAACCACAGTCTTTGCCTCTGAAATTGGGAGAGAACCTTTCCTCATCTTTGGAAGCTGAACAGTGATTTTCACCATAAACTTCTGAAACTTATACGTGCATATTGTTAATATTGTGTGGCCAGATTGCATTCAAGAATAGTGCATTCTTCTTTACTGCTCAATAAATTTAAGGCAACTAATCTATTTAGAGCCTGCAGTGCAAAAATTATATAATTCTTTACATTACTCATTTGCGTTCATTGTTAGCAAAACCCCTGTCCTTTTAAGTACAAGATAATGCTAATGATGTAACTAGTTAGGTAGTGCATACCCTGTTATAGACATGTTTGGCGACATAATGTAATGTTGATACCCATAAAACAGAATTTTCTACTTTACAGGGACAGAAATGTGTTTGGGTTAGTGCTTAGGCACTGTTTAATTTAGGGTTAAATGCACTACTTG
>VXBL01001272.1:1101261-1149938 GCA_013400195.1 Aramus guarauna
CCCCGACCCCCCTAATAGATCAAGATCTTGTGAGGGGGAAAAAAAATGTCGTGCAAATAAATATAGTAGAGAACCAACCCCTATTCTATTCCAAGCAGGATTTAATTTAGATTTACTTCTTCAACTTTCTAATATTTAAATATGCATGCACAGAGACACAAGGTCCTGTGATTGCTAATCCTGTTGTGTTAGTTTATTAGTTGGTTTAGTTAGCGTATTATGCAGTTCATTTTATGTAAGACCTCTCTTGTCTGTCTCTATATGAGCAAAAAGTTCACAGTTACTGCTTATGGGATATAAACACTGTATTGCCAAAGGAACAACAAGAGTGTTTTCTAATTTCAATCAGAAACAGAGACAAATAGAAAAGACAGTACGTCTCCAGTAAAGCTGTAATGTAAAATATATTGTAACAGAAATATATGTATGTTGACCTTAAGTAAAAAATCGTAATTCTTGAGTTATAATAGATTTATCAAATGGATTCTTTTGTCTGGTGCATACTCAGTTTTTTAACTACTAGCTGTTGAGCATCTGCTGACCTGTAAGCTGCTTTCATTGCCCACGTGCACATTTACATAGGACTATCCAGAGTGTTCTTCACAGTTTAGGGAACTGGTTTGGTAAAGGAAAGAGGTAGTGCAGATCAGCCACTACTAACTAGTTTATCTCCTTGCCATGCTGACACAATATGGAATGTATTTGTTTTGCAGGTTTTTACTGACACCTTAGAGATGTTGAAACTGGGGTCTCTTAAATGTCCAAATTCAGCAAAATTAGTCCCTAAATTTCTTCATATGTTTTATAAAATTCTTCCTCAGCAAAAGATCTCTTCCTTTGGTTAAGTCTTAAGAAATTCAAGCAGCCTGTAGGCAGAAATATATTGAGCTGATCTATTTTGTAAACATTTCAAAGTAATAAATGCCTTCTGAGAGTTTCGGACAGATCATCCACAAATGAACAAAGGTACAAACACAAACTCTTTTTTCAAAACAAGTTCTTTATGACCTATACTTCAGCCAGTCCTAGAGATGTAAAAATAATTGTGAGGAGAAACTTCAGGAAGATGGCTACATTGCATGAATTAAATAGAAGAAAAATGGAAAAGGACAAAATTATAGAACAGATTTTTAAAAAGCAATAATAACTATAAGTATATTGGCATCTTGAAAAGAAATGAAGGGGGAAAAATTGTCCAACTAAATCATAAAACAGCTGGCTAATGTATACATATTACTGGATCTCAGTCATGCATACTACTAGGAAAAAAGCTAGTATATTGTTCATACTCTAAACTTGTATCTGGCTTAGAGTTACAATATCATTGGGAAATTGTTTAGAAATAAACTAAAGAATGGAGACTATTAAGATAATCTTCCTGCACTGCCAAAACTGTACAGTCAATACTATAATAGTAATAATAATAATACCCTTTATCCTTGACATTGACATGCTAGGAATATTGAACAACACTATGTCCAAACAGCTCACATGCGAAACTAATCCATGAACGCAGGTGTTCGAGATGAACTGGTTTCTAGACACAGGAGAAAATTAGGTTGCCTGTGTGGATGGACAACAGGAGTACTATAACCTGCTCTTGGTAACAGGCTGTCATCAATTACCTCTCTCCTGTACGGGTCAATGGGGGGCCAGGGAAGTCAGAGCCATCGCTGTAGCAAGCAAGATCTAAACCTCTATCATGTCATTGATCCACTCTCAAATGCCCTTTCCTGCGAGTTCCTTGTGGCAAGGTAAATACAGTTATTTTTCTGACTTCTCACTGTTCGATTTTGTACGTGGTCTCACAGAAGCAGAGTCAGCATTTCTAGTGCAGTATATGCTGTACCTGTGCTATTGACTTATATTCAGCAAGTTGAAGTCAATTGCAGTCATATTCCAACTTAAGTGCCAGGCAGCATTTGTTGCCTTACAGCGTAATGCCAATCTGAACAGGAATGTAGCTGGAGATTAAGTTGTAGGTACATCATACTAACTGAGAGCACAAAAATAAGAGGGAAATCAAAGCAAGATTAAAGATTAAAATATAAACATCAGGACATCATTTGAGAGCTTACTGGAGACGGGCCAAAGGGAAGAAACGTGAAACAGACCAAAAAAAAAAAAAAAAGAAAAAAAAAAAATTGCTGGGGTTGTAGGAAAGGATGTGGGAAAATATTACACACATTATGGTCATGTCTGAAAATGCAATCCTTCTGTCTGCGGAGATATGAGGGAAGAAAGGAAACATAAACCCCTTGGGTTGTGACATTCCTCTACAGCCAAAATTTGAGGGATTGGAGGGATCTCATAAATTGAACAGAGCACTGAAAAAATCATTTTAACAGCTTCTGCAAATAGCAAAATTTTTATACTATAACTGGGATTTGGCTATAAAACTGCTATGTCTGAATATGTGATATGCTATGAGGATAAGGTTAGTGGATCTAAAAAGACAATAAAAGAAAAAGAAAAATGTGAGATTAAATGAGAATAGAAAAAACTTTGCATAGATGATCAATGATTCATTGATTCTACAATCACTCTCAGAAAGGTTAAATCTTTCCAAATCCCAGTGAGAGCAGTAGTAGTGCAAGGTAGCAGTCTCATATGTAACAAGTCTATAACCTAATATATCTATATACACAGCACTTCTACAAATCTGAACAAATTGTGTAGATGGTTGGCAGTTTGATAGTTGGTGTTAGAAATTAGGAGATAGGTAGCTTCAATTAAGGTGCAGGACATGATCTGTACAGGATTAGTAAAGAGCAATTGCTGTAGCACATGGCAGCTAATTTTGAAATGGGAGAGAAGATAAAGTACTCCCACACCAGGGCTGGAAGAACCTGAAAGTCTTGGAGCAGCAGAGAAATTACTCAGTGTAAGCAAAACCCATGCAGTTTTCCTTATATTTGCGAGGAATAGATAACATGGATAAAATAAGTAAATTTAGTTTTTCTGTCTCGGGCCATATTCCTGTTGACAGCATAAAAGCCTTCTAGCTGTAGAAGGCCGAGTATTTACAGTGTGCTCTTACACACTGATCCACATTACACTCAGGCCTATCTGAAATACAGGGGAAAAATATCTATTGGCAATTATGTGTGAGTATGAGGGGGTTGGCTCTAACATATCAACAGCACAGGAGCAGAGAGATTTTTTTTGCCACTGAGTCCTGGCCTTTTTTCTCTTTAAACCCCTTGGTAATTCCAGGAGTTTGAGCAATTCCTTGTGAATGCTGCCCCATTGACTTCTGTTTCACATGCATATATCAGAGTTATTGCTGTTTTCTAGTGTAGTCATTTTTGTGGGGTTAACACAATCTATATAGTCATGGTTAAGAAATTAAGTTAGCTGATAACATAATTTGCAATCAGTGATGATTTTCTTTTCTAAAAAATTAAAAGGCTTAGTGAAAATCCATCTTTTAACAGGAAATTAAAAGCTGAAAACAAATACGGAAAAATGTATTCGCTTCAGGCATTTCACAGTTCTGAGCTACAACTACCTTGTCTGAGTCACTTTGGGTGACTTTCAAAGTCATGGTTGCTGGAACAAGATCTTGTGCTCCCTTTCACTGGCTTGTATGCAACATTTATAGTTCAAAGACATGCTACACTGTTTTTTTAGAGATAGTTTACAATTTTATATTATCTACCATTTAAATGTAAGGTTTTTGTGATAGTGGTGAGATTTTTGTACTGTCTGATTTCTCAGAGATAAGGCTCTTTTTTCTAAAGCTGGCAAACAATTTATTTGCCATACCTATCATTGCATGACATATCTGTGTCTTTGAATGCAGGGAATGCAGTTACAAGAAGAAAATGTTTGGTGAATTTGTATATATTTTTTTCTATTATTTTATGCTATGGTGCTGAAATAGTAATACATTATTGTTCATCCAGACCTTCAATGTTTCCTCTATTTTATTTATTTTGATATATATAATCTATTGCTTCTGCAAATACACATGTATGATTACACTGGTAATGTCTGTGTGCATGTCTGAGTCATATGTAGTAATTTTGGTATTGAAGCCTGTATTTACAAATCTCATCTCTTAGAAAGATTTTCAGAAAAACAACAGAGAAACAAGCATAGCCAGTGTTATTCATGGTGAAAGCTATTGGTTTGAAGTTTTAAACTTATGGAAAAGTAAAACATATTTAATGGCGTCTGTCTCTAAGACCTAAGAACTAGTTTGGCACAGCGCAGTTCTGTAGGTAAAACAGGTAAACTGTGCAATGAGAACAAAAAACAAACCCATGAAAAATGAGACAGTTGAGCTATGCCTTGTTTTATATAACTTGCAATCCATCATCTTGGGTTTTAACATATTTAGAACAGTTTGGTTAACATTCTGCAGGAGGGAAGGAAAACTAAGATGTTGACATAGCTGCTGGAATATTTATGTAGAGATACAAAAGCAGGGACTAACACCATTATAAGCTGGAGGCTATTATTATGTTCTCATGTTCACTCACAAATTCAGGTCTTCAGTTTCACTCTGTATGTGTTGCTTTGTATGTGAGAAAGAAGTTCGTAGAGGTCTTTTCTATCCTTAAAGATTCTATGATTCTATGTGACTTCCATGATAGGTACAAGGTGCTTGTGCTTGAAGTATTTAAAGACCTTTTTGTTTTCTTTCTTCTTTTTCTCCACTAAGGAAAACAAGAACTATATGCAATACATATATACAGTGTTGGGCAGGGAAGAGATACTTGAGGGAAATGGCATCACCTGCAGTAAAAGGGTATACCGTTCAAAGTTACACCACTTGACACTTGTGGGTAATTTCATAAGCAAAAGTCAAAACCTCATCTCTTTTTTTCCTGTGTAACTTCTGCTTCTTAGAGGAGCAGGATTTGGGAGTTTTGTTCTGTTACGGTGCTCTCACTGGTGCCCTAGAAACCAAAGGAAGCCACTTCATGTTAGACAATATGTGAGACGCAAGAAGCACAGGCAGGCTCACCACATCACTACCACGCACACCTCTGCTCCAAAGCAGGCAGCAACAGAGCACGACCTAACCCACCAAGCCATAGGGCGAACAGCATCTGTTTCACAAGGAGAAAAGGGAAAAGAAATATTGACAGAGGAGTTTATATAATTCTCAAGCACTGCAGTACATACGTCCTTATATCAGCATGAGAATCTGGAGGGGTTTTGTTTAAATTATCTGGTACTGAGATATTGTCAGCCTCCCAGAAAAATCCCTTGAGCAGGGAGGGAGGAATGTGAGGATACTCGCTGGGAAGGCACAGCTCAGATGAACTCTGAGCTCTGCCCTGATCATGACAGTAACTTCAAAAGTAGCGTGCCCAGCTCTTGCGCAGGCGCTGCTCTCACCCTGATGGTGATCAGCAATGCAGATTTGTGCCACCCAGAATTATACACACGCATATAAATACAGACATAGATACATACAGGACAGATACAAAGAGAAGTAAACACATATATCCAGTACACATGAGTGTATATATATAGAGAGTACCAAAAAAGAACATTTCATGATCATTGAAATACTAGTCTGTTTCTTTTTACCTGTAAATACAGCATAAACATTTATGTCTGTGAATATAAAGTCATTTTATTCTTCCTACTTGTCATTTTCAGTAAAATATTTTTAAACATATTCTGTTATATCCTGTTACTTTCAGTGAAATCATAACTATTACTGCATGTAAAAGTATGATGATTTTTATAATCTACCAGACTGTAATTTTTTTATGTTTTAATACCTAGCAACAAAAATGCTCAGATGGACTGTTAAAAATTTAAAATCATGCATTTCAAAAGAATGAAATGTAGAACCATGTGCAAATCCCGCTACATATCAGCCAAAAGGGCCCAAAGTTTTGTTCTTTTTTTGGGAAATATAAAATATCTGTATTAATGAAAGTAGGATGCAAAGACAGACTATATTTTCGAATGTTTTTCGTCTGCTAAGTGTTGTTAAGTTACTCCATTCTCCTGATGTAAAGACCAGTGAACAAAAAAGGTAGCTTGTGACAGGAAAATTCAGTGTAAAATCCTGGCCTCGGTGCAGTCAGTGCGAGTTTTGCCTTTCATTCCAGTGTGGCCAGTTTTTCTTCCAAGATACTTTTACTGTGAACTTACAGACCTAATCCTACAAGTCTCTTCCACAATACCTATATGCAAGCATGCAAGGATTCTCAGTTTGCATTATCCATTTCTTTTTTTGTGGAACTGCACAGGATAATGAACAAAGATACCTGGGAGAAAATAGAAAGTTGTTTGGGTTTTTTTTTTGTTTGTTTTTTGGTTTTTTTTTTTTTTAACAATAAATATCAATAATAATAAATCTTGGCTCTTGAAATTTAGTATATAGCACCAACAGTATCTTAGTGGGTTTTCTGTTGAAATCGTTAAGCTGAACCACTTCTGCAGAGTCTAATCTTCAGTGTACACTGTTGCACCAAAAACATCTTCTACTACAAACTTCTGCTCATGTTATTAAAGCTTATTAAAACAAATTGTGCCTTTTCAAATTTTACTGAAAAGTCAATTCTCCTTCCAAAGTCCAGTAAAATCTTTATTGCTAGGATTTTGTCTGTCTAGGATGGCTATACTGAGTAAGGATACTTTTTTTTCCCACTACCCATTTAAATGAAGTGTTAAGGTTTATCTAGAGAGAGTTAATAACAATAAAGAAGTGGCAGTCAGCACAAGAAATCTAGGGTTAGGTTTAGAATAATACTCATAACAATGCAGAAATAAAGATGTCTTTTGAAGGCTTTTTAAAAATAATCCTATACTCTTACACTTACTACTTTGGTGCTTCAGTCTCATAAATGTTTCTTCATATCAGTGATCGTAAATGAATTAGGTCTATAGCTATGGTTTACTTATCAGAAAAAGTTTGGTTTGTGATTGAAATAAAATTTACATAAGAAATTTGTAGTTTCCAAAGAAACTGTTATTTCAAACAACAGAATTAACAGTGTGTTGATGTCTACTCTTACAAACTGTATTGAGTATTCATAGAGATTTTTGAAGAAAGGATACAATAGCCATCAATGGGATGAAACAATACCGTCTCCCCAAAAAGAATACCTCATAAATACATACAAAATGATTCATCGCTATCAGAAAAATGATGACTGCTGACATGGTTGTTGACATATTTTACAGAAAATCAACAAGTTGGTTTATTAACTTTCAGGAACGGAAAGGAAAGTGTAATGCAAGCTCTCATTTCCTGTTGAGCTACTTTTGCACCGACAAAGAAAAAGTTCAGAACAGCCATGTGTTTTTCCACAGTGGTTTTCTTTCTCAGTTCTCTGCCAACTCCACTTGTCAAAGAAATGTCAAATATACAAACAAAAAAAAACCCCACAAAATGTTTGATCTAAGGATTCTATAAGCCCATTTCAGAAAGCAATTTTGAGCATAAAAATTTAGATTTTTTCCAAATTATTTTTTAGAAAAACTATGTATGAAAACATTTTCCATTTTCATTCAGCTCTTACAAGGTCTCTCTATGCTGCTTGTTAGCTGTACTGCAAGACTGTCATACCAGTCAGAATAAGGTACAAATTCAAAGCACAAGAATAAAGTTAATTAATAGTGAACAATATCCATTCTGGATAATAAAGAAAATAATAGCTGACAAACTACACAAAAATCTGAGAAAAAAATCCATAAATCAAGGATGTTAATGGTTGTTTCCACTACTTGTTAAGATGAAAGATGACACTATGTAGGCATTTTCTCAGCATGATCGCTCATAAACAGATGTCCAATGCCTTGGGTAAACCTGTACAAACTGAGAAGTATCTACTGACTGCATCATTAGTCGTCTTCTGATTTCAAGCCAGGGATGCTGAAGAACAAATTAGTCAACTGATCCTTGCCAAAGTCAAGTTTTATTAAGGAAAAGCATTTGTTGCAGGGTAGAAAGGAATGCTGGGTGTATGCTGAGCTTTATATAACAAAATCCCAGTGAGAAAATATTTTTGTAGTTTCAGATTTGAATAATTAGTTACAAACTGTACATTCTTCTTCCTGTGTCCAATTCATACTGTACATTTATCTTTTCTCTAAAAGATGTACTTTGAGTGTGTTAAAAATATGAATATGCTTGAGGATACAACAGTTGATATTCAAGTAAAATACCACGTTTTTCCGGCATCATTATTCACATGTACTCTATTAAGCACTGTTTTCTTGCCTGCACCTAATAAAAGAAGTGACGTGAATCGCCAGGTCACCCATATGTGAATTCTCAGCTCTAGCAAGCAGAAAAAACACTTTTGATTTTGCAAGGCAATGTAGTCTAAAAAGAGACTGATGCAGATAGTGACATTTTCCCTTGAAATTCTATAGAATTAACATGTTCTTCAGTATGGTTCATTTTTGCAGAAGTTTTTTTTTTTTTTTTTTTTTTTTTACAGTATTTGAAAAGTGCCGTTTAAATATTAGAAATAAAACACAACAATTTAAGGATACACCTATCTGAAAAGTGGGGAATGACAGAATGAAATCAAGAAAAGAATAATTTAGACTTATATGAGGAAAAAAATTCTGACAGTGAATGATTAGGTCATGGAAAAATACTGCAAAAGACTTAATGGAAGATAGACATTTTAAGCTCTTATCTGTATAGTTCTAATAAAAACAATATCTAGAAAATTAAAGTCAAGAAATAATTATGCATTAAAGAATGAGAAGGTCTGAATTAGATAAACTCAGCATGTCTTTCTATCTCTACTATCTATAACTCTGTGATTACTTTGTATGAAGACAAACAACAATGAATTGACAGAAACTAATTATCAAGGAAGTTAGTGGCCTTAAGAGAAAAATTTACAGTTATATTGAAAACAGGCTAAAATAAGGCTGTTTGGTTTTTTTTATTGTCATTGTTCAGGGTTTTTTTCTGTTAGATGAGACACCATAAAAAATTAGGGACTAAAATAAAACAGTTTTGTACAGAAAAGCCCAGAGACAATTTCTCCCAGCAGTCCTTATTGCAAAAAATCACACTGAATACAATGCATTTGCAAAGATGCAAATGACCAGATAAGTCACTTGGATATAACTGCAGCATCTTTTTACCACTCCTTCAAAATTAAACTAAATAGGAGCTGGATGTACCTACAGAGATCTGATCTTAATGGCTGTAATAGGCTGTGAATAAAGCCAGAGTACAAACCCAGGAATTCAGCCCTTTAATGAGGAATATTCTCATGATAGAGAAAGATTAAGGGACTTTTTCCTACTTCTAATGAGTTCAAGTTCGGCCATTGGCTTCAACCACAGTAGTACGGTGCTGTAAACCTGGGTAGAGGTTCCCTTCTGGGTAGAGGGGAACATTTACTCTGCACAGGCAGTTCAGAGATGATTCACTCATCTCCTGCACACCCTCCCCAGCCCCTGCTCCTTGGAGGTTGCTCTGTGCACCTCTTCCTGTTCCAAAATTACTGTATTTTCCCACACCAGATTGCTGAATTCATTACCTTGCATTGGGGGTAGCAAGTTCAATGTACACAACAGGGGTTTTTTTGTTGTTGTTTTTTTTTTTTTTCTTTCTAAATAATATCCTGAACTACAAAGTCTATTACTCTTGCTTGTGTTATGATAGTGTATTTGAGGTATTCTGATTTTTCCAAACAGTAGTTCCTTCCTATACTCATTAGCATTATAAATATTAATGATGCATGTTTAGAAGCACATTTGATTAGCAATTTCATTAGCTTTGAGTAGACAGTAGAATATCTAAATGTCAACATTTAACTTTATCTCCCAAGGTATGACAGTTAAAAATAACATTTTAAAAAATCATAATTACAAAAAAGTTAATGCTTATTAATTGAAAATAAAAGTATTGGTTGTTTTCATCTCTTTGGCGTATTTCACATTTCATAGTAACAACTTAATATTATTTGGATAACAAGACCATATATGTTACTGGAAGCATTTGAAAAATTCAGTATGATTTTGAAATTACTATATTTAAGTGCAAGGAGTCCACAAGTAAAATTTGAGGAAGCCCTGTCATCTTGAGTGCTTTGCTGGTAGCATTAAAAAAACCCACATATTTTTTGTAGTCTTCATCACATCTGGGCATTAATTGCAATGCATCCATCAAATATTGCAGGTGATGTGACAAATAATATAAAAAGATTTATACAGTTTTATTATTTGATACCACATTGCTCACTGTTTGATGTTAGGATGTCTTTGGTTAACACTGTCAGTGTGAAGCAACAATTGGAAGTTTTTCTCTACCACCACTTGCTTTTTTTTTTTTTTATAACACCTACCTCCTTTTAAGTCATATTCTCTTCCCAAACCAAGTAATAAGTGTAGGCGATTTGGATCCATGTTTATCTGAATTTGCAAATACAACTTGTCTACAGTAGCTTTAAGTATATGTATTAAAGGTACTGTAGGTTCTAAAATACAATAACCAGATATACTAGAAGCATAACCTAGCATAAAAAATGTGTTAAAGTTTGCCATCAGATGAAATGCCAAATAAATGTTTTAAAAAATCTTAAGAATCTGAATGATTGCTAAAGAAAAAAAACACAGTTTACCAAACTGAAATTAGCGTATAAAAATACTCACAGACAAAGCTTATTCACATACAAAGTCAATGGTGGCACTCAAAGAATTGTGATCAACGGCTCAATGTCCAAGTGGAGATCAGTGACGAGTGGTGCTCCTCAGGGGTCAGTATTGGGACTGCTAGTGTTTAACATCTTTGTCAGCGACATGGACAGTGGGATCAAGTGCACCATCAGCAAGTTTGCTGACAACACCAAGCTGTGTGGTGTGGTTGACATGCTGGAGGGAAGGGATGCCATCCAGAGGGACCTTGACAGGCTTGAGAGGTGGACCTGTGCAAACCTCATGAAGTTCAACAAGGCCAAGTGCAAGGGCCTGCACATGGGTCAGGGCAATTCCAAGCACAACTACATGCAGGGTAGAGAATGGGTTGAGAGCAGCCCTGAGGAGAAGGACTTGGGGATGTTGGTGGACTAGAAGCTCAACATAACCTGTCAATGTGCACTTGCAGCCCAGAAAGCCAACCATATCCCAGGCTGCATCAAAAGAAGCATGACTTCTTTTATAATAGTAGGCTGATGGAGGTGATTCTGCCCCTCTGCTCTGGTGAGACCCCACCTGGAGTATTGTGCTCAGCTCTGGGGCCCCAACACAAGGGGGAGCAAGTCCAGAGGAGGGCCACAAAGATCATCAGAGAAGGCTGGAGCACCTCTTCTCCAGGCTGAGAGAGTTGGGGTTGTTCAGCCTGGAGAAGAGAAGGCTGGAGAAGGAAGACATTATAGCAGCCTTCCAGTACCTAAAGGGGCCTACAAGAAAGCTGGAGAGGGACTGTTTACAAAGGCGTGGGGTAATAGGACAAGGGGGAATGGCTTTAAGCTGAAGGAGAGTAGATTTAGATTCAATATCAGGAAGAAATTCTTCACTATGAGGGTGGTGACACACTGGAATAGGTTGCCCAGAGTTGGTGCTGATACCCCCTCCCTAGAAGTGTTGAAGGCCAAGTTGGATGTGGCTTTGAGCAACCTGGTCTAGTGGAAGGTGTCCCTGCTCATGGCAGGAGGGTTGGAACCAGATGATCTTTAAGATCCCTTCCAACCCAAACCATTCTATTCTCTGATTCTATTTCTTTAGTATTTTAGTTATTACTGTTATTATAATTTGCAAGATTTGGATGTGTCATGCTTCTATGTTATTTATGCTTTTCAAAATGTTAGAAAATAATTATTTGAAATTATGCTGCATATTGCTGAACAAACTGGAGCTGAATAAACAGCATATTTAGATAGAGCTATATATTTTTTCATATAGTGTAAATTTAGTAATTCCAAATTTCATATTATTGTAACTCCGATTCCCAACTGTAACTGTGCTAGAGGGCCTCTTATGTCAATATGGCCCTCCCAAGACAGTCTGATGCCAAAAAACTGCACACAGTAATGCAAGAAAAACTTGTATGTCTAATTCCATATGCAAGTTCTCACTGCACATGAAAGTACCTGGTTACCATGCCTCTGGGCAGCACAACAAAATTCTCAGCACAGCATTATGCTGGAAATGACCCTTGCAGTAACTTTATTAAATATTTAACTTCAGAAATACTTAACAGAGACATCACGACCCTCATTTTCCATGGGTTTACATGCACTGTGTGTAAACGCTGATGGCTAGTAAGACCAGACATTTTGCCATGGACCCCAAATGATAAATCTCCTGGCCTTTTCTGTTACTGAATCATGCTTACTAGGGTATCTCATTACATTAGAAATGAGTGTGCTGGTTCTGACAAAGTTGGTTTAGGGACTGAAACAGTCTGGCTATCACCTTTCTGGGGAGTGGCTTAACTGCAACTCTAGGCATTAAAGTGCTTTTCTAGGAGAGGAGGTGGCTGACACTCCTTCTTTCTCTCTTTCACTCTCAGTTGTGTATTCTGGAGAAGATTTTTTTATATTATTTTTAAAATAGTAACAAGGTACTAATTATTTTGTCAAAAAAAGGATATTGACTATAGCTCAATGATACAGAGAGTTGCTTCAGCTGGAAGAAGCTGAGGTTAAATCCTGAGTTTTATGGGCATGTTATTCTTAAACAGTTTTATTATTCACCTTTTTTTCATGAAACGTAGGTAAGATGTAGCTAATTATAGCAGGAGTTTCCTCCATAGATTAAGCACAGTAGCAATTTAAATGTCTCAAATTTCAAGAAACAATATAGAAGATCTAGTTTTTGTGTACTTTCACCATACAACAGGGAAAATGGAAGAAAAAGTACAGAAAGATAATTTTAAAATCCCAAGAAAATAGAAGATGTTAGGTAGAAGAACCTGAAAGTTATGAGTGTGCAAATCTTGTAAACTCGCCCACGTTCATCCTTATTGCTTACAAAGCTGGGAAGAACATGTGACAGCTGCTTAGAGTCAGGGTGGAAAATGATGACTTGGGTAGAAAAGAAAAGGAAGTAGTAAAAGAGATCTTATTCTCAAAGTACCTACTGAAATGCGGAGGAGTCTGTCATCTGGCACCCATCAGAATATAAACCCTGGCAACAAACGCAAATAAATCCCAGAGGGAAGTTAGCAATACTTCAAAGACACCAAAGTAAGTTCACAGTTAGCTAGCAGTAGGCAGACCTCAAAAGTTTGTCATTACAGAAATATGAAATATATTTTCCATGAATAAACAATCCAGAGGTTTAACTATTTTTCTGCTAATTCTCAGAATGGTTAATTTCTTGTTAGTGAGTCTTTGATGAAAACCTTATGCTAATAAACCTTAGCCTATATGATATCCATGAACTATTCATTAACTATTTGCTTTTATATGGTGTGCTTTGCCATTCAAATCATGTGCTGTTATTTTTGCTTCCCAATTGGACAAGTAAAATATTCAGACCAAAAAAAAAAAAATCACTACCAAATGTTTAAAAATTTTGTTTTTCTGTGAATACTTAACTCTTTATGAGGGCTATACAGGTATTAATATAGGGAACAGCAATTATTCAACCATTTATGCAAACAGAATCTTAATAGTCCAGATGTTCATGAATAGTAAATAAAAACCAGCAAAAACATGAATGAATAGAGCAGCTGCTCAGAATGCAGAAGAATGTTTGCAAACATCATTTTGAAGTATGCAATCAGCCCTGGTTCAGAAGGAAAACTTGGATAACCAACAAAAAGTTTGAATAAGCCACTGAACATGTCAACAATATTATCTAGTCTATCCAAACTTTGAAACTATTCAGCTGAAACAGAATTTTCCTGTTCTTTTATGATTATTTCTTACTTCCAAATGGATCAAAACTAGAGCAAGAAAAATGCTATCAGGTTTAGGTTGATGTGTCTGTATGAGGGCACAGAGCTCTGTACACACATGTATGTGCCTCTGTTCGTTAAAGTGACTGTCTGTGGTTCTTCAGGTATCTAGGCCTCAAATTCTAATTAATGAACCATCAGCTGTAAGAAATTAGGTTTAATTAGTGGGCAAAAGACCGAGATGTTCCACCCAACCCTCTTTTCTGAAATTCTTAAAAATAAGCTACTTATAAGGTTGGTAAATAAGATGGCATAAACTTTATTATTTTAATTGTCATGACTCATCATTTATGAAAGGTCTGCCATAGACCCTGTTCTTGTTTCTGCTCCTGGAAGACATCCTGCCCAAATGAGGCAGCTAAGGGTTGTGTGTGCACACAGGCAGTGCTACGACTGCGCTCATCTTGGAATGGCGGAGCAGATTCTTCTCCCGTGGCTGTCTTTCCCCAGAAGGGAGTTTGCAAGGAAGATCTGGAACAGCAAGCTGTACTTTCTGTCTTTCCAATTTTACTGTTCTTTTCATTTCAGTGTGAGTTTGAGCTAACAAAGAACAACTGCTCCAATTCAATGGAATTTTTCAACTTTCCCTCTCCAATTCCATTGCCATTGACTTAAACATGTAATTGTCTCCATTTTAAAAATCTTGAAAATTTAGGATTTGCATAGAGTTGCATACCGAAAGAGTAATATTAACACCAGGAACTCTGATGCTGGGTACTCCTCTTGTTTGCTCATGGTGACAGGTATGTCTCTAGGTGCTTGTGAAACTTGCAGGAAGGCAGAGAGAGCCTAAAGGAGGGTGAGAAGTGGGAAGGAGACCATTGAGAAAAACATGGCACAGACATTTAGCTGCCCTCAGAGGTGCCAGAAAGAAGAAAATCTTTCTTGGGATCCAGAGGGGATTTTGGAGCACTTGTTGCAACCCAAAAAGTCAATACAAGATGCTGAATTAACAAACAAGTTTCAAGGACCTGCCTTGTAAACTACATCAGAGGGAAGAGATGTCTTCAAGATGGGCTTTTATCTTAATTTATCTCACTCCCATTTTCTCTGTTTAAAAATTCTGTGTTGTAATTTGTGCACTGGTAAAGCACTGGCTCAGAATTTAAAGCCCCTGTTGTGTTTTTGCTGTATTTACTGTAAAGAAAAGGTACAGCTAAATCCACCCAAAACCTCTGGATAGCCATCTGGTCAATGCTGTCTGGCCCATTTATTCATCAAAATTAACTCAGCGGTGGTTCTAAGATGAGCACCTGCAAACTGCGGCAGATAATGAATTTCCTGTCTTCAATTCCTTTACCTCGCATCTGCAGGATTGTGCTCTGTTGCTATATGAGCAACTGTTATTAATAAATGGATAGTACAAAATGATTTATAATTTGGAAAGAAGGCTCATAAAAATAGCAAAAAACATATTGGATATTTTTGTATTATTTTTCATTAATAATTTCTGAAATGCTCCCTTTTCCATCAATTATTTGTTTCAAATTTTGGCAATAACAATGCAAGGAAACAAAAGACCCACTTGTTCTGCATGTGTACACATACAAACTGGTTTCAACTATAATCAAGCATCAGTAACTGAAGATATGAGAGGTTAATCTGCTTGAGAAAATCTGCCTAACTGTTTTGACTGCACACAGGTTTTACATAGCAGAATTTTTATCTCCAAACAGTGAGGAGTGTTTTGATCTTTGTTCAAAATTCTGTTGCTGATTCAGATTTTGTATTTAATGTTCCTTGACCAAAGCACAATGAAGCAAATGCAAAATCCCATTAAGCTTTAATAAACTGTGGGTTAGGCCCATAGCAGGATGGACGTACTTATAAGCCTAGAGACATAGCAAAATTACAACCTTACTGGGCTAATAGGCCAAGTAACTACCTGTATAAATGCATGGATTTGTCTCAGTAATTGTGTAGTTTTATAATTTTAAATTCATATTGTTAGACTACAACCAACTCTGAACCTACAAGCAAAACTCATACTGATGTAGCCTGGAGTTCATCCTCATGGCTTTTATTTTATATGGAAATACCCTGAGTCTAGAATATCGATGACATTATTCTATGCAGACATACAAATGTCATCACACTTGCTGTCTTTTTTTTTTTTTTTATTGGTTTAAAGATATATAGTCCCATTCCAGTTTTGACTAAGTATGCTCTAAAATTTCCAGCTGTCTATAGAAAATAAGTTGACTGGCATGCCATTCTCTATTTTTATTTTATTAGCCTTTGCTATCCTTGCAAACTTTCTCTGTCAAAATATAAATATACAAAATGTTCATTTTGGCTCTACATTATCTGCAGTTCTCTTAGTGTAAGGTGTTCCAGCAGATACCTCATTTGTTTGTAGTGATCTCACATTATCTATCTCGTTCATCTTCTCTTTCAAATTTGGCTGACCAACCTACAGTTTTTCAGCAGGAGAGAGGAAAAACAAAAAAGAACTTCTTACAAACTGTTTTGAAACCATTTCACAACATTGTGCTAATGAAATGACTGGGAAGGGTGGGGTTTTATGCTCACAGGAGCAATGGCATCCAGAAGATGGGTAAAATTTCCTGCAGCATCTGTGGACTTTGGGCTTGAACGACTGAGGTGAAATCAGTGAACTGAAGCCACCCCTTTGGTAATGCCACCTGAGCACAAGGCCTCCTGCCAGCAAGTCACCTTTGCCTTCAGCATGTTGCAAAGCGAGGACATGGGGCAGGATTTGGCTCTGCAGTCTCAAGGACAAGAAGGGATGGGACCAGGGCTAAACCATAGCACTAAGAATCAAGAGGTACTGGTCTAATTCCAGAATCTTCAGTTAGGCTAGTCTAAAAGTTTCCAGGTGGATGTGAAATGCTGAGCAGCCTTGTCTTTCATGATTCTACTTTAAATCTATATGAGTCAGGCGGGTTTGCTAATATTGGTAAGAGCTTATTTAGAGATATTCTCATAGATAATATGACAGAAGTAGGTTATTAAGTAATATTCTCGTAGATAATGCGATAGAGGTTATTAAGTAATATAAGAGTCATGATCTCACATAGGATAACCTGCAAAATCAGAGTGAAAGTTTAGATTTGATGTTGCAAATTTGGTCCTTTTTTTGTGCTTAGCCCAGGTCTATAATTTTTTGTGAATATACCTTGAGCATTTTTAAAAAATGATTAACACAAAAGGATAAACACAGAGTTTCACTTAAAACAGCATCCACTTTTTCAGCTGTTCCCTTCAGTTTCATGTTTTGTATATCTAATGCTTGGCTACTGTAGCTTAATTAGAAGAAGCTGAGTATTATAACAATGAATGGTCAAAAAACTTGACTTTTTTTAGCTTGCCTTCTCATTTGAAATCCCACATGCTGTAATTTTAAATGAAAATGAATTATTATAGTATGACCAGTCATAAAGCAGTTTTTCCCAGAGTACCATGCCATGAAAGGGCATATGCACAGAGCTAAGTGTCTAAAATGAGATCTTTATAGCCAGCTTAGACACTGAGAACAATGGACTGAAAGTGGTCACTAATGACATTGTTAATGATAGATACCATTACCTTAGAACAGATGTCAAAGTGAAATAGCATTATAGCCTTCAAGATGGACTGCCTTGTCCTTCTCACTAAATCTATTAAGGGGGTTTGCAGGAATAAAACAGTGGGGTGTTTCTTTTCTCTCTTTTTTCTGAAATGCAAAACATACTGTGCTATGGGTGTAACTCATTTACCTGCAAAAGGCTCAAGTAAGAACAAATTCTGTGAGTGGGAAAAGTATGTGGGGGAGTAAACAGAAAAGATTAGACACAAAACCAGGAAGATCATACGTATTTAAAAAAAACACAAACAATACAATTATGACTAGACAAATAAAAAAATATAATTAATCTAGACTAAGATTGAACACTAAGATGTTGTCAGCACAAAATGGGAAGAACAGGACCTTTGAATTACTGTAGCTGTACCTAAAGACTGCAGAGAAATCTGCATGGTAATAGGTGATAGGTATAGGGCTTCATTTTAAGAAATTGTATTTATTTCTAATCTGAGAGATGTGAATTCCCATGTCTGTTTGCCTACAAATCTCTGTAGGTATGATTGCATGTGTGTAGGCATAAATACAGCCATGAAATTCCTTATTAAGATAGGGATATGTGGCAGTGCAGGATTAAAAATATTAACAGAGAACAAGTTTCCTGTGGCTCTCCTTTTATTTAATTATTTCTTTTTAGACATGTTGATATGTAAGGCAAAGTTGATTTTAAAATTGTAGATTAGATTTTGTGCATATGTACACACCCATGTATGAAACCAATTAAGCAATCAGCCATTGGAATAATCTCCCCAGGGAAGTTGTGGATTCCTCAAGATCGGACACTTTTAAGGTTCAACTGGACAGGGTGCTGGGCCTTCTTGTCTAGATGGTGCTTTTGTCTAGATGGAGCTTTTGCCAAGTAAGGGTGGACCAGATGATCCATGAGGTCCCTTTCAACCTGGTATTCTATGATATGAAGGTCAGAAAAAGAATGCTGAAATGTATCTGAGACCACTGACAAAAGAAAAGCCATGATTTTGTATTTTATTCACTTACCATTTAGTAAGTGCACTGCTGCCACATAACAGATTGATGAATATGTGCATCAAATTAAACACATGACTGCAATATGAATTGTACTTTTAAAGTATGTCGTGGTTTAACCCCAGCCAGTAGCTGAGCACCACGCAGCTGCTCACTTACCCATCCCCCCACAGAGTGGGAAGGAGAGGAGAATAAAAAAAATCTCATGGGTTGAGATAAAAACAGTTTACTAGGATAAAAAAAGGAAGGTGGTGGTGGTAGTAGTAGTCATAGTAGTAGTAATTAAGATGATGATGATGATGATAATAATAATAATAATGTGATGCACAGTTGCAATTGCTCGCCACATGCAAAGGGAAAAGAAACCAATCTGATGCCCAGTCTGTTTCCAAGCAGCAATCCCACCTCCTGGCTGGCCACCCCAGTTCTATAGGGAGCATGATGTTCTCTGGCAGGGAATAGCCCTTTGGCCAGTCGGGGTCAGCTGTCCTGGCTGGGATCTCCCAGCTGCTTCTGCACCTGGCTGGGCACGAGAGGCTGAAAACTCCTTGAACTGGTGCAGGCACTACAACTACCTAGCAACAACTAAAAACATCAGTGTGTTATCAACATTATTCTCATACTCAATCCAAACCACAGCACTATTCCAGAAAATTAACTGTATCTTGGCTGAAACCAGGACAAAGTACAGTAAGTATGAAGTATATAAAGTCACTTCAGATGACTGTTATTTGAAATATCAGATTGAATATTTGTTGCAAATACTTGTCATACAAACTATAGGAGTTTCTTTTCTGGAGTATTACTTCTGTGTATATAGGTTTTATCTACTACAGTATTCATTTCTATATGTGTTTGTATCTCTGATTTAATAATAAAAAAAAAGAATGGACATAGTCTTTTGGCTAAAACTAGCTTAAATTATCATATCTGACAGCTAAATTGAGATATTCATCGAGCATATAAATGAATACATTAAATACTCGTGTGTTATTCACCAGTTTTATCTCAATGATGTTCAGGGCCTCTGGGTCATCATCTGCTGTTGTGGCTCTGCAAAGCGTTTTGCAAGGTAATAAGTGTGGTACCTACATTAGGAAGGTGGCTTATGCAAAGGTAGATGCTTTTATGCTCTCAGAATTGTTCAATCAAATCTGCAGTTTTTAATGAGGTTTGAAGCATGTCCTGGAACAGGAGTAATTTTGATTTTTCAGGGGAGAAATAGCAGAGAAGAGACGACACAGATCATAAAAACCTGGTCCAAAGTTCAGTGAGTACAACAGGATTGTTTAAATTTCTACTGATTTCAGTGTCCTCTGGATCAAGCTCAGTGAATTGGTCTCAGACCAAATTTAGACATACTCACAAACACATTTCCTCACAAAGAGGAAATTTGGGTCCAAATTTTGCAGCATTCCTGCCATACAAGTCAAGGGAACTTGTTATTACTCTGTTATTTCATGTCCTCAGTAATAAACAGGGAAAGCACCTCACTTCACATTTTGCTTCATGTACTGTTACGTTATCTTTGAGGCAGAATTTTTATCATTATGCTATTGCACTGAACCTTGCCAGAAGAATCAGCAAAGGCAAGGCAAGTGGAAATCATTGTCCTTGCACCCAGCAGTGCAATTCTGCAATAGCACCGGATCCAGCTGAGGGAACATGAAGAATTTACGCAGACACACCCTTCTCAGTGTGTTCTGCTGAGCTCCCAAATCTGCTTTCAAGACAAGCAGTGGTGTTTGGTACAGAAGTGGGATCAACAGCATTTGCAGTGTCATGGAGAGAAGTGCTATTTTGTAAAGTGACAACAACCATAAGTAAGTTGAGTATGAGCCTAATGGGCAAATGAAGGGACAAGTCAGTGATTTTCATGAAGCTCAATGGGGTCTGTTTATTTGAGTCAGGATCTTTAATGAGCAGCTTGCTGCAGCTATGGTTATTGTCAGCACCTGTATCAGTTGCTGCTCATTGGGATTTCAGTTCAAACTGCTGCAGGAAATGGGATTTGCCTTTAGATTCAGGGTTTAGAATTTTTCTAACGTTGCAACATAGTACCACATTTTCAGAACCTCGGCACTAGCAAGGTGACACTACCAAGAATTAGAGTTCCTACTGACAGAGGATTTTTATGAGCTCAGACATGCTTCCAGATACACAGCAAATCATAGAACAGTTGCCAGACTAGCAGACCCTGTTATATATTTGCTCAAATTAAAAACCAAAACCAAAAAACATTTAAATGAAAAGCCTCTGTGCTAGAGAGCAGCAAATTTTTAAGCATTTCTCCTTCTGGGGTCTAAATGTGTGAACCAGCTGAATACTTACCTCCTTCTGTAAAGAATGTGAACATGAACAAAAGCAGGTTTTTTTCTGTTTTCATGAATTTGAAACAGATAGAAAGAGCAGCCATGTGGGTTATACACATGTACAAACAAGAAAAAAAGAGTTTACAAAAGAGCCTCCACATCAAGAGTGCCATACCTTCAGTAATCCTTCTCCTAATGCTTCATCCCCTCAAAAACTCTGCCTCTTCTGATTCTAACAATGAACTTTTCCTCTCTTCTAAAATCACGTCTGCCTCACTTGCACTCTGCTTCTGATTTTGAGCAGGTCATGTGAGCACGTGAGCTATCTAAGGATGGGTGTTTTCTAAGAGGTATTTAATGAGGTAGGATTTTAAAGAAAGTTGGAGTTATCAGAGATAGGGTGTACTACGCATGAGAAAATATGACATTGAAGTCCTCAGGATCTGTCTTTTATTACAGCTTCCGGAAGAAACTTTGTTTAATCACTGGCTTTCTGTAAATTGTTAGTATAATTTTGCAAGTGGGCCTATTATTAGCCCACAAATTCCTAGGGAAGAGTTAAAAAAAATCTCTGATTTTCCTGGCTAAAAATGCAAGTAGAGTGACATTAAGTTGATCCAGGTTCTGAGACAATAGCTCTGAGTCAGTTTTATGTCTAATAATCTTCCATAACTTCACTCTGAGAAAGATGAATTTTCTTTCTTGGCTGTTGGAAATTAAAATGAATGGCTGACATTTGATCTGTTGGAGTACCAGACCACATTTTACTATTTCTGTAAAAACAGACTGTCATAATCATGAATGTAATTGTTAACTTTACCTCAGTCTGAAGTATGGAAGCTTGCATACTGTCTTGCAAATGCTGATAAATCCTGCTCCTTCCATTAAAGACCTCTTCCATACAGCATCCTCTGGAAGAGGTCCTGTCATTGCTGAGTTTTTTATTTATGGACCAAAATGTCTCTCCCTGATTTTTTTATTTCACAGGAAGACCACTTTATCCAACCAGTAATACTATTGAAAATTATTTGCCAGTCTGAGCTGTTTTGAACAGGAAGGGAATCAACATATTTGCCTTCTTAGAGAACTGTAGCTAAGTGACAAATAAAATTATCTTCTCCAGATATTTATAAATGTGCATGCTTTTGTCTGTCTCTGCTGAATAAATACAGATGTCACCCTCAAGTCTCGGACATTTCTTGAGCTCTTAATAAGTAATGAGAAAGTCTAAGGTCAACAACCTTATTTCTGAAGTGCCTCTTTTCTTTTTCTCCTCTTTTCCTCAAATTTAACAAGAAGACATATTTTAGCAAAGACAACCCACTCCTGTCCTAATGCTGAAGAAAAACAGAGGTCTTCTCCTAATACTCTGATCTTTAACCTCAAGAGTTTTTCTAGGAAGGTAGGTTGTCAGTTGTTCAAGTTAAATCATTGGTTTTCACCAGCCATTTATTTCTTTTTCTTCATTACTATACTATGTCAGTTTAATGTTCCAGATCGATATATTCTAAAAACATCACACTCAACGCCTATTTCTGAGAGATTTATGAGAGGCCAAAAGAGGCCCACAAGTACAAACAGGTATGAGTGAACTTGGATGAAATGTTGAGGTTAGTCCTGATTCAATTTTATCTCTCATACTATATCATTGGTCTTTTAAGTCTGAGGACTTAGATGTCCCAAAGTCTTTCATATAATCTTTGGAATGTATCAGTTCCAGCTCTTTGTCTTAGGTAAGATGTGCTTTTCTTATTGCAGTTGAAATAATGCAATGAGCTTATTGTCTCCAAAGATGTCTTTTCTTTCTGTTCACATCTGGCAAAGTAATCTATATCTTTTATCTGAAACCATATCATTGAAAAATGAGATAAAGTAGAACTAACAAGAATCCTCTGACCTGTGGTGTTCTTCAGATATTGAGCAAAACTACTATTTTCTCCAATTGGATAAAAGCTTTTTTCCTGTTTTTCTCCATTTGGCAGTTTAGGCACTTGGACTCACAAAGATTTATATTCAACAGAAGTGTCAGTAGGAAGCTGTCAGAATTAGGGGATATTGACATTTTTCAGTCAAGCTATGGATGAAAACAGAAAAGATAAAACTGACACCATAAAACAAGGTGTAGAATCCTGTTCACATTGCAATCAATAGCAGATTTCCTAAGATTTCCCCCAAGAGATTTTTAAAAGCATGTGGGTGACTTGGGAGCCCTTATGGATTTTTATGGTGGAAAGCCATACAAAGACTTTTTGAAGTTCCTGACTTTGACCCAAATCAAAGTATTATCTGATACATTGCATTGTGATTTTCTCTTCTTGATGTCTACACTGTAACTAGGAAACAATTCAAACAACCCACAACACTGGGGATTGAGGTCTCTAAGATTATTCAAACAAGGAAGGCAGGATAGCCAACAACTGTAAAAAGGTTTGCGCTTCTTTATTAACAGTTCCCACTTGTGAGATACTCTTTTAAAACTTTGGGAAATTCAGTCTCTTCACTGAATTCCTGCAAATTGTCTAATAGGAGTTGTGTTTTGGGTTGTCCTTTATGGTCCAGGCTTCTCTGCTGAGGGGAATTATACACCACACTCAAACCACAGAGAAACTTGCATTTAGATGAAAGGTGTTTAGAAAAATTTCTCCTTTGTATTACTATTAATGAGAACCTAAATGGGTAAACTAATAGGTAAACTAAATGATAAATTTTCAATGGTTATTTACTATATGCAGTATGTTATACAGAATACTCAAGAAATAGTAAAAAGAAAGAAAAATCTATAGATTATATTAATAGCAGACTTCTATCACTGAAGTTTTTCCTTCTATCTGAAATATCCACTTTTTATGTCTATGGCCAAAATTCATCTATATTGCAGTCAGCAAGGTTGCATTAGTGATTCATCTGGTTGCCTTTGTGTAGCTCGAGTTCTTTACTATTTTATATTGTCTGACCAAAGCATGGAGAGATTTAGTCAGCTAATTAACTCGAAGAAATGAAATAACAAACAGCATATATAACATTTGTGAAAAATAAAGATACCAGAAGTGTGCAATATACATGTCTTACAGATTTAAGCATATGTTTTGATTTTTATTTTTTTGAGTAATTCCACAGTAATAATAGTAATAATACCCGATTTATTTAGGATGAGAGACTGTGGGAAGGGTTTTCTTTGAGCATAATGAGGACATTTCCAATGACATCTTTTTTTTTTTTTCATTTATGAGAGAAGAAATTATGTTTTTGTCTTATATATTTGGTTTTTTTTTTTAAAGTCCAGACAGTTCATCCTACAGATTCAGTCTCTGGCTTCCAGAGCTGAGAATAATTTTATGGGCTCTAAATATTTCTTGTGGCTTTCCCTTGTACTGTATGGGAAATAATAACTCTCAAGATCACTACCTTTCTTTCCTCATGCAATTTTGAGCTTAGCTACAAGATAGGCAGGTGGATACAAAGGCTTCTTCATATTGTCTTATGTCTTTTCTTTCAAACCCCACATGTCTTCTGGCTTCACCAACTTTGTAATCTCTTTTTTCACTACTGAGGAAATATTTTCTCCAGTGTGTGTCTGCTGTGCTCCTCATGAGATGCACAGAGTGCTAAATATTGTTTGCTGCTAAGCCTGGTGTAGTGCCTGTGCTGTGGCCCTGGCACAGAAGGTGGACTGAGGACCAGAGCAACATGATGATGGTGCTCCTGGCCAGCTCTCACCTGGTGGAGTCTTGCTTAGGGACTAGTATCAGTCACGGGGTTAATCAAGATAGAGCCAGAGGACACAGAACAAGGAACATCCTGCTTGCTCCTATTGTGTAGACTAAGCATGGATACAGCTACTATTTACACACTGTTTATGAACAAAAGTAAATTTTAATGCTGTATTGTCTGTCTTTCCCTGTTGAATAATTAGCTGCTGTAATAATCATCTTCACCATCTTCAGCTAAAGCGAATGTCCAATAGGAAGAAAAAGAGATAATCATTCTTTAGCCAGACACAGTGGGAACAATTAAAGGCAATGTTTTCCTGTTGCAAAAGTTTGCAAATCCAAATTTCAACATACTAATTAAGTCCAAAGGCTTGAGAGCACCTTTGAACCTCTTGGTGGGAGCAAATCTCTCAGGAGTGTAAGTTTCATATAGCAGAACCCACAGGTGAGGCCATTGCAGCTCTGACAGAAGTGCTAAACCCATGTTGGGTTGGGTTGGGTTGTGCATGGATGTTGGATACATCAGAATGTGGACCAATGTATATGCATGTCATTTATGAGAGGCTGAATATATTTAAAGAGGCAAGAAGGACAACTTTAAGCTGTAAGAATGTAGTGCAGAGGAGATAGTGCTCTTTTGATCCCACAAATAAAAATATTTTTTACTAAGAGGAAAGTTTAATAAAATCATTGGAAGCTTGATGAAGCTTGACAGTAAGCGAATTCCTCTTAAGTGTGTACATATGGTAAATGATATCTCTTCCCTGTCTCTTAATCATAGGAGGTCAACCATTGCCTTGCCTGAGTATTTTTCATTTCACATACCCAGCCCTTAGACACACCATGTTTTGAATGGCTTAGTGTACAAATACTAATATTTGCATCATGTAGAGGGAGACTAACAGCAGACTGAAGCTCTCAAGCTTCAGCTAGATGACAACATGAAAGATGGATGAGGTCATAATGGATCATATGGATCATAGTATGCTTATTCATTTTTAATTCATTTGAGTCATGAATATTTGTGTTAGGGAAAATTCTTGTTAAGAGCAGCTCTTTCTCTCTTTTCCTTGCATGTTTTGCAAAAATAATACTTTTACTGAAGTGTCAGTAATTTGTACGTATACTGTCAGTTTGCTACAGGCTCCGCAGTAGTGTAAACATTGTCTTTATCTGCCCCATGCATATAGGTTGTGTAGGAACCAGTCAAAAAAATCACTAAAAATAAAGATTAAATTGATCTTCCAGCGTAATTGTATGCATCAAATACTAGGAAGTACAAATGAAGTGAGAAGGCATTTCAATTTTTTTTCCAAATTTCAAGTATTATTTTCTTACAAGGGAAAGGAGTATTTTAATAGGATGCCTACAGTGGCTCCAAATCTAAACCAATGGGAGGACACAAACAGCCATTGGGCTGCCAGTGGTAGGTGTGGAAGATTGCTTACATACCTAGCATCCTTTGGACAACCCATAACTGAAAAAGTGAGATACACCCACAGTGTAAACTATATCTAGGGTCACATCTGCTGTAGAGGAGCAGGAGGTATTCCAACATTATTGTGCGTTGTAGCCTTCTTGCTGTTGGCACTTGGTGTGTTTTCATGAAAAAAGTGGTTCCTAACAGCACCCTCCCAGAAAAAGAGAAAGGAGTGTAGGACAGTAGTGTTACTCAGGTTGGAAAGGGACCTCAAGTGGTCACCTTGCCCAACCTCCTGCTTGAAGGTTTTGATTTGCCTGCTGCTGCTCATGCATGGTGATCTAGCCTCTCCTCAGTTGCCATCCATTTAATTGACCTGAGTATTTGGGGAGTGGAATTAAGTGCTTTCTTCCTGTGTTTGGGCTCCTTATCTCCTACAAAGCAGTTTTGACAGGGAGGCCTTCCTTTCTCTGTTCACATCTCCATCATCCATCACACTCCTGTGTAAGTGGCAGGCAGAATCTGGTGCTCAGTGAGTTGAATGAACCACTGGATTGGGAGCAGTAGCAAATCCCACCATCCCACCACAGTTATAAGCTTTTAGTAAATAAATGGGAAACATTTCACATAATTAAATACCATCTTAGGAATCTGGAAAAAAATGCCCTAATTTAGAAAATCATTCAGAATGGCATATAAAACATGCTGCTTAAATGTATTTCGTAGTGATTTTGCAGCAGAAGCACACATTTGAATACATTCATGAAAGATCACAATTAATCAGCATATGATCTTTCAATCTGTCGAGATTTTTCCTAGGGCATGTTGTTGCTAACATTGCTTTAATAGCTTTACCATATCCAAACTCTACCTGCCCGCTTCCCTGCCCTCTCAAAATTCCCATTTAACCAAGGTTCTCATTTTATCAATCACATTTTGTAATAGAAGTCAGTTTTGTCCCAAGTGGCTAAGCATTTCCATCTTTATATCAAGAATTAAGCATCTCCTGAGAAGGAAGAGAGGTCAAGTGCTGTAATAAACCAAATTCCATCAAGAATGTGAAAAAAAGCTGCTCTGACCAAAGGTAAATGGAAGTATAGCTAGTTTGAGATGTGATGTGAAAGCGTAATGAATACGCCGAAGCTATTTCTAGAGTTTATGTCCACTGTGGTTGATTCCTCCTCATTCTTTCTGACACTGTTATTTACTCTGAATCGCACCAAAACCTCCTTATACATACATGATGTATTCAGAGGACCAGGCCCACAGCTAGTTGCAAGCACCATAATTTCACAACACATATCTATGCCTTTTGACTATGTACCTTAAAACTTCAGTAAACCTCTGGGAATGAAATTTGAATGAGGAATAAGCATAAACTAAGTATAAGCAGGCAGATATTGAATAAGAAAGTAGTTTCACTGGACTTCTAGTCCAGAAAGAAAAGTGACTCAGAAATCTGTCAGCCTGTCCCTGTAGTTCAATAGGTGAAATGTTTGCCACATTAGTAGCACTGGAAAATCTCTTACTGATTTCACTGGAAATGGTACTTTCCACTGAAATTTTCTACCTCATAGCATACCACAATATTTTTTCCATTTTATATATTAAATTACCAGAGGAATAACATACAGGTTTTAGTATTTAGCAGAAACACAATGCTACATTTATTAGCTTGCTGTAATATTTCTTTTTGGCAATAAATCTGCTAATTTTCTTTTTAATGAAAAATTTAAAATCCTGTCCATTTCCTGCTCCCCAAATATTCTGAATATCCAACTAACTGACTGATATCAAAGAAACTTTTGATATTTATTCTGAACAGAACACATACTGTTTGAAGCAAAACTTAATTTTGTTTTGAATCCAATGAAGTATAATGTATTATTTTTTAAAGATGTATTTTATACCTTTAATCTCATTTCTGATGGAATAATGCTGACAATCACCATTAAAATATAATCTTACAAAAGTATTATTTCATATGCACACTGCAACAGTTCTGGCTGAGGAGAAATCAGGCTTATATCATTAATGCTCACATTCTAGGTAGTTGGTAAAAGAAGATGACATATGGAATTCTCTGTAAATTAATAAGTGTAAATTCATCCTTAAATTGTGAAGGGAACACATCAAGGAACTTCTCATCATTTTTTATAACTGAACTTCTGAAAAATTACTTGAAAAACTTTAATTCTACTGTTTATTATTAAGACTATGTTGGAAAAAAGGGGGTTTTGTCAATCAGTTGTTATTCCTAATCTACTTCTCTTGAAGATTGTTACTTGTGTATAGGCTGATAGAAAGTTTGGTGGGTTTTTTTTACAGTTATAGAAACTAATACAAATAATGTGTTGTCCTCTCAAAATAGTAGTGATCAATATACCAAGAGCTTTTGAAAGTACCCACCAACTTTCTCGTCTGTGTAGTGTTCTACCTACCTGCATTATTAAATAAAAATAAATATTTAGAAGTTTCCTTTTTTTAGAAGAAGACATATTTCCTTGCATAATACTCAGCTAAAGTACCTTATATACATGTGCAAAAGGGAAAAATGATCAGCAGTATAGATAATTTTGTGTGCTGTGTGTTGAGTTCCCTGAGCCAGGCCAGTGGAAGCTTCAGTGTTTATTTTTTCTCGCTGATTATGGATATCAGTTTCTCAAAATGCTTCATTGTTGCTGAAATAAACATTTTCTAGTGAAAAATATTCTCATTTCTTTTCATATCTTCCAGACGACACAGTTTCATCGCTATTACTTCTTCCTTTTTATGCAAAAAATATTGAATCTCAGGTCTCAGTTTTTACTTTTTTCTTCCTGAACGTACTAGATGAAGCTCCTCAGGAATAATACTTTCATCTTAAAGATGAATCAATTTACATTGTTATTAGAAAGAATGCCAAGACAGAAACAATTTGATTTTCATAATATTTCCATTGAAGTGGATAAGGACCTTTTTCAGTTTTTGATCTTTTTGACAATTTGAAAATAGCAAAAAATGTAGTTGTAAAAGGTATATTTTGAGATTTCTGGACAGATCAAAATTTGAGAATAAAATTTATAACATGAGTTTTCAGCTGTTTGCTGCTAGCAGACTTTCATTTCCGTAACTTGTATGCTAGTGACTACTTGGGAGTATATGTGTGTTGTTAAATCTAAGCGTGAATAGCTGTAGTAAATCTAAAGGAAATGGTTTGAGAAAATTAACTTCAATTTTTTTTTCTCAGTAAAAGAGAAAAAAATACTTAAATATCCAGTTGTATTATCTTGTATTGTTGGTTTTGTTTGTTTGTTTGTTTGTTTGTTTGTTTGTTTGTTTTTCTGAAAAAAGATTTGGTTTGTTTTGTGCTTTTGTTTTTTTTCCTCCCAAGTCAAGGCTGGTATACACCAGTAAACTTACAGTCTTTCCCCCAGGTCTAGGGAGACCCTCGCAGGTCATCCTGCCACTGGGCACAGGTGCACAGCCAAGGCCAGTGCCTTCTCCACAGCCTGGCTTGCCCATGTCAGCCCCACCATCATCCATGTTGACATCTTTTTTTGGTTTGCTGCACAGATTCTTTGAAATATTTCTGGTGTAAAAATATATAAAAATAAAGCTAAAGCTTTGTTTACACAATAAAAAAAAGCTATTCATTAAGAAGAAAGATGGAAAAATTCTTCAGAAGACTCATGGCATTAAGTTTTCTAGAAAGTTTTAGAAACTGCATCCATAAAAGGTTGCTTTTTTTTTTCCTGTTTGTCTTATTCTTAGGTGAAGCCCCTCTTTGCCTTGCCTACAACGGTTCCTGTGCTGCTGCTAAGATTCATGAGTCAGCTCATGTGCATAATATTAATTCATAGATCTCAAATCACCTCACAAAAGAGATCAGTGTCATTCCATAAAGGGACAATGTGGGAATGTGAGTTGTTGAAGCTCATCATGATGAGTTCATGAGTTTAAATCCATGTTTTCCATGTTGTGAAAGAACAAATATGAGACACAAGGATTTGATATGTAATGGAGACCTCTGAGACAAATACAGAGATCTCCCTATGGATTTGCCTTTGCTAAACTGCCATTAAACAGGAATGTAATATACATGCTGGATATGGGTTTACATTGTCTTAGCTCCAAGTTGCTCACATGGATTATGGTCTCTAAAATAGCGGGAAAATTCTTGAAATTAAGGTTCTACAAAATATAATACTATATGTAGTTTTGGGAGCCATGTGGATGGTTCTCACCACAGCTTTATGATGTGAATAAGGGCTTGGGGAGAAAGGCAGCGCATATAGATCACAAGCACTCTCAAACTGCACATATGTGAATAGTCAGTGTCGTGACTCCTCCTCCTCATTTTCTAGTCAGTGCATAGGGGCTTGTGGTCCTAGCTGTACACCTGCTGTGAAGAAGAGTCTCCTGCATGGTTGACTCTCCTTTCGTACCTCCAGAGCTCAAGAAAAATGAAGGAGAAGGAACCACAGCAACAGTGAGGGCATGTGTGGTGGGACCCGTAAGGACATCGGCAGTAATTGTCTCTGTGTGTGAATCTGTGCTGTGGGAGAAATAAGGATAGGGAAGAGGGGAATGTGCCAGAGCTCTCACCGCATGTGTGTGTGCATACTTCATACACCAGAAAATATACCTGTGTAAAAGCCTTGCTGCAACATCATGATTTAGTTATTTGTTCTTGGACTGATTCCTCCTGTTATTCACTGGAAGTGCAATCGGCTTCTCAGAATTTTGTCTAGTGTTCCGTTAAATGTCCAAGTGATGTAATGAAGATGTAAAATAAATCTTAAATGCAGTTTTTGTGGCACTTAGAAGAGAAATTTCTGAAATCCCTTTTTAGAGCTTTAAAACTAATCTCTCCATTGCAAACTCATGCAGGCATGATCTCACCTTTTGGCTTAAAAATCATTTCATCTTGCCAAAGAGCGTTGCCATTCCCCACCTTTTAAATGCAATTTGATCTTCTCATGCAGCTCTAACAACAAGATTTTTTGCTGGGTTAAAGGCAGTTGCAGAAAATAACAACTTGGTGCAAGGGAATGTAGAATGACTGATAATTTTGCAGAAAAAAATACAAGTACTTGACTTCTGAGGCTGTAGGGCAGCAAATGTCCTTGCCTAAAGCATATAATCAAAACTGAGACTTTCTAAAATGGTTTTGTTTTCTCTCCCTGTTGCTTAATCTTCCAAAGTGTGGACTTATTCTCTATGTCTTTGCTAATAATTTTATCACCAGGAAAGGATGTCATTTTCATTAGAGATTTTCATATGGCAGGCTTACTTCCAAATATTTGTTAAAGGGGTAGAAAAATCCCTTCCAGACCTCCTCCTTGTTTGACTGTCTCTTCCCTGCATAGTTGAGAACTCATGAGCTACACCAAATGCTGGATCCATTACCATATCCCTAGCTAGTTTAAACCTAACTCAGTAGCATCGTTACATGACACTGCAGCTTACAATTCAGATACGAGTCCTTAGCCCTTGGCATGTCACTGCTAGTAAGATCATCTCTTTTAAGGTAAAAAAAGCAGTAAAGAGGCATGGTAAATTTTTTAGGGCAGTATCTGTATAACAAAGAAATCTGTGTTACTTAGCAACTGCTACTGACATTGTATTTTACGATCATAGTGTTTTAGCACTGTGGCTGGTACTTGTCAGCTCACTCCTGCTCCAAAGAAGTACCTTTGGGCAACTTGATTTTAGATATGCAAATCACATCATTGCAGTGACGAAGACTGCTTAGCTCACCATACGATCACTGGATAGAAGGTGTAAGGCCATGATAAACTGAGTAATACATCTTAGTTTTGAAGGAAAGTGTGTTGCAATGGAGCTATACACACACTATTTACAAATATGTGATGGACTAATGTGGTCATGTTCCAAGCAAAGATAAAAAATCCAATACAAAACTGGACAAAAATCCTTCTGCTTTTTCCCAGGGAGCTTCTCACTTGTTTATCAACAGATATTTCCACATGAATGGTATAAATTTGTCCTGATTGTATTGATCATATTGATTGTATTTAAACCAACTACTTTGGATATCTCGGTTTAAGGAAATATTGCTTTAAAAAGTATAAATCAGTTCAAGATTTGCCTCTGCAATCTGGAACCCAGTATCAAATTTGTAATGTTCCAACTTTCAGCCTGCATGACTATTAGCATTAATTGCTTCCAGAGAATACTGCAAACAAAGCATATTAAGATTTCTTTACTCCTTAGTACAACTCTAACACCATCATTATGAAAGTTGATATAAATTTTGTTGTTCTATAAGCAGAATTTTAAAACACTTGAATTTGAGCAAGCATATTATGGGCAACATTCAGACTGCTAAATATCTTTAACATTCCATGCATGTACAAATAATTTTCTACATTCTTTTTCCAAGTACTATAATGCTTAAAACCAATCTGTAAGATAAAAGTTATGATGTAACTGTTCCACACAAAAGATGTTAATTATACAAAATTGTGAGGATGTGCTTAAATTTGCATCTAAAGTTGTTACATAAAACAGAATCAAAATATTATCACCCTAGTAAAATATCTTTTGCATTACACAGTATAGATACTGCTGAGAAGATAGGAAGAAAATTTCATTGTTTTATGCAAAAAAGAAATGGCTATTGTATCACTGTGGCATTTTATATAGATCAATTTCTGTGATCAAATATTAAATAAAAGATTCATGCAAGATCCCAAGCACTCTACTGTATGATTTAAAAAACAACACAACTAATGAAAAAGCAGAAATTGGAAATGTTTAGCAGTCTGTTGTGTAAGTCAGCCCATGCTTAAAAATCTCCTTCTAAATATGGCACTTCCAACATCTCCAAACTGCAAATCCAGTCCTGAAAAAGAAATGTCACATCACTGTCTAAAACTTCACTGTCCCTGCTAATTCTGCCTTCAAATAAATGGGATTTGCAGCAGGTTTTAAAAGTGAACACACTTCATAGGAAAGACTGGAGAGAATTCCAAAGTTGAAATTCTTTTGGTAGAAGGACTTACCAGCATACATTTCATATGCCAAGAAAACTAGCTAGGTATCCTCTGTGGCTGCCTTTTCACAAGGAGATAAATGTGCTCTCAGTGGCATGCAGTTTCCAAGTCATTCATATTTTCACATTTTTTAGAAACAGTACACTCCACTTACTATAAAACAGCTAACCAATACACACTGAAGAGCACTGTGCTCTTAATGTGTGGGTCACAGCTTTTTATATTACCTTGTCTTTAAGTTGATATGAAATTCAGCTTTCTGATGTCTAGTAGTAACAAAGATATCTATCATAGATGTTGTAAAAAGCCTAACACCTGAGAAAAATAGTTGTTCTACATTGGATGATCAAGCACAATTTACAAGTTTCTGAAACTTCCTCTCCCTGTCACTCCCTCCAAATTGTCATCTCAATTGGCAAACTGAGTCATGCAATCTTTGAGAGATATCAGTTGTTCTCCCAGATCTACCAACATCCTTTCCATTTTCTCAGTGCAGTAAGCTAAATATCTTACTCTATTCTGCATCCAGTTCTTGATCTGAATGGTGATAGTGAAGCAAAGGGAATATTATCAGCAGTTTGTGAACACTCTTCTGCTGCTTTCTTTTCCCTTAAACATCCATGTATCCATCCATATGGAAGACTAGGTAGAACTTTGTAGCCCAAGACTGACATTCCCTTTAGCAGAGAAATGACTTCTTTTTTTTCCTCTGGACTCTCAGCAAGAAATGACTGAAATTGTAGACATTCCTGGCTACTCATATTCAAGTGCAACATGGAGGGTCTGAAGTTCAATGCTGATGATAAAAATGGTCATTAATAGTACTACTGTAATCATCATAAAATTAGATTTTTACAAATTCATTTGTGCCTTTAATAAATTTGAAGGAATAATTACAGGTACTTTTATATACATGGGTGCTTTAAGAATAAAGCTTCTGAATATTTGATTCTGGTTTTATTAAATGAAGTCCAGGCTAATTAAAGAAACATAAGAATTTCTGCTTCCCTTTAAGAAGTACGCAGGACAAAGAACTGTTTCTTGTCCCCCAAATCTTTCCATATCCAAACACACCCTCTGGAATTTTATAGCTGCTATATTGTTTTTCTATCCACTATGCTATAATTCACACAATGTTTAGGAGAGAATGAACATATTAGTAACTATGATTGAGATGTTGTTTTGCAAGTTTGGCAGGAGTTTTAATTGTGTGTTGCTGTACTTCTACTCTAGATGGTACTCTTAAGGAAGTTAACAAATTAATGAATTCTATGTCTAGAAGCTAAGGAGAGGTGTGGGAAGAACCATCCTGGGAAGAAGGAGCAATAGCAAGTAATACTAAATGTAGGCACTTTCCCAAATCCTTTTCTCCATTGGTGGCTTCTTGTAGAGGTTCAGTGATGGAAAAACAAACCTGCTTGTTAAATATTGAACATTGCAGGGAATAACCAAAACAAAAATATTTCAACATTTCATTAGGAAGGGATGGGTCCATCAGCAGCCAAGTAAGTGTCTGCTGTCTTACGATCTGCACTGCCAGGGTTTTTGCTGCAAGTCTGGCCACTGTATTGGGTATACAGTATTGCTGAGCAATGAGGAGGCAGAGGCATCCAAGTGTTTCATGAAAACAGTCCCTAGCTATGTTTCAGAAATGCTTTCAAAATTTTATTAATATTCCTAAAATTAAAACAAATCTACTGGGGCATGTCTCTGGAGGTGTTTTAAGCCACTCCTCTAAATTCTGAGAACCATATTTTGTCATGTTAAATTTGTTTGATAGGTTAAGGGTACAGAGTGGTTGGTCAGTCTATCTACCTACCTATCCATTTATCCTATCAATCTAAATGTTCTATTGACTGCACTGAAGTGGACTTTTGCAAGTGCTCTGTTTCAGTGAGAATGAATATTTCTAATAGTCTGTAATACTTTGTTGCCAGCTGAAGCTCCAGTTGTCATACATACATCATGGAGTATGTCTGCATTTTCCAAGAATTTCTATAGTATCCAAATTTATTTTGTATTCTGAGATGTGGCCAATAACATTAATTAGTGTTAACAGGGAATGAACAAAATCTTCCATTTATATATGAAAACACAAACAGCATTTTTTGAGAAGTAAAGCATTCTGTTACGTTATCCTATACCACTGATTTCCATGTCTAGTCAGAGCTGAAAGTTGAGATGTGATTCCAGTGGCAGTGGTGTGGGAAGACAACCCTCTGGGGATTAGTGACGCATGAATGGTTCAGAAATAATGCAATTAGAAACCAGCTTTGAAGAGAATAATTTGGAAGTTAAGTCTCAGCTATAAATTGACTACCAAAGGTGAATATACAAGAAAAAAATAAGTAAATAAAGGGAATGGCCTTTCCTATGGCAAAACCTAGGAAAAAGAGGACACTTTGATTTTTTTTTTAATTTTTTTTTTTTTTAGAATTGTTAGATCCCTGTCTGTAAATAGATTAACTCAAACTAATAGACATGGATTCAGACAGGGTGTTATCAATACAATTTTGAAAAGGCTTGAGCTAATAATATTTTGACATTGTTTTGACAAGGGAAGTTAGAATGGGTCCTTTCTAGCTTTGGGAGTGGTTGAAATAACCGTTTACCCTGAAGCGCAAAGAGTGTCTCAAGCCACTTCGGAAGTAAGCAATTCTGAATATAAAATATTTTTTATTAAAACAAAAGTCAGTAGCAAATCCACCTGGCAAATCCACTCCCCCAAAAACTCTGAAGAAAGCTAGGGCAAATTTTGGTCTCTGCTTTTGTGTCTTATTGATTTCAAAATTGCATTAATAAAGGTCCATAGTTTCTACAAGGAAAAGACCGAAGTATATCATAAGCAAAAGCTTTCATTTCTATTACTTTAGCATTTTACTACCCATGTAATAAAAAGATATATGCAAAAGGATACCCAGCAGTAAAAAAAAAAAAAATGCATTTCTTGCCGACAAAACGTCAAAGAATGGTGCGGTGGCTTGACCCTGGTTGGACACCAGGTGCCCACCAAGGCTGCTCTATCACTCCCCTCCTCAGCTGGACAGGGGAGAGAAAATATAAAAAAAAGCTCACGGGTCAAGATAAGGACAGGGAGAGATCACTCACCAATTGCTGTCATGGGCAAAACAGACTCAACTCAGGAAAATTATTTTAATTTATTACCAATCAAATCAGAGTTGAGTAATGAAAAATAAAAACAAATCTTAAAGCAGCTTCTCACTGAAGCCACCACTGTAGCCCCCTGCTACCAAAACCTTGTCATGCAAACCCAATACAAAGGGTCTGTCAAAGCACTAGTTAATAAAACCTCTGAAATACCAGGTGTATGCTACAAATGCAGAGATGGAGGGTATGTTAGGTTACTAAGCAGGAACAGAGTTTGTCTTATGGGCCAAACCTCACTGCAGAACAAGATCTTTGAAAGTAAATTGCTCTCATTAAAGTCATCCTTGCTTTCAGTTACTTCCTGCTGCACTGCAAAGTAGACAAACTGCATTGCAGAAAAGGAAGACATCCTTAGCTGTAGGGCTGCAGACCTTCAAATAAGAGATATGTTCAGACCTGCCGTAGCAGATAGGCTCTTGTGTCTTGTGTAAATTCAACATGGGAGAGGAAGTGGCTTTTCAGTTACATCACCTGCATGGGACAAATGCCATGTTACATCCAGATTTGCAAAAAAGATGCAAATTAGTCAGCTACAATTACTGGAAAACAAGAGTTTATCAGATCCTGCCTCAGTGAGCTGAACTTACCATCCTGAACTGACTTCCTATCTGGAAGCATTTTTTCTATAGGTTCTTTTGGTTGGTGTTTTTGTGTTTGGTTTTTTTTTCCCTCTTTTTTGTTTAAACAAGAGTCCCAGTCCCCTTTCGTTGGCATGTTAAACACCTGTGCCATAGCCTCACCACAGGTCCTTTGCAAAATCTGTCTCCCTCACATCTAACTCCTGAAGCATGGCCACTTCAACCATCTAAAAACTGATCAATTTTTTTCTCCCACTTAATTGGATTATTTAGACTCTTTCCATTCCAGAAGGCATACTGAATTGTTGGGATCATTGATCATCAACAAAGGCACAAACTTCACACAGTTACTTACCACTGAGCTAAAAAGCCAATATAATTCAAGGCAGGTTTTTCAATGAGAAAACTGGCTGCCTGGAGCAGTAACATGGAAGGGAGAGCATTTCCAGAGCTTGACCAGACAGCAGTGCTGCACTGGCTGGCTCAGCTACACCAACATAAAGATGTGGTCAGCAAATCATATGCTGCCCAAAGCAATGGCTAGTGTAACTTCTGCTTCTGTTCTGCTCTCTGGCCTTGCCTAACAGCAAGTTTTGACAATTTCACACATTTAAGAGTTGTAGTTCTTGCTCTTCCCAATTTCACGGCTACTGCGATGCTTCTCTCCTTGTAGAGGATCTGGAGTGGAGAAGAGAATTGGGAAAAGCATTACTGAGATAAGGAAAGGAAAATGAAAGTTTAACATTACTTACTCTGAGGAAAAAGGGGTGATAATAAAAGTAGACAATTGACACCTGTAATTCTTAGACTGCTTCAGATGTACAAGCAAGTCACATTCAGCTTTCAGTGTCAGCATCTTGTAACATTCAAAATTGAACTTACACAGAAGTTGGCAGCAAAAGTAACTCTTTACAAAAAAATATATCCAAAATCACAATATAAAATTTAAATACTAATCCCAGAGAAAGAGTACATAATCATGACCATTGGGCATTGTCACTGCTGAGTCCATTGATGCAACCAGTCTGGTCAGAAACAGGCTGCTCCGCTAGACATGGCCAAGTCATGGGTGAAGCAGCAATATATCACACAGTATATAATAAATCCATTAACACAAAGGGCTTGGAGGAAGTACGTATTGGGTTACTCACAGGAAATGAGAGAACTCCAGGTCACCTTTCCACTCCAGAGACCCAGCTGGAGAACATGATCAGACGAAAATAGTTCCAGTAAATGTTCTGCAAGCTTACCAGCAGAATGCCTTTAACATTTCTTACTATGGGACAAGAGGCAGCATCTTCAAAAACTTGGGAATCTTTCAAACAGCACTGAAAAGAAACAAGCCACTGTGGCAGTATCGGAGCTAGCCATTGTAAAGCTTAGTCCAAACAATATTCATTCAGAACAGGAAAGAGCTAAGTCTATTAAGAGACTGTTAGTGATTTATTTGCTTTTTTTACAGAGTCATGTAGTGGGTAAAGGCAGCTAATCTTGTTGGACTCCATTAAGGAAGTCTCTTCAGGCTTCAGACACCCATGCATCGCCCACTTGGGCTTCACAAGCAACATGACTAGAAATTTCATGTAATGTTCAAGGCGCATTTGCATAGGCATGGAAGCAGACTTGCATCAATAATACGTGTATTAAGGGCATACAAATTCCTGATCACATCATTAGACATGCTCCCTGGACACTTTTTCTGCATCAGAAATATCTCCTGACCACCTTTTTTATTTCTGTCACATCCACGATGGTTTTAATAACAGTTTTATAGAACAGCTGAAGTCAGAGTGAGAAGACGTATTTTTTAATTGATTCTTTTTTTTTTCCTGAAAGAGGAGAAGGAAGAGTTTTAAATATATCTAATAGTATCTGACTTCCAGAGATATTATGCTTAAACCTTCAGGGTTTAAGATACAGAAAGGAAACTGGGAAGATCATATGCAGGATTTGCATAGGAGAGGTAGTGAAGTCTGGATTCATTTTGTCATCTATTTAAGGAGACCTAGACCGATAACTCTGTACTTCTCACAACCCAGGATTTCAATTGAAAGCGTTTTATATATCAAATCACACCACCAAACTTGTAAGTAGAAGCAATGGAGTTGCATCCACACCTATCGAGGTCCTTCCAGGTTTTAGGGAAAGGCTTGTTTTGTGAGAGGTATGGGGTTTTCTGAGTTTGCTTTTCTTTGTCCAGGACAGAGAAAGTTGGATTTAAATTGTGAAAACACACTGTGAGATTTTCAAGGGGAGGATGGCTGCATGCCAACAAGTACATTTCTACCTCTGAAAGATAAAAGCGGGGCTCTTTCTTTGGCCAAATTGCTCTAACAGGCAAGCTCACTTAAAAGCGAGAGCTGATTTCTACCACCACACCAGACACTGCCAGGGCTCCGTGTGTCCCCGCACTGCAGGCACGAAGGCGGCTCTGCTCCGGTGCAACGGCGAGGCCTCGGCGAGGCTGGGGGCTGCCGGGCTGTGCCCTTCCTGGGGAGGGTCCCCCCAACACTAACCCTCTCAGCTCCCCGCACTTCTCCCCTGCTGGAGCACCTCCACAAAGAAGTTTCCTTGGCTTGCTTCTTGAAATATTATTGGCAACCTAAAACAGAAAGCAGAGACAGAAGTTCTGAAGAGTTTTGGTTGCTGATGTTGATCCAGGTCTGAACATTTATGGGAATCTGGCAACAGATACTCATAATTTCTTGGAACATGGCTCTCGGACAGTGTGAAAATCCCCATTGACCTTTCCTAAAATAAAAACCTGATAAAAACTGTTATCAATTAGATGCCAGTAAGAAATCAACATTTACTGATAGTTATGGTGCAGTGGTTTGTCATTTTTAAAATGACATCAATATTCTATTTGTAGCTTTTAATCAGATCCCACTTAACTTGCCTTTCATTCCACATACTTTTCAGTGAAATCCAGACGTTCTGACAGTATTTGGGATCCAGCAATGCATAAGCAGCCTCACAGGAAGTCAGTTCCCCTTAAAGTCAGGATGAACGAAAAAATTAGTTTGGCAGCATTCGAGCAATACATTCATGAAGTCCTTTGAAATGGGAATTCCAGTATAATTCAGCATGATTGTAAATGCTCTAAAATGTGTAAGCCTAAATGGCAAAGGGAATTGTATACTGTAGTTAGTGATAAATGTTCCGTGCAATATACTGGTTTTAGCTGCCCCACTTACCCAATGCTCAGTGGAATTAAGTAGTTAAATTTATGTGCATAGTGCTGAAACTGTAATGCTGAGTGTCAACTTTGGACTTTTTTTCTCCTAAAGCATAATAAAAATACCAGTGGAAAAACCGTCCCAAACTGCAGTCTGGTAAAAGGACTGCAAGTCAAGCAGAAAAATGTAAAACATCTTTGGTTTTCCTGACCAACCTGTCACAGCCCAATCTGTTGTGACAGCACAGGAGGCACAGCCTGAAAGCATGTTGGGGAAGGGGTCACGGCTTAGGCTCCTCTCTTTTTGACAGAGGTGAAAGTCTAGGCACAGAGTGCTTGCCTGCCTGTACTAACAAGGTGGCTTTTTTGCAAGCCATCAAAGATGGAGGTGGGAACACAGAGGGTTTTCTGTCTCCTGGGAGGTCTCAGGTTGGCCACTGTCTGTCTTTCTGGTTTGGAACTTCTCTTAATTTCCCATTAAAGGTCTGGATGTGCTTGCTTGTCCTTAGTATGAAAAGGACGGTACTGGCTGTAGAGTACTGCTCCCCCTCAGTTCTCAAGTTACTATTTTTGAAGCTACCATGGTGTAGCTGCTTATGACCACTGGTGGTAAGGAGAAAGTAAAGAAGGTTGTGTAACTGCCCATTTCTACACATAGGTCTGAACAGCAAGGTGCTCACAGGACAGCAGTAGGTGACCTCAGCTTCCCCAGCCAAAGCAGAGGAATTTGCTGTGTGACCTGAGCAATCTGGAGGGAGCCAGTCTGCAGGTAACACATGGGTCCTTCCTGCAAAGGCCACCATAGCAAAGCACATTGGAGGGAATCTAACCCCCATTCACTCTGCAACAGAAAGGCTCACTAATTTCTGACATAAAAGAATGAAAGAGCTACACCTGTGTGGGTAAGGGTGGAGGAGCCACCTCAGGTGTTAGCCATCTCTTTTGATAAGACAGGTGGGGCTGGGAGCACCTTTATTTGCACACCACTGCCTAGAGTTTCCTTTCCTCAGAAAGGTGCCAGTTTAGGGAGAAGGAGTTATACATAAAGCTGGGAACTGTCTTCTGTGGTGCTACATCCACCAAGGAGAGATAGTGAGGGTGAGTCATTGTTTATGGAATTATTCTGTTTTTTCTGTGATGTATGGTAGATCAAGAGGCTATGTTATTTCTGAGTCAGGGACTTAAGGAGATGAAAAATTGGAGAATGCAAAGATGAAGTGAGGTTCTCCTGGCTATTTTGGGGTTTCTAGAACATGAGAGGTTAGGGAGAAGGTAGAGTTATTAGTTATATATAGTGGGCACTTATTTTATGGTGTTTTAGGATGGTCGTTCTTGTAAATGTGACAATTTCTTTATCTCTGTTTGTGTTTCAATAAATGAGTTTTTTGGCTGGCCTGAAAATATCTAGAAGTTGTCTATAAAATATGGCTAATTAAATGTGTGTGTTGTGTATCCTAAAGTATATCTTGAGTGCTAATAACTGCAGCTGTATGCATGGCAAATAGTCCCTTATATAATCTGTTTACCTGGCACCGCCAATTGACCTGAGTTTGCTCCTGTAGCTGAGGAACTTGCTTGAGCTTCAAGTTAACACTTAACAAATCTAGTTTAATACAAACAGACCTCAGTTTTCTTGAGAATAGCATTGTAAAAAATGGCAGTCATGTACTGATTACTGTAAGACTTCATATAAAATATGGGGAAAGGGAGCTACCTGCATTGCTTAACTGAAGCTCTCTGTAATAGAGCTTCATGAGCGTGTTTGTGTGGGTGGGCCCTTGGGATGCCTTTAGCCTCCGGCAAGGAGCCTGAGAGATACCAACACATCAAAATGGAGAGCATGTTTTCCTTTCCCTACCAACTCACTTTCTTCAGTTTTTTCAGAAACAGTGGCTTCTTAGTTCTGCTGTTGCTGTATTCTGCTCTTTGCTTTTACTTCTTTGGCTGGGTCATAGGGATCTCCTCTTTTTTTTTTCTTTTTTTTTTTCTTTTTAAAATCTCATAGTATTTTCAAATTATTAACAAATCTTTTTGTTGTTCCTTACTAGGGCAGTCCCAGGCTGCCTTTATTTTGCCTCCTTAGCTCATATATGCGATGCAGAGTATTTAACTTGTGTATGCTTTCTCAGCCTGAAATTGAAGTTTATGTTGAAGTGCTTTAAAACCACAAAACACTCTTTTTCTGTTTGATAAGCTAAGTGAGGACTTGAGTCAAAATGTGTATCTAGAGCTACAGATTCAAATGGGCCCCAAATTTTTGTGGAAGTACATTAAATTCTTTTTCTACTGTCTCCAGAGATAAACAGATTTGAGCAGAATTTGAAATGTAAGAAGTATTAGTATTTTAACAGAGGTTTTCTTGCTCAGATCTGGAGTAGAATTTGACATATTCAATCCGCTGAAATGTTTTTCTAAAACTTAAACTTGAATATAATATATTTTGGGGTTTGAATCTTTGATTGAAACATAGAAACACTTATTTTCAATTTTATGTTCTTTATTTCCAGCCTTAAAAAAAAATTGTATGTCTGTGTTAAGTCTTTCAACATGAAGTTTATTGCAATGGTTTGAATTCCTGAATTTAAATGTGAGATTTCTGGTGATTTACAGACAAACTGAGAACAGGGGGGTATTCTGAAAAAAATATAAAATTTTTTATGTTGTCAGAGGACAAATACTTAAAATTTGAGATTGTCACATGAGTTGTTGCACTATGTGTAGTGAGTGTACTGTAATCAACAGGAAAAGCTTTAAAAAAAAAAAAAGATATAAATGTAGCTGTATTGGGGGGAAGAACAGAAGCTGTCATGTATACGAGTGGAGTGATGAATTCTGAGATGTATCAGGAGTGCAAAGCACCTCCTGAAAGGCAAGCTTTCTCTCATTCCTTCTCACTGCCTCTATTTTTTTCTTCTTGCCAAATTTCCGCAGGGATATTTCAGAGTAGCTGTGCGTACTTGAGAAGATTAGAAAAAGTGAGGCAAATTCTGCACTGACATGCACCTCCACTGACATCAAAGGGATGACATACCTCATGTCTCTCCTCCTCCAAGTTAAAAAAAAAAAAAAAGCACAAACTGAAAAAACATGTCCACTGCTTAAAGAAGTGTTACTATTGATGCCAGAGGGAGAAGGCAGACACTATTCAAAGAAAAAATAATGATGAATTTATGACAGCCATAATCTTTTTTGCTCTTACCCAACCAATGCTGGTTCTGAGCTAACAGACCAAGTCCTGACCTCAGTCTCCCTGCTGCATCCTTCACTGAAGGCAGGTCTTGTCTCATGCCTTTATACAGCCTTTATTTAAGATCTCTGCGTAAGGGAAGCCCTTATACAGCAAAGCTTCTGGGGTCCTTTAGCAAATCCTTTAGTCCCATTACAATCACTAATCTAGTTAAAGCTAAGCCTTTGGGGTTGTCCTGGTGCAGTGAGGTCACAGGAATTATGGATTTCCAACAGGAAGGGCAGCCCCTGCTTCAAACTGAAAATGTTTCAGTGAACAAACTTGTTTTTCATTTTGCATTTGATATTGTTTCAGAATACTAGGAATGTGGGTGGTACTTTCACAGCAACAGTCTCAGGAAAAGTAAATATGTATGTCAAATACCATATGCCATTAGGTTTTTCTTCCCTCCTCTACTAACACTTCCCCTCCTTCCTGCCATTGCTGCCCTCAATAATAATTGTAAGGAGAAAAAATGCTGAGGTTGGGTTCAGAGGAGACACCTGTATTTTGAATACTGATATCTACCTAAGTGTTCTGGCAACAATTCTGCTTTGACCATACCCAAAATACTGTCCCAAAGCTTGATAATGTTTTTATTTAGGTTTTACCTTAATAGAAATTCTTGGTGACAGGTATACCTGCATACTATTTTAGGTAATGCCATTAGATGTAGCAGTGACAAGTTAGCAAGCATGTAATATCCTAAGGCAAATAGATTTCTATGTTCTTTTTCAGACTGGATGATTGTGTTGCACTCTCTAAAGACATTTTAGATCAGTAAGAATGTCTCCTCAGGGAATCATAGTGATAACTACTTTTGACAAGTAGTAATAACAGAAGTTTAGTCCAACCATGAAATGAAAGACTCATGCTGAAGCCAGGATTACTGGTAGTGGACTGCAGAGGCACTGTAATTGCACATCACTTGCTTTAGTGATGGCACGTCTGCCTTCACTCCATCTATACTTGCAAATTCAGAATTGCCTGTTTCATACTATCAAGTAAAAAGCATAATATTGATTTGAAGGGATCAATGGTAAGAAGTATTGTTTTAACTTACTAGTAGGTAAGATCAATTTCTTCCACAGAAAACCTCTATATTTTATATTACAGTTCTAAAGACAGGGAAAATTCCCAAATTCTGTGTGACTTTATTGATTTACATCACTCTTGGCTAATTGGAAACAACTTACCGATCCATTCAGCAGCTCAGTTAGGTGGCAAGACCCACCCCCCAGGTAGGTATATCATGATACCTCTGAGTGAACATTTGCAATGATTGTGACTCTTCCTTAGCTCTCTGTTGTTGTTACTTTACTGAACCATCAAAGGCTATCGTTATTATGTACTGACACAGAGCTACAGAATGGTTGATAAATCTATATTCAAGTTGCATTTAAAATCAATATTATAGCATTTGCCATGCCAAATCAATATTTACCAAGTTGCTAGCTCCCAGTGTCTGATGCACTGTAATTATTCCTCTTCTCACTTAGAACATGGGGACCTAATCCAATGCTCACTGAAGACAAGAGAGACTCTCATTGATCTGAGGCTTTGGATCAACCCTTGCTTGCTTTTATTTACTCATATTTGTCATAGGATTGTACAAAAAATTGCACACAACAGAAGGCCTGTTTACTTGGTCTCTACATCTTATCGTAATGCATGTACTATGAGCTTCTGCTGTTATTAAAACAGACACCAAGATGCTAACTTGCCACTGTTGGATTTTTGGACTATTTTGGTAGTGTTATACAGACAGTGCCTGCTTAATACAGATAAAAAACATTTGCTTTGAAAATAATCCATAAGTTTTGATGATACAGCAATTCAGAAACAATGCATTTGAGAGAGATCAAGTAAGACTAATTATCAAAATAGACTTGTGTAATCATCTATGCTTCCATGTTTTAATTGAACAGTAGGATCTTTCTTTCAAAAAAGTATGTTAATTGAGGTCTGCTCATGGGAAGGAGTGACTAATTGAACTGGCATGAGCCTGATAGCAGGTTTTTTCATTAAAATGTTAACTTTTAAAATCAGTGTTACACTGCAAATATTGTCTTTCTTTCAATTGGACTAGTCTATCCGGCACATGCCAGCTCAATTAGTAGCTTGCTTTCATGAGCCAGACCCCAATTAACACACACTTTTTTAAAAAGAAGTATTCCACAATATAAATTAGCACATTTACATTAGAAGTAATTATACTGGTTTTGGTTGTTAGTTGTTCCTAATTTTTGTGATGATTAAATATGCTTTAATGGAAAATGACATTTGTTGATTAATTACTCAAGTTGTATGGGATGTTTATAGAAAATATTCAAATATGAAAGAGAAACTAAGACCAAAATTTATCAATCCATAGGTATGAAAGGTTGAGTTTGTCATTGTTTGTATGTAATTTCCACACACATTATGCTCCTCTCTCATCACCCCTACAATGAACTAAACTTATTTTTTTATGAATTGTTTCTGTATATTTGGCCTGACTATGCATGACCTTTGAAGCAGAACCATATGAGGTAGCAACTAATTAAGACACTTTAGCTGTAAGATAGGCGAGCCCATCATCTTCTGTGAGAGAAAATATATGAAAAGGCATCCTTGGCATAATACAGATATGATGATGAAGGTCTAATCCAGAACTTCATATTCAGAGGAGGAACAGGAAAGCAATGACCTGGAACTAACAAAAGCATGTAAGCCTGGCCCTCATGCTCATAAGGAGATTACTCTCAGGTGACTGTTTAGGGGACTATGGAAATGGCCTTCAAGCTCTCTAAGCATATATTTAAGAAACATATGAACAGTCTGTTGTGTGGACTCTGTATTGTTATTGAATTCACATGTGACATGAAGTAAACCATGCTTAGAATTTTGCTATACGTGAGCAATATTGCTTCTGTATAACAGGGGTTTTGCTTTAGAATAGAGGGGAAAAAAGGTTTCAGGTGAAATTAGCTGTGTTATAATCTGTATGAACTATATGAAAGATATTTTACAGTTTGCATTTAAATTTGGAAAGGATCATTAAATTTAATTCAGTACCTGTATGACGGGAGTCATTAAATCTTCTTACATCTCTGTAACTTGCCTTTAAGGCAAAACTTGTGGCTAGCAAAAGCATTCCTTCCTGAAAGGTATCCAGTCTTCAAGAGATACAATCTACCATTTTGCTTAAGAGTGTGTTGCAATGATAATTGTTCTTATTGTTACAAAACTGCCTAATTATCCACCTGGACTTTGTATGACTTCAGTTTTTGGCTTCTGAATCTTGCTAATCTTTTTTGAATACACACATCCCCTCCCCAACTATTAAAAAAACCCAGCCTGCCACCGCAAAACACCAAACCAACTTTACTTTTCAGTTCTGGTTACTTTTCCCTTTTGATGAGGTGATATACTCTCAATGTTCTTTTAAAAATGTAGTCAGTGTCCTGGTGTGTCCCTCTGCTCAGCTAACAGTAATGTCTCCAGTATGCAGAAGATAAACATTATCATTTTGAGAGCCCCTTCTGTTATAGCTCTACATCTTCAACCACTGAGATATTCTTATTTTTCAAGTGTGTACATGCAGTGTAGTCATGGTGCTGTACAAGTCAATCGTCTAAAAACACCATTCTCTAGAGTTCCTAAATATCTGATATTTGGGGTCCTTTTTTAAAACAAAACCAAACAATCACCAACCAAACAAAACCTTGTTGTCATAATATTACTACCTATGCTATTGTAACTGGCTTACATAAACTAGAAGGTTTGCCAAAAATGAATTGAAAGATCATGAGAAAGGTTTGGTGGGAGAAAATGCAATCAGGTTATGGTTAAAAGTGGGTTTGTTTTTCTTAACTCTCCTCTATGTAATGGACGTGAAAAACAAGAGAATGCTTTTTCCAAGTGAAGTGTCTGTTAGGAACAGGCATCTGTGCCATGTAGTACAACATCTGACAGGAAGCCTTGCTTCAGAAATAATGTGATCCTCTGGAGGCTTGTCCAGCAGAAGTATCATCCAAGGTCACTGATTCTACCTGTGTGGCAATGCACGTAGACCAGGAGCTGCGAGCCTTCAAAGGAAAGCTGTAGGGTCATAGGAAAGCTATGGTGCTTGTAAAAAGCAGGATAACATCTCACTTAAAAAATAAATCTAGCACAGGGTAAATGTACATAACAGCAGTGGAGAAATTAAAAGCCAAACAAACAAAAAGTCCTTTCCCAAAGAACTAAGAATGTGCTCCTGGAAATAAACAGAAATAACTCTTTGCTATATGGGATGAATCATGAAACCAGAACAGTTTATTCAAAGGGATATAGTGTATGTGTCTATGTGTCCAGATGTGGTGTTAACCCGTGGCATACAGGTGATGAAGAATCAAATTGAGAGCTTCCAGAGTCACAGGCACATATCTGAGTCAAATTATTATCTGTTAGATGATAGTAGTGATACACTTTTAGCACTGTATTAATGGTATTAAGTCCTTTATAGACAAAGAATAAACCACGGAGACTATGTCTAAAGGTCCTCTGGGGTTCAGTTCAGGTGAACCTTTGAAATGAAGTAAGTTTGTGGTGGGTTTTTTTAGTTTGCTTTTTTTTTGGTAACGGGGAGAAGCAGGAATTCAGCATGGTAGGGAGGCCTATTTTGAAGAGTGCTTTTTCTTTTGAGAAAGTACCTAGGTATTTCTTTAACTGTACGCTCACCTGCTGTTCAGGAGAGACTTGCTCCTGTGTTTACTCAGCCAGCAGCAGAGTGTGCTTGGGGGGGTATAGTGTTAGATATCTCATTTTTGTGCTATCATGGGTAAGGAAAGAGTACACATGGAGAAAGAGGAAAAATGGTAGTTAAAGACAGTGTTACTGAAGGAAGTGGTTGTTCATGTTGTAAAGAGGAGGTTACTGCTCTCAGCAAAGTGATGATTAAGTGTGTCACTGCAGGGGAAATGGTGCTGACCTGCAGAGCTCTATGCACCTGGGACACACTGAAAGAAGTTTTGTGCAATGTTACCCAAGTTTCTTAGATGCACTCATTTCCTTTCCCACATGTGCTCTGTGCTGTCTATTAACAGCAGAATTAATATTGCACTTTGAGAAATAACAAAATTAAAACTTAGACCCTGCCTTCTGTTTCTCTAGGAGCAATTTGGTTTTGCAAGTGTAAATATTACCCTATGTTTTAAGGTGGAGCTTATTATTCTACTGGAAAATAAATGGTCAATGCTGTCAATGGGCCATCACCCTAAGCACGAAAGATTTAAATTCAGTTAGAAATATAAGAAGTTTTTATATGATCTTGTGTATTGGCAAGAAGCTATATTGTTACATTGCTGAAGGTGAATTTGTGGCTGAAAACAGTCCAGACACAATCTACTACTCTGTAGCAGGCATTAACAAGGACACAGCTTAGATGACTGGTGAGGTCTTTTCCCATCTGTATAATCTGTGATTCTATAAAAATAATTCCTTTGTTCAATTAGATGATAAATTAAGAAATGAGTGCCAGTACCATCTTCTAAAGAGAGTAAGCAGAGAAAAAGAAGCATAGTTATGACACTAACAAAGATTATTAATAATGTTTTGCTCTGGTATTAAATATTTTAATGTCTATCTCAGCAAAATTAGTTGATTAATCTTCACTTCATATCAGAATCATTGAAAAGGTTGGGGT
>VXBL01001272.1:1149991-1257889 GCA_013400195.1 Aramus guarauna
GGTTTTTTTGGGGGTGGGGGGGAAGTGAAACTAAAAAATGAAAGTTTGATGCTTTTAAAGACTTCCTGTTGAGGACAAGGAATACTGCAATACAGCTTTTCCTAACTCCATGTACAAAAAGTCTACTGCTGTTTGAATGTATCCAAAACTACATGAAAGCCACAGGTGGGGAGGAGTCCTTCTGAAAAAAGGCTGAACAAATTTTTTGTCACTGATTAATACTATCTTTGGTAATCTTAAGATACCCAAAGAGCAGCAAAAAGATGAAATGTGTGACCATAGTCCTCAGAGACAAGGCCTAATAACCCCCTGTGATTTTGTTTGAAAGACATTTCCATATGTTTGTTTTCCAGTTTAAGTTGCAGCTTCTCACAGAATGTGGCTGTAATCCCCCAAAGTCACAATGGTGTAAGAAATCTACCCTGAGTAGGGAGCAATATTTTGTCCTAATAATGTCAACAGCTGTCTTCTAACATTTAACCATGTAATAAGGGGAAAAAAGGAGCTGCACATATACAGACAACAAATACAGTGTGACCATGGGGCAATCCATTAGATAGCCATAATGCTCACAGCTGGAAATTTCTTTGAGATGGCATTTGATATCATCATTGTTAGCCTTCATATAATGCAATATTTATTACAGTAAGGGAAGAAGGGAGTATTTTTAGCTGCATCTTGAGTAACTTATCTCCATGGCAACCCCTTACTTGCTTGCACTGTTGCTGCTATATAGAATGTTGTCACATTAATAATAAATGGAACACATCTAACACATTTGGCTGCCGATTGGCTTCCAGCCACATATTTCTCTTGTTCTAGTTGAAGGGTTTGTGAAGCTTAGGGTCCATAAGCAAATTTCATTCATTTTGTTTCTTAGAGAAAATTGCCTTGGATTATATTAAAGCACTCAGGAGGTTTCATCAATGTATGCATTGTGTTTGTTGGGTTGGATTTTTTGTTTGCTTTTGTTTCTAGTTCCACTTTAAAATGCCAAGGAAATCCGTGAACAAATACAATTAGAAAAGCTAGAAACCCAGCAGCTGTGGAGTAATTTTATTTGACTTACATTTGTATGGATAAGAAAATGGCATTTTTTAAAATTGCTTATGAGGAACCCTTGTGACATGTTTTTGAAGAACAATAGTTTCATTAATGGAAACTTAAAGCAAGCAGGTCTCCGAGTGAGATCCTAGACTTGCTGATCATTTCCACATGCATATGAAAAAAGCAGCTGCAAGCAGTCAGCCCTCATTTTGTGGTCTAAATATATGGATTTAAAATTTGGCAAATGCTTGTTATAAAGGTGAAAGAAAACAGACAAAGAACGCTATATTTCAGCTTAAATTGGTCCTGTTTTTCTATAGATTCTAACACTAGTGAACAATACCGTGCAACTGGCTTTTAAGTTTATGTATTAAGGCTTAAATAATATCTGTTTGGCATGAGAAACCATTTGGAGCATGTTAAAATGGCACTACACAAATACTTACACAAATATTAAGTATTCATATCTGGATGATTTAGTCCTATTTCTTTTGTCCATTTTCTCTCTTCTCAACCCTTTACTTATTTTCAAACCTGTAAAAAAAGGAAGAGAAGGGGAAAAAAAGAAATAAAATTATTTTATTGCATGGCCATATGATCTTTCTGTAGTCTACCATCAGTTTATTTAACATCTCAGATGAAGTGTGTGTGCCCATAGGAATAATTCCCATAGGAATCTCTAGTTATGAAACACCTATTACATTTTAGTTTACATGATAATGATATGTTGCTGGTGATAACTAACTGGTCTAGAATCACTAGGCTGCTATAATTTTCAACTATCTTCCTTTTAAACTTCAAGACTTAAGGGGAAAAAAAACAGTTTTCACCTGCTTGTTCAGCTTTTCAAAACAAATACTTGGCTGTAAGCTCATGAAAGAAAATAGCATTTAAAAAAAAAAAAACCAACAACATTTAACAATTATGAGGTTCTTGTTTGTGATTGAAAATCCCATATATGCTGTTGCTACCCCCAGAATTTATAAATAAGGGAAAAGAATGGTTCATGTGAGTTCTCAAGCACTACCCAGGAAACCAGAGTTTCTAAAAGCCTGATCCAAAATATTTAGTACCAATCCCTGCAAGCATTGTTATTGACCTCTCAGCTTTGAGTGAATCTCTACTTCATGATGTCAAAACTTTGTAAAAGGTTTTTATCCCCAAAGACACTTTTTTCTGTAAAATGCTAAAAACTAGGAGCTTTTCCCTCACTATTTGTATCTAAACACAGATACAAAAAGTAAGTTTACTCAAGGAAAATAACTGGTAGCATTTTCTTTGAAGGACATTAAACATCCCTCGAGCTCAAAGTCTGTAAATAATCTAGCATTACTACTGTTTTTTATTCGGGAAGTCCTGCTTTTTAACAAGTAATAGCTGATTTGGGGTGAGTTGTATTGGGCTAGTGGCTTCTTGACAGTACTGCCTGCCAAGGTGAGAGAAACACGTACGTATGCAGAACCCACTGCTTCTCAGTCATGTGTGGACCCTGTTTAATATAAAGCCCCATACATAAGATTTCAGACATTCATACTTATTTATCTTGAACTGAAACTCTCTTGACATCTGCTGAAAGGCCAGGAGATGAATGCACGTAGGGAAAGATGATTCCCCCCCCCGCATTGTAGCAGGTCACTTTACAGGTGTGTTAATGGATTTTAAATGAGAGACTTTGGGCCAGGTACTGTAGTGGATGAGACAGGCTAAAACTTTGCAGGATGTTCATCTCTCCTGAGCAGCTGGAATCCAGGCTTCTGAGTTGCTACATTTAGCATAGCAGAAAGGCATGTTATTAATTAGGGAAATTTTCTAAAGGGCTATGAAGATGAAACTTACACATATAATTGCTATTAAGGTGATTACACATTAATTCATGGCTCATCTCTGCTTGAGACAAATCTGCAGTTAAAAAAGAAGTTTCTATTATTAATCTGTAAGGGATAGATTTCAAAGTGAACCATGATTCTCTCATCTAGGACTTAGTGAATAAAAGGAAAAAAAGACAGCAACTGCTATGTTTTAGGGTTTGTGTTTGTGATATGTAATGGAAAGTGCAGCAATTTTAAAGAAAGCAATCTGTTGCTGAGGCTTCATCTCATAAGTTTTGCACCTGACTTCAGTGAAGTGGGAAGCTGGTCCTTGGAAAACAAGCAGTCTGACCTTGGTGTGGAATTCCTGGCATAGGCTGTGTTTCCAGCTCTCTTCTACTGCTCTCCCTCAGCTTGTATGGACACATGTTCTTTATAGTCTCTTTGAAACCGGTTACAGTCACTAGCTGTATTGTGGAGTTCACTGTTTGACTACCCTGAATGGGGGCAAAAAAAATGTATCTTATTTTTACTAATTAGCCTTTCTGAGAATTCTAGATGTTTACAGGAAATTGGAGTGTAGCTGTTCCTTTCATCTATTATGCTATATATTTCTCTGATTTTACTTTCTGCTGCTTTGCTTTTGCTTTTTCCTCTCAAAAGTGTGACTTGGTTAAAAATGCTGGCTGAAAATCAGAACCCCAACATAAGCACAGGAGCTATAAAACCAAGATTACTATACCCTTTGTGCCAAGCAAGTCCTCTATTGTGTGTGTAATACTGCAGGTTTGGAGAAATATCACAGAATCTTCCTATATGTGCATTCCTATCCTTTCTTTGCTGTGGGAACATGGTACTACAGAGCAAGTTAAACCCTGAAGACCATCCTGAGCCTTTCCAGGCTTTGATTCTCTCTTACTGGTCCAGGTCTTATTTGAGAGCAAGACCTGAATGAACAGCATCTTTATTTTAACACTGTTTCACTAAATATGTTTTTTCCATTGGTTTAAGGGCACAATTTTTACTCTTTAATTTTATTTTTGAAATTACTTTTAATCAGAAATCTAATGTGCTACTCCAGATTCAGAAGGAAGAGACAACTCTGCCTCAAAAATGGTCATTAATTTGAAAACTTGGGGAGGGCTCCAAGCTTGCCTTTGTTTGATTTCCCATTTTCCTTCAGTGTCTTCCAGCACAAACTTAATCCCTATAAAAACAGACAGTAAAAACTGAACCAATACAAGAGACACATGCTTTCTTTGTGATGAGATAAGCATCCTCGAGCTTTTTACAATTGCATTTATTTTTTACCTGCTCACTTACTGTACACCTGTCTCAGGCTGGCACTGTTCCTGGCTGCAGTACAGATGATTCTCAGTTTCAAAGCCAGATTTGTTCTTACAGTTCTTTCATTGGCACATAAGAAAAACTGTTTCCTGTACTCAGCAAAATGCAGCTAAATAAAGAGTCTAGGTGTGCCATGTTTATCAGCCTTTCTACAGCGCAATACTAATCTTTGCTCTAAATAAGTAGCTTTAACAGACTGTAATAATAACCCCTTGGCTAGCATGCCCCAGGTAAGAAAGAGAAGATACTCCAGTCGTCTGAAGACAGATGTCATGGTGGATCTGGATGAAGTTTGTGGCACAGGTGTTGATGTAATTGGAATAATGATACATGAGGGGTACACACGCAGTTCAGGCAGCCCTCAGACAAATGCTTCCACTGGAGTGGCATGGCAGCTTGTCATTAGCAGGTGGGGGTCTAGTCAGACCCACGTAGGAGATTGTTGTTTGGTTTTGTTGTGTGGTGTGGTTTTTTTTTTTTAAAAAACAAAACCACAGCCTGAAACCAAAAATAGCAACAAAAAAACCATCAAAAACACCTAAAACATCCCCACCCGAAAATCAAACACCACACACCATCAAGCTTTGAAGCTGCTAATACAACAAGGGTTAGGGTTTTTTCTTGTATTATCTCTGTGTATTTGCACTAAACTGATCATTCCAGTATTTTATCTTGTTCCTCTTCTTCTGCATATATTTTGATATGTCTGTGTACACATACTTATGTATATTACACTTCATAAAAATATATAAGTAGTGATTATGAGTTGATTCATGGTCAATTCATGTTTTAATGAAAAGCTGCAAATCCATATAAATATGGATTTTGAATATTTTATTAACTTCTAGTATGTAGTCATACATCTAGACTTATTAAAATTAGAACGGCTGATACATGCACAACAACTTTAAACACAAATATGTGACAGATAGAAGTGCGTACCCTTGGCAGATGAAAACAGATTCATCTGGAATGTCTTAACACTGAGAACGAGTTGTCATGTCCTAGTGAAAGTATAATTCTGTACTAAGCTGCTTGTTTAGGATATGAGCTAGGAAAAGCACTTAGCTACATGATCAACTGCAGGGATGTGGTTACAGCTTTTGTGGGGCTATTTGTATTACTAAAATGATACTTTTGCATTTATCTGTGATTATTGTACTCTGACTGGGCATTTACATCCTATGTAAGTCAAGGCTAGTTACACAGACACCAAAGGAGTGAATTGGTGTTTTTCTGCAGCAATTTAGCCAGACAGTGCGACAAAACTGTGTTGCAAGATAGACTTCAATCCTAATTCATTCCAAATATTTGTTTCCTTAGTTGTTGCAAGATTTCTTTTTCATAGATATCTCTATAGAATGTATAGAGACAAATAGATAGTGATGTCTTGAGTAATATTTAACTGCTGTAAAGAAAACAAAGATGAAATAAGTATATACTCATCTGAGTGAATGCTTGTTCATTTGAACATGTGCTATAACCGATGAACTTCTTGATAATTATCATCTTTGTTTTGAACTGTATGACTAAGAGGAAGACCAAGCACAGGCTCAGATTGGCATTGCCTGCTTTCCAAAAGGCCTAGCTAATTGAAGCTGCTTCTTCATGCTTTGATATGACTTGAAAAATCCAGTTATTTCCTGGTGCTTGCTATTTGATTCACAAGAGCCTTTCAAACAGATTCTTTGTCTGGACTTATTACCTCAACTTTAGCTTGAATTATGAACATTTAACTTACTCATTTTGTCTAGCATTTCCTGTATGCTTGCTTCAAATTGTTCTAGCTCCTCTGACATATCACTGCAAAGAATGCACTGCAGGTGGGAATGTCCCCAGTGTCATCAACTTCTATAAGCAATAGAGGTGGAGAAGCACCTCAAAAGAATCTCATTTCTATTATCTTAGAAACATATTTCATGATCAAATGATTCTTCCTGTGGAGCAGCAAGTGTGTGTGCTTTTGCTCACACTTGTCTTTAACCAGAATTTAGGTGCCTTGCTTTTAGTTCAGTAGTTTAATGTTTGGACATCGCTAAAAGCTTGGTGAGAAATGTTCGCTCTGTAGGCACATCTACTGTTTCAAATTTAACCTTCCCTCTTCAGAGCCCCACATCAGTCAACATCTGGATTCTTAAAGTGCCTGGGGTGTGCTGCTTGGAAGGATGGGTGCTCTCACCAGCTCGCAGTGGGGAGCCCCAGAGCTACAAAGGCCATGGCTGCTATTGCAGAGGCAGCCCTCAGGCACTCTCCTAGGACCTGCCTCCTCTTTTGAGGTCTCTTTCTTTTAATCTCACTATCTCCCTCCACCCCACTAGATAACAAATTCCTAGTTCACCATCATATCTCTTACAGAAAAACTGGTTTGGTCAAGTTGCCAAGCTATTAATTATTCAAACTTTCTTATAAGTATTATATACTTTTATTATACTTGTATTATATACTCAATGCATTAATATATTTATCTGATAGAGACACTGACAAAATTCAGACAATTCTTTAACTGACTTTTTCTAACCTTGACTGGATGTGGTGAATATCAGTGAAGTCTGTAATAGCTCTCCCACCCTTCACAACAATACTGAATAAATCTGTTCCGTGGTAGTTTTTATTGAACTTTCCACTGTGAATGGTTCTATATGGCATGACGCCCTTCAATATCAGAGTGCAAAAATTGCATCATTGAGGACACAGCAGTACAGAAGCAATTAAAAGAACAAACATGGAATAATTGGACAACTTAATTTATGGTCTTAAAAGGCTACAAATGAACCAACTATGACACACAGAGAGCCTCTGAGGGTAAAAATTCATAGGCTATTTCCGTGGTTACAGGTTTTCACATATATGCTAGAAAAGTAAATCTCCACCTAAACACAGCATGTAGGAAGAGGTATTTATCTCCTGCTTTTGCTTAGTTCTTGCATTGTACAGCTTTCTATTTTATTGAATTCTACCACATGTACTTTTTATGAATGGATGTTTTCTGTTCACCTGAATCTAGTGGCCTCAACAGAAGATAAAAACCTAACACTCTCCTGTCTGCTACAGTTGGCTGTGTATGTGCTCTCAACACTGTTCTTGTTCCTTATGTCACGTTCCAGTTTCATGTTGCAACCCTCAGGATGTTGAGGACGGCTACAGGTTTCTCCAGTGTACTTGACTGATTGTGAAAGGGAAATACAGCTGTGGCTCATTGGTGAAGTACTCCAAGAAAGACCTTTGGCTATTTTTCAGATGACACTGTATAATTACAACCCCATTAGTAAAAGGAGGTCATATCTATCTTTCACTGATGCTTCAATATGATGGAAGGACTTTGGAATATCATTCATGTGGATGCAACACCCAGCTGCTGGTTATTGATCTGGCATTATTCCATATCAAATCACAACCAGATTCTTTGCATCATGATGTCTGACAGTGGCATTTGTATCTCTATTAACATTTCTTTTATTCGTAGGAAGTTGAAGAGAAGGAAAAAGGTATATGCTCCTATTTCTAAATGCATCCATCAAGTATGTTCTCCACTTCTGCCACTCCCAAAGATATAAGAAGCACCTGTGTGGTTGTTAGTAGTTGAAGTGCAAAATAGTACGCCTTCTCTTGGCATAGGTGTGGTGGTAAACAATAGAGGCTAAAAATTTCTTCCCTGTTTCATTTGAGGTTTATTGCAACTGATATCTTATGGCTAAAGTTTTCAAAAGTATTTAGTATTTTTAGAGATTGTAGCTTGACAAAGCTTATAAATGGCTCAGCTCAGTGAGTCAGATCAATTTTCCTAAAAAGCTTGACTTTCAAGGCATCTCAATTGCAACATTCCAAATCCAGCCAAAATACTTCAAAATTTTGGTATTCTGTATATTTTCAGGTGAATGTATTGTTAGCATAGTTACAACAGTCCACTTCTCTGGAAGTATAAACTTGCATAAACTTTCCAGAAAATTCAGTGATGAGAACTCCAAATGTTAGCAGTATTTGATTTCTTATGTGGGCTGTTTTATCATATTATTCTGGAAGTAGTGCCATGGGTGGTGTGGTAGGAGGATGTTTGGAAAGAAAGAACTGTGAGTTTTTGCTAATCTATTTATAGTATTCATTAATTGATTTTATACTTGTGGTTACCCTCCCATTAAAATCCATTTGAAGCTAGAGTGCTCTTGTCTATTAAGCTACTTATCAAGGGTTTTAAATTACTTTGATAGTTTAAGAGAAAAATTACACTTATTTCTTAGTGTGTCTTATTGTTATGAAATTTAGCATTTACTTTTTCTTGTCTGTAATAGTCTTTCTACTTTTGCAGAGATTCTGAACTAATTCTGAATAGGATAAGGAGGTTAAAATCAAAATTAGTGCTTGCTATCAATCTCAAGCAATTTTTGGCACATTAAACAAACCAGTTGTGCTTAGTTTGTGTCCTGCCCAGTGTGCAAGTTCATTATTGTTATATAGATGACTGAAAAAAGGGATTCAGGTGGACATGAACAAGTAGTATAAATTGTGCAAAACCAATGGATGTGTGGTATTAGATATATGCATATGCTTTCTGCATTTGAGCATGTGAGAACACAAAGTGGCAGGTTATGGTGCCTTGCCCTGTTCTCCTCAAGCTCTTGTGGCCCTGTTGCTGAATTGCAGCGCCCGCCAGCTCTGCTGGTGGATGGCCCAGCACAGAAGATGGGCTATCATCCCAAGTGTTGGTGATGCCAGTTGCCAGCAGGTGATCCTGATATTGCATACAGTTTAGCTTCAGTTTTGCCTCCTGCATCTGCCTGCAACAAAGTTCCTGTTCTACTTTGCAGCTGAATTTGAGTTGGAAGAGTATCTTCAATGTCCTTTAATGAAATAGCTTTTTATTAAGATATCAAGGGAAAGAAGTAGTTATGAGGACTACTCGTGCTTCATTGGACTTACTCTGCACGATCAGCATAAAGCCATCTAGAAGAATATGTACCTTTAGCATACTGACAATATCCAACAACTAGATAATAATACTGGTGACATTTGCGAAGCCTGAGGCCTCTTTGCGTTGACATTAATAGAAATGAGACATCTCTATTTCTTAGTCGGTAGTGGTTCAATGACCTTTTTCTTCTTTCTCAGACTTCTGTCATTTTTGCATGCTCTTTGTCACCGTTGTAAGGAAACATCAAAATACTTGATTTTTCCACTCTTTTCTCCTGTTTGTCTTGGTCTTCCCGTTTTAAGTGGCTGTCAAAAAGAGCTTCTCTTTAGACTTTCACCTTGATTTACCTAAGCATTTTGGGTATTTGAGAGTTGGTTTCTGATTGGAGCTGACCAAAGTAGCAGCAGTAGCATCTGAAAGTGATGAGGTTGTGATGGTTATTTATCCCTGCCTTGCAAAACTCAATATGTGACATAGCACTGCTGATGGAAATCAGCAGAATTGGCCTTAGACTTCAAACTTTCCTCTTAATCTGGGAGTACTCCTATCCACTGCAAAATGCTATTTATATTTCATTTCTCACTATAAAGAAAGGTAGAAGATTGACAGCAGCACACCACTATTTTGTAGTAATTGATCTTTTTCAAAGCACTTAGGCTTTCTCTGAAGATCTGTCATGTGATTCTTTACCTTGTTATTGCTATAGGTACTTTTTGCTGTTGTTTTCAGAGAAGGAGGAATCAAGGTATCATGTTTTTAACCACAGATTTACCTTTATTCTGCATTTATTCTGATACTCAATGTAATATTAATGGAAGTACCCTTCTGACAGGGTGAGCTGTGTTATCAGGAAATGTGTAATTGACTTCTGTACAGAGTCTGAGGGAACAAAGGGAACTTAGAGATCAAGAGCCCTGTGCCTGCCTGCCAGAGCAGTGTGATCATTCTCGGCCTCAGCCTGTGATTGCTGCTTACGCAATGTAGTACTGTGTGTAGTTATCACTTGAGGGCTAGCAGTAGTGATTGTAGCTTGGTCAGCATAAGTGGTAAATGACAGTGCAATTGTATCTCGTACTGTTAATCAGCCTACCTGCGTGTATATAAAAAAAAAAGGCAAGGAAAGGTACTCCAGTACTCAGTACTGTAGATGTACACAAGCATGAGCCTGACAGATAGGGAACAGGCAAAAAGAGGGGGATGTTGAAAGTTCAGTACGTTGCAACCAGTGTCAGATACTAGCACTGTGAAATAGAGACTAAAATACTTTACTGTTCAGTCATTTTTATTTATTGAGGGGGGAAAATGTTTCTTTGTTTTCCTTACTGTGAGGAAAAGTTTTTTTTTAAACTATATTTGTAAAGCAGATCAAGAATGTGTTGTATGAATACAATGAATCCAAAAGGATGCTTTTGACATTTTTAAATAGAAGCTCTCAATTGTTCTGATATTTTAAAGATTGAAATTACTTAGGCTTCATAACATTAAAGCCACGTTATGATCTCTCATAATATGAATCAAAAGACAGAAGGGAAAAATACAACTTTTACATAATACTCGTCATTATGACAAATGATCTGCATCAAAGAACATAACATCCTGGCAAAGCTTCAAGATTACCCAGAGGAGAGGCAATGGACAGGCTGTCAAGCCAAAGTAATTTCAGAAACAATTCCACACCTTATTTATCCCTAGCGTGGAGCAGGAAAGCTATGAAACCCTCTAGCACAGTTGCTTTGTGCATTTGTTTAACCTACTGACCTTAACCCTCACCCTCCCTGACAGTCTCATGTGTCTCAGCATGGGAGGGAGGGAGGGAAGATTTCTATGCAATTCTAAACAATAAGGTTTAGAATTTCTCTATCAGGGATTATTTCTTTCACAGCTCTTGAGCAAAGATAGTGTCTACCACAGGCGTAAGCAGGTGGGTGCCATGACAGCCTGTTGCTATCTCCCCAGCAAGCACAGATACTTATCTGCTGGAGCACGCACAAGTGAGGAGGAGGAGAGCAAAGCTGTGTTAGAGCCCTAGGACTTAGCTGGTGGTCACTAGCGGAAGAAGTCAATGTGATTGATGTACAAGGCTTAGTTGGTTCAGAGCAGCTGACTGACTCATTGCAGAACAGGAATTGTCTAGTTTCCTTTTTCATAACACCAGTGAAATGGTTAACTCCTTACAACTGCAGGCTCCAGCATGCCTCTCTAGCCAAACTTATTCCAAATACCTTCACTGGATTGCCTTGTAGCATCAGAAGAGAAAGACGTCCTTCATATTAAGAATACCTTTATACAAGACTGAGATTATATTGGATCTAAACTTCTGACCCAAAAATTGAGAAAACAAAAACTATTTGTTTTCATGAACCCTAAATTTAATGCTCAGTAGGTGTTGTTTTTTTCTTTAATTTGGTCAGAGAACTTGCTGTCACATATTAAATCCATTTATTCAGTATTATTAGCACTAATTTTTGTAGGTGATTATTCCTGTCTCCTTAGAGCAGCACATGCCACTTTTACTAAGTTGCAGCTTTTTTCTCTTTTTGAAGTTTTCTCTTGTCTTCCAGTTCACTTGGGAATCCCCTTGCTTGGTATCACTTGTAACTAAGTAAGCGTGCATTCTAATAACTGTGTGTATGCGTTTTCCATCTCCATTTTTTGGCCATCTAGAGTATTAGATCTTTTGATATTTTTTAAAAGTGAAAAACATGGAGAATTTTGTTTACTTAATTGGGGACACAGGTTGACTGATGACGCTCCCATGTATTGAGAAGACTGTATGACAAAAACTAGTTCTCTGCTCAGGGTATGATTCTGACCAGCCTCATTTTCTGTAGGGGAGGTATTCAGGATATTATTTTTCTAGATAAACTCTTTATATCTTTTACTTACAGCAAATCTGAGGTAATCCATAACTCTTGAAAATCCCATTCCCTGACACAAAGATCTCAATTAATTTTAATATAGGAAGCATAATGACTTTCAGTGAACTACTGTAACTTTTAGGTCATTCTTGATATTTAAAGTTTGGGAGAAGACATAGGCTTTCATTTGCATTTCAAGTTGCATTCTGTCATGGGTATTTTCTAAAGTTCATCTTATGACTAAAACTGTAACTTATTTTTCTTGTGAAATGTAAAGCCTCTTGAGCTTATTTGTATTTCATTGCAAACTGCATTTCACTCAGTTCATGGAGCTCAAGAGGGGCCCTGTGAGGCCTCATCTTGGTCCAGCTGGCACTGATTTAAGGCTGTGATGTGATGATAATGATAATGTCTCAATTAAGTATTGCTTTGAGATACTGGGCTTACTTGAACATGAAGCTCTTAAGGTGCAAGCCCATGAGATTAAAATCCAGAAGTGGTTCACCTAACCATTTGTATAACTGAGCATCTGCAATTATACTGTTCCTGTAAAAGTTAGGAAAAAGAATAACACAAGTCCCTTACTGTACTGGAGAAAATAGAGACGCTATCCATCTTTCAGATTGTTTTAATGAGAAATGAATCTATAAAGACAATATCATACTTAGAGCAAGATCTAAGATAGCTGGGATCTTAGACAGAGAAGGTCCTGATTCATCTCTTGTGCCTCTATAACTGCCTTCCCGTTTTGCCCTTGACAGCTCTGAGCCCTTGAAGTGTGCCATGGAGAACAGGCAAGGAGATACCAAAATCTTCAATGGTTTTGCCTGAGCCAGTACAAAAAATTTATTTAAACCCAGATTATCCAAGATGCTCCTTGTGCCATAAGAACAGAAATGCCCTTCCTCTACTTTTCAGCTACTGATACAAATGGTGTACTGTGGGAAAAGAATGGATTGAAATTTCAACACACAATCAGCATAGAGAAACTTGGTAAACAAAAGAACATTGCTGGTGGCAGTCAAGAGAGGAGGCAAAAGGAAAGCCTCATTAAGCCTGATTGTTATGGCACACAGTGATAATGGTCCTGTACATCAGTAATGATTTACTTAGTGTCTCCAGTACACATTAGATAGATTATATAAGTACATTATTTCTTATTGAAAGAACAGCTATCATTAATGGCGGATGAAATAGTTGAGTAAATCTTTGTGCTGCGTGGGGGGGGTGGGGGGGGGTGTGGGGAGGAGGTTAGGAACATTAAAATAATGCGATTTTGTCCCAGAGTAAGTCATAATTACTAATGTTGAACATATGACCTTCACAATACAAAACTTTGAGAACTGTATTTTCTCTTTCTGTGGTTTTGCAACTACCAGTAATTTAAATGATAGTAACATTTAGTGGCTTGAGTTTAATTCATGCTAATACAGAGCTTACAGGACTGAAATAATTTCTTAATAAAATTGTAGTGTTTGAGTTTGGAAGTAAAGAAGCAGGAGTAAGTCAATTACAGTCATCCTCCAGTTGTATACCTGAGTTCATTTAGCGAAGAAAGTAGAACGTACGCTGCTGTGTCTCTAGTTCCCTGTGCTTGATCTTCTCTTCAGTGTGCTCTCAAGTCCTGTGGATGTGATTTGGTGCCTGTATTGGCTGTGGTAGCTCTGCTCAGTATCTGCCTGAGGAGGAAAAAGCTGGTGTAAGCCATTTGTCCTGGTCTGCCTACATGGTGGGGTGGTAGTCAGGCGTTGTGCTCTGCCTGAGTTTTCTGCCTGCAGGCCTGCTTCGAGTAGAAGTGTGAACCAGCATGGGTGTCAGATCTGGGTGGTGTGAGAAATAAGCTGACATGGCAGTGTCAGAAAGATCTCCTGTCTCTGCCAAGGTTTGATCAGGTTTGATCTCCCTTTTACCTGTAGTTGACTGGGTACTGCATCCTCCCCAGCATGCTGCACTACCTGTGGGGCAAGGGGAGGGGAAGATTACTGGTTTCAACTTGATGCTATGTCCATTTATTTCCCCTCTCTGTGTCATCTTTCCAGATCCCAAATGTGCAAGCTGTCACATTTGCCCCTCTTCTCAATCTACTAAAGGCTATCCCCTCAGTCTTTTGAAACAGCAGCAAATTAAAGTGCTTTTTGAAGCCTGCAGACAAGCTAATATATATTTTATATGTTCTGTATACATACATGCACTTGCATATCCTTCAAAGTTGAAAGGAGCCCATTTCAATTACAGAAATGAAAATCTATGCAGATCAAAAGAAAAAATTAAACTTTTGTTTCTGGTTTTAAGGAGGAATTTTTAAAGACATATCAAATCTATTAAGGTCTTTAAAGTATTTTCAAAATTGCTAGCAGCTTATCTGTGAAGTCCAGCTCTAAGAATTGGATATAAAATTCACTTACTATTCATTATCATTTCATCTGTTTGAAGATGCTCCAATTGTAATGAAACAATTGTTACAAATAATTCATCTACAACGTGCTGTCAACATGTTTTCCCTTTTCAGATGGCTTGTGGATCATGCAATCATTTAAATCTGCAAGTGCTGACAAACTTGTTTCTCAAACTATCATAAATTGCATTGTACGGCTACAGTTATGATTATTCATTTATCAGCCATATCTCCACTAACCACATTATGTGGTGATAAGAATCATGCCACAGTGGAGCCATCTCATGAGGGTGTGCACACTGAAAATGATGTGCACTGTACTAAGTTCTCAGCAGGAAGATGCTGGACAGGGATTTTCAAGGAAATTCCCCTTACTAGCAGCCAACTGTCCCTGTTGGTTGAACAGGGTTTAATTAACACTTCTGCTGGGCAGCTGTTTCTTCTGCTTAGTTGCTTGGTAAAATTTGCTATTTTTATTGAGTTTTTAATAAAAGTAATATCTGTAAGCAACAAAGAAAACACTAGTCCAGCATCTCCACACAAAGGACAAGTCAAATTAACATTATCAGCCTAAAAATAGAAAGTTCCCTAAGCCTTGGGAGGAGAAAATGTATATAACTAAGGAATTATTGGAAAAAGAACTCTATTAAAGGGTAGAAATAAAATTAGCACCAGTCTTGACTAAAAATATTGTAGAAGATAACCTGCTTTTTTCTTTAAGATGCTGTCTTGATGGAGAACGCACTGATAAATGGGTTTAGTCATTCTCCAGAAGCAACCACTAGGTAAATGAGGTCAGAATCACTCTCTTTACATCTCCAACTTAAAAGCTGCATTTATGAGCAAAGCACTCTCGGGAATTCTTGCCTAATTTACTGCCAGATAGCACGTTTCTGATTGCAGAGTCAGGTGTTGAGGAGCAAACACTTCAGCAAAGACCTGACCTCCCCACCTTCCCCAGGCTCGGTGCGGGTGGCAGACTGCTGCCCACCACACTTGGCTTCCAGCCTCTCCTCCCTCCACAGATGGAAGTTTAATTCTGTGTAGCTGTGCTCCACGTGGCCTGAGTGTGCGGGTGCTTGAGTTCAGGTTGCCTCCTCTGTGCTTGGACTCACTCCTCTATGGTGTATATAGCTGTGAGGATGCAGGGCGTGCTCCTATGGGCCAGGTCGCTGCATCACATTACTGCATTAAACTGCTCTGTTTCTCCTCTGTGTGTAGTCCTGGCAGATAAGGCTCCTGGTTCCTAGGCAAAATCACAGCAGTAACGCCAGCAAACTCCAAAGCTATGTGCATTAATCCCAAATAGTAGTAAATTTGCCGAACTGCCTGTGCACACTAGCCAAAGGCAATAATTGACTAAAGTGTTGTGGTCTTTTTATTTTCACTCATGTCACAGTTGCCAAACTGCTGTGCCCTGTGCTGTCATATTCTTCTAGTTAAGCAGCGAGCTTTGATCCTTGCTTTGCCTCCTGGCTTCAGTAGCTTCTTAAGGCGAGGGGGGAGTACAACATTTTCCTTTTGAAAATATTTCTCTGAACCCACACTCTTTGGGCAATGAAATAGAAACTCTTCTGTTAGATATTCACTGCTGAGGAGAAACTTGTACTTTGGCAGAGTTGTAGAAATGAGTGCCTGCTTTTGCTATAGCTTTTCCTATAGATAAAGGGGTTCAGCTATGTATATGTTACATATGAAGGAATATATAGATCAGAGAAAGTGTTCGTACTTTTGATGTCAAATTGAATTCAAATAATTTGAGGATTGTGAACAAACCACCAGCTGCAAACTTGTAACCAAACCTGAACTTCCATTTATGTCCAAGTTAGTTTTTTTTGTTACGTGAAAGGCTGCTCAGTCTGATTATCATAGCAAATTCTTAATTTTAATCCAGATTTAGTCTGTGGCAATCTATTATTATGGTAGGAATCAAGTCCTGTTTGTGTATGGCAAGGACAGGAAGATTATTTTTTCTGCTAAAGCAGGATGCTTCAGGCAATTAATTTTGTTGTGAGTCAGAAGGCAGACATTCAGAGTTTAAGATCACTATATATAGTGAATGGAAAGAAATGGTTGTCTCTGGGAGGAGGAAGGGATGAAACAACCTGCTGTGATTCAGGACACTTCAGTATGGACCCATCTGGGTCATGCATGAAAGTTCCTGTATCTCTGCTGGAGAGCATAGTGGGCAACTTGCTTGGGGCGGGCAGGCAGGCAGCCCGCTGTAGTCCTCTAGGCAGAGCCTACAGCCCGCTACAGTTGAGCCATGTTCTGCTTTGGCAGTTTAAATTGGACTGGAGACAAACATTGTCATATATCCTTTCAAAGGAGTAAATGCTGTTTGAAATAAAGATGAGCTTTCCTGTGAATTTGTGACATTTAGGTTTCAAGTATATTGAGAAACAAATTGAACATGTTAGAAGTAATGAAAAATAGAAAGGGAATGTAAGCGTTTCCTAACGGCTAGTGGCAGAGTCTGGGGCTGACACTAAAACTCAGCCTTTCCTGTTGGACTATTACCTACTGAATATGTGAGGAGATATGGAAGATGTTCCCATGCTAAAAAAGCAGCCCAGGAGAAAGAATCAGACTCTTTTTTTCTCCATTATGAACAACAGAAAAGAAACATTGCCATAAAGGGAAAGTCTGTAACAGGGCTGTAAAATAAACCATGCTGCAAAGGTATAGTATAAGCTTCTGATGATGGAGAAGAAAAAAACCCAAACAAACATTTACAGCTGTCTCAGACTGAGTGAATGAAAGAAAAGACTGCATTCCTTGCAGTCAGCCTGGCATAAATCTGAGAAACTTAGCTAACTGGATATTATGGAACAAATTTTATTCTTTTGCAGGATAATATAAGAACCGTCTTAACATTTCAGTGATTGGAAATGTTCTTCCACTTGTAAGGGATTTCCCTGCTCCTACTTAAAAACAAAGAAACAAGCTATAAAACTTGTATGTTCTCCAAACTTGAGTAGTGTTTTTTCTTTTTAATTATGTGGCATGATAATAGTATCTGAAATTTTAATTAAAGCTTGCAGTTAACATCAAAAAGATCAATACTCTGCTGTAGAAAACGTGTCCTTTTCATTCTCTTTCAGTATGGCATCATGTCCTATGGAGGAGTTTGATCTATATCTAGGCATTCTCAATTTTCTTTTTTGTATCTTATGCTAAAAGATGCTAATCGGTAGGATTTTGCATGTGCTTGGATCAAAAAATATTCATCAACCTTTCTATATCCAGTTTGTATGCTATACACTGTATTTCTAGGTTCAATGGAAAGGGTTTCAATGCCATTTATATGCAAACAAAACTTCATTATCCAATGTAAATTGGTAGTTGAGCTACTGTGAGCACAGAATCAATGCTGGTAATAGGGATGCTGAGGATCACTTTGGCAGCAGCTGGGGGGCTCTGTGCTGTTTGGAGTCCAGCAGGAGGAAGCATTGAGCTGACTTGTTTTGACATGGCTGAGGTGAAATTGGTGCTAATATGCAAAGACTTGTATTGGCTTCTGGAGAACAGGAGCTAATTACTCATGTGTCTGCACTGCAGACATTACTGTGGTGTCTCAGATGCCTCTGCACCACCCTTACCAGTGGTGGTGTTACTTAGGAGGCTTATTTGTGTGTGCCAGGACTGTCCTGGTTCAGCACACTTACACTGTTACGACTAGGGTGGTAAATCTTTTCAAAGTCCCGGATACTGCAGAGTGGAGTGCAAAAACGGGGAGGGAGCGCAGGTGCAGCAGGACTCAGGATACCCAGTAGAGAACAGACATCATGAGAAATACAGCACGACTGTGATCCAGGTGTTGGATCAGTTTAACACCAGCACCTCTCTGAACTCAATGTCTCTCAGCACAGCACGTGAGTGTTGCAAAAGGCAAAGTTAAATGGAAAGCGCTATTGTTGACCAAACAATGGCAGTATTCTTCACTTCTCCCCTACACAGGGCGTTGTACTAGACATATGAGTACTGAGAGCTCTCTTGAGTAGTACTTAGTGCTCATAAAAAAGAACATAAAAGACAATGAAGAAAGCCACAGTTTAACTATAATTTGGTGTAAGATTCATGTCCGTGGAATTAAGTTCTCCCCTACCAAAGCCATATAAATGTGAGCTTTTACTCAAATGTCTTTGTTGGACAATGTACTAAGAAACACTGTTAAAATAATACCAGTGTTGTTGAAAGTTTCTTCCAGATGTCACATGAAAATTTTTTTCAATAGAGATTTTGAGATAAACTTGTACTATCCTAACTTGTTCTATCCAAAGTACAGGGGTTCTGCAATACCACACTGCTGTTCTCAGTTCTTTTTGCTTCTACGCAGTAATGTAAACATATTAAAAATATTGAGAATGTATCCCCAATGCTACATATGGCTCAGTTGTAAGATTCTAGGGAGTCTGCTCAGAGTGTCTTTGAAGTGGGCACAGTACCAGCAGATGGTTTAAAAAAAAAAAAAAATATTTCTGGGTTTATGCTACCTTGGAATGAAGAACATACATGGCTGACAAAAGTAGTAAAACTGAAAACAAAGTCTAACAAAAATGCATTCAGGTGAGAATCACAGACATTGGTACTTGTCTCCATGTCAGAGTGATCTACACATCCTCTGTTTTCCTAGCTGACTGAAATTCTGATGAAGCCCTGATAGAAAGAGGTGACGACTTTGAGAAAATGGTCTGAGAAGAAACAAGGAGATCGGGAGGAGTCCTCTAAACTCAGGGGAGTCCTGAGTGAAGTTAAAGTTCTCAATATTATCACAACTGGCTAATAACATCAAAAGGTCAGAGCAATATAATAATTACTCAAACTTAGAATCACTTTTTCCCTTTGGAAAATAACACCAGCTTTAAATAAGTCATGAATAAAACATACTGGCCCAAATCTATTGCCTTAAGCATCTCCAGATAGGTTTCTAAGAACTAGGGACATAATGTATATTTACTTGCTTGATGAAAACCTACTCATCCCTGATAAATCCTCACAGCCTAATTAGGATGCCTGATACATTTTGATGCTTGATATATTTCCTCTTGTATACACTTTAATGGGTCAAATCTTGAACGCAGTTACACAAATACAAATGCACAATGAAATGGATGATTTCCACTGCATATTCTAATCTATGGCAACGTAGGAAACTGAACAATATAGTGAGAGACTCTCTAATTTTTCTTAAGTAAAATATAATATAAGAAAACATCTATAGAAAACTTTCTGAAAGTTTTTAAGTATTACTTCTCTTCTGCCAATAAGCTTAAAAATCAAAGTTTCTTTCCAATATAAGTAAAGTGAATTTTGCTTTTGTATTGATTCTGTAGCTATCTGTTTAGATTTTTTAATTACTGAAATTTCTACCTGATGTTTGTTCAGCAGTTTTAGCAAATAAACATAATCTGAGTTTGACTTGAAGCAGTTAATCTGCTTGCTAAGCATTCATTCCTAATTTTGTGAATGAAGTGTAGTTACTTGCCCTGCATTCAAATACTGTGTGTGTGCGCACAGAGTGTATATATACAATGAAGATGGTATTAGTTTGAATTAATGGAAATATTAGAATCAAATTTATGATTTGGTTGAATACTGCATGTGAATGATAGACCTGTTCCTAATCTTTATTTAGTAAACTCTTTCAAGTGTCTGCTTTCTGTGAGTCATCATTTTTAAGTATTAATGAATGGTTCATTCTGCCACTGTGTATCCTACTGAAAATAGGAATGGTAAATACTTGTTGGTGATGTTAAAGATGCTAAACTGTTGTTAGAGCTGGCTTTAACCTCATGTTTATGTTCTCATTAGTCTCCATGTATTCTATTTCCTTTTAAGATTATTCAAAGGATTTCTTTTGATGCTGCTAGTGTTATCTTGTGACAAGGAAACTCTCCGCTAATGTGTGAGGTCACAGTGACTAAACTGCCTTCCATCCCTACCCAGGCAGTATGGCCACACTGTGAAATCTCACCACACAGTACCTCTACGGCAGTGGTAACAGTCAGTAGTCATAGATGGTCTCCAACGCCTGCCTGAAATGTGCGCGCAACGTATATGGGAACTGCAATGTTCCCAACAAATATAAGTAAAGTATCTACATGTGGGAAAAGATAATTATATATAGGCCTTATCACTGTAGTTTCTCGTCTATAACCAGTATATTCAAATTAATGCACTTTGTTCATTATAATTCACCCATATTAATATTAGAATAACACATTAATAGAAAGTTACGAATATGTTGTATAGAACTTTAAGACAAAGTGTTAATCTTGATGGGATTAAGAAAAAGCATTAAAATTAATGAAATGATTGCATATCAATCTGCATATGCAAATTAGGATAAATTGTATGCCCAACAATAGTATAAGCAAAAGATTATGATAATAAATTGCATTATCTGAATTAATGACTGGCTAACCCCACTTGATAAGGTCATAGTAAGTCCCAGTGCACTTATTACTAAAATTTATCATTCAAGCATGTGTATGCATTTAATTATTACAGCCTGTTTTAACAAGCAGATAAACTCTGAGAGCAATGGAAAGTTTTCCTGTCCAGCACAAGTCTGTAGAGGAAAACCTTTCTTTGTTCAGAACACTTTGGATCTCAAGAATGGAAGATATGTAGAAAGGTAACTAGGTATCTGTCCATATAATTTGACTTAAGGATTAATAAATAATTCAGTTAACCCTAGCTTACTACTACTTTATAGGGTTAAAGATTTATGGCTTCCATTGAACACATGAGAGAGTCAGAGCTAGAATAGCCGTAATGAAAGAAATCATTAAATTTGCTTTATCCTTATCTGTGGTGTTGATTTCCCAGCAGCCCAGTCTAGAGACTAGCTTTCTCAAGGCAAAGATGGTTTCTAGCTATGTGCTTATACAGTACCTAGTATAGTAAATAATAAATTTCAGCATGGGCCTTTGAGAAATATTGCATTATAACTAATATTTATATTTAGTAGTTTTTACTTATAGATCTCAAGAGGTATAAGACATTATTATTCTGAGGCTGCTTTCTGGAAAGGATGTCACAATCTTGTTTAAGGTGGACAGTAAAAGATTTCTGTGTTCTTTCCCTCAGTGAAATGTAATTTCATGCTCTCTTGTGTGAATTGCAAGTACCCAGTGTTTGTAGGCATTCATACAGCTGGTAAGCAGCTAATTTCTCAATATGGACCCTTTAGCAGTATTTACTGATGACAATTCTGCTAGGAGTACAAATATGTATATGACATTGTGTTCCTAAAAGTTTGTAGATGGATTCACTAGCAGGTGTCAGAGCAGATCAGTTGCTATCCAATTGGAACCAAATGAGCACAAAAACATCTGTGGAAAAAACATTGGTGGAATATCTCAACTGGTATTTTGTCTGGGCTTGTGAAGCAGTCGTGTTCCCTTTAGTAGCTACTGACTAGATGGAGGCGAGTGCCACCATTTCTCTAAGCCTTTCAGATAGAAGCAAGTACAGAGGAAAGTTCATCCACTACTTAGGGAGATTTAAAAGGGAACTGGAAAAACTTGGCATACCATTTTAGATATGTCTGGTATTCCCATTGCTTCAGAAGGACTGTTATGAATCAACATCCCTTACTCAGAGCTCTGTGGAGTGATGCCTGTGCTGACCGCAAGCTGAATCAACAAGATCCCTGTTACACTCAGAGGAACAGATAATTTGAGGCAACTTTAGCAAGGCAGAAAGGTGGGGAAGCTTTAGTACATCATTTCTGCAGAAGCACAATAGCCACCCAGTGATGTGATGCCTCGATTCAGAACTATCAAATTAACTTCAGTAAAAACACACTCTAATGAATTAATCATAGGAATACACATTTTACTCCCGGAACAAAATGTGGATGATCCAATTAACCAATTTCTACTAAGGCCTACGATTACTTTATTAGGGCTTTAAAAAATGGTTTCTGCAAAGCAGTATTTATTCCCAGTTTGCTACAGTTATCAGACAGTGCTGTCTAAGACCTGCTGTTGAGACCTCTGCTGTCCCTTATCTCATTAAGTGTGACATAAACACCTTTGATGAAATGAAATGGTGAAGTGCAGCAAATGGAGTAAACTCTTTTTCTACACAGCAATGCCCTGCTACATGCTTGCAATCTGATTTGCTGGCCTTTATTGACAGCTGATAACATGTTTTGAACGTGTGCCAGCCAAAGATAGCCATTTAGAGCTTCTAAATAATTAAGTATTGATTAATCAACCTAGAAGGATATAGAACATTTTTTTTCAAGCTTGTGTCCCTTCTTAAAGATCTTATTATTTCTGCCAGAGGAAGCGAGGGAAGCATAGACCCTCTGTAGCTGTCAGGGGCTTAAAAAATTACAGGTCTGCATTGCTGTCCCTGGAGAAAACAGCACGGCTGACAGACTGCCATTGAACAAGCATATGTGCCTCTCTGCTTTGCTGTGCTGCTTGTCCACAGTGTCAGCTGTCAGTGAAGGAAAGTGCCTAAATTTTGCAAGTCACAAAGCAGTTAGGGTCTGAAACTCTGAATGTTTAAGGGTTGGCCAACTTTATGAATGAAAACTTGTGGTGGCTTGTCTGACTTGTGTCTCTCTTGGTACAATTGGATTGAAAAAGTCTTCACAGATTTGGGGCAGAGTTGTTCAGGACACAAGTTGTCCTGCCTTTTTGATATTTTTTTCTTTCAAATGTCTAAAATGTGGGCCACGTGCGTGTGAAAAATAAAGCCTGTGGGATATAATGGAGACACCAGTGAAGATAATGATGATCATTAAGTTGTTATTGACATGTAATCTCAATGGGCTACTTGATTGTCCCCATCTGGGAGGCCTTCAATAATATTGAGCTAGTTCACTTCTCTTACCCTGAAAACAGCAGTTGCCCCATAGATGGTAAATAATTTAAATGTCTTGGTCGGTAAGATTCCTTATGTATCACCCATTACCAAAACTACATTTACAGTAGGTGGGTGAGTTGTAACAATATCAGAAAGGAATTCTTTTAGTGTGAAAAAAGCATCTTTCTTGATTTTTCCATGCAGTTAGAAAAAATGAGGGTTCATTTGCCTGGAAGGAGTTGTCACATCATGGTTGGGAAATAGGAACTTCATGGACCTGGAAATGTATAAGAGTATTATGTCCGGAGCAGGCAGGAAGCAGATGTGCTGGTGGTGCCAGATGTAGCTCATTATAAAAAACAAAAAGGTGGGCAGTGGGTAATTTCTGTTAAGAGGAAAGTTTGGTGGGATGCTTTTTTCTTCCCTCTTTCTCAGGTAAGAGAAGTTAAGGTTAATAAGTTTCTGGGAATGAGCACTGTTTAGAGAGCTCTTGTCATATCTAATATTACAGATTCGTAATTTCCTAGTTCACTGGACTTTTCTGTCATCCAAGTGTTGAGTTACTGTCAGTGAATGCAGGTAGGAGTTTCCATAAAGTATCTGCAAGAATTTAGAAGCACTAATATAGCTTGAATCAAAATGATGATAAAGGCATTGAATGATGCCTCCTTATTTCCATGCATAGTGAATCTGCTTGTTAGTCAGACTGAAGATATTTGGAGCACGTGTCCTGACTACAGCATAGTCCATGTGCTTGCTGCCTTAAGGAATACCCAAAGCATGCTTCTGTTTGGGCAGTATCTGTTTACTGGTGTTAAAACAAAGGCAACTTCTTGTCCCTATGGCACTGCGACCTCTCAGGGATTCTGTGTCATTAAAGAGGTGGCTGGCTTATGGTTGTGAGTTGCCTGTGTAATTTATGCTAGATGGGGGGAAAAAAAAACCCCAGCTATGCTTATGTTTGCATTAAAATACAGTTTCACTTGCAAGCTAATAAACTGAATGTAAATGGTTTGTGTGTGGTAGCAGTTCCAAGTGCCATGTGGCATAGCAGCCCTCCTTCCCCCCGCCGGCAAAAACAAGCAAGATTACAGTGCTGCTGCTATGTGGCAAGCCCCTCAGCAAAGTGAAACCCGAGTGTGTCTGTGCTGCTAGCAATAACCAGGCAATTTTTGTTGACAGGGTTTGTAGCTAACACTTCTGTAAGGCAAAAAGCAAAACAATTTTTCTGTGATACTGTGTGCAGAGACAGCCTTTTGTTAGCCACAAATGCCAGCTGAAAATGTCTTCCTCTTAAAACCACAGGTCATCCTGTCTTGAGTTTAAGAGAATAATGGAAAATGTGCCAGGGTATAAAGCAGCTCTGATAGCAAAATGGCGCAGTATGCCTACCTAGCTGTCTGTCATCTATGGACAAGCAACTGTTGCAGTATAAGGCCAGATCAAGGTTTTGAATTTTCCTAACACCTTTGGTAGTCAAGGAGAAGAAGGAAAGGAAGGTATTCTGTTATGGACCTTGAATGTATATAGGATTTTCTGTTATGCTATTTATTGTCTGTTCTAGTTCAGAGTCTATGTGGTACGCCAATATTGGCTAAAAAGTTGTTCAAGTTGTCTGAACACGAGACAGGTAGCAGATTTCAGAATATCTAAGTTTTGATAATCAGGCTTCCAGTCTGTTTCCTATAAAATTTAATGATAAACATGCAACTGCCTGACAGTCTAAATTCAGCCTTGTTGCATGCTGGCTGCTTATCAAAAACCATATATACTTAAAAGTCACAAGTAATTGCCAAATCCTTTTTAAAAAAGTGGTCGTTAATTCCGGTAATAAGCCACATGAAATATTGTTGTGAAGTGAGGAAGCAATTGAATGGCAAAGCTCTTCAAATAAGCTAAGATGTTAATGGCCAGTAACATCTGACAAGGAAATTGGCAGTGTGTTAGAAATAAATTGAGATTTGCTCTCAGGTGGGTGAAATAGCAAGTATATCAAAGGCTGGTTTTTTTTCCCAAGAGTTTTGTCATTCTTAAAGGACAGGATCATCTCATTTTGCTTTGAAAGGGTCATGTGTGTTAGAATTATAATTGATTATGTAGAAAGCTAGGTAGGAGGGCTAGTGTTAGAAAGTTTTGGGTTTCCCTCATGTTATCTGTTACAACATTTTTATCTTAATAAATATTCCTCACTTAGAGCATCACAGTAACAAGAAAAAAAAACCAAACCAACCAACCCACCCACACTCTACATCTTTAAAAATCATACTCTTTATAGGATGAACAACTGAATGGCCTGGAACCTGTAACTAAAGGTGAAGTCTGTCTTTTGTCTGGTCGGTTCGTTCTCCATGGCGCCTGTAAACTTTATCCAGTTATGGTCATAAATCAACTTCTCCAATAAGTCTGAACTTTTTCATAAGTATTTATGGACAGATACTACTCTGAGTTTTCCCTTCATTACTTTAGGCTCTGTTTTTGTCTGTCTACTGCTGACAACCCTAGTTTTATTGATATTGACTCAAGTTCTGATTATTTTTTCCCTTAGTTCTTTTTTTTTTTAATTCCTAATCACTCTCACTTGGGTCCCTGTCAACAACTGAAGTTGGCGATATTCAAGTTGAAGTTTGCTTGGAAAATAAGGCATTAGAGCAACTATAGTACTATAACTTTGTGTGAAGAGTTTGATGCTACTTAAACCTGTGTTTAACAAAACAATCTACTGTTCTATCATATGATAAAGATCACACTATTTTCTGTAGCTGTCATACTTTCTGGACGCTTTACTCACCATTTGAGGGTAAATGAGAAAAAGGATGCTCAGAGTAAACTTGCTGTCACAGAAATCTGTTTTCCGGTACCATAAAGGGACCTTCTGGGACTTATGAGAACTAACAATTTCTGTCTACATATCCAAAAACTGACAGTGGTGCTTGATACACAGGAAGAATTTAGAAGCCACGTTTCTTTATAATGTGGATGGAAAGTAGATACGAGAAAGTAACCCTGCTTAAGATCTCAAACTGATTTGAATTTAGACCAGTGCAAGGATAGCAGAATAGTCATCTTTGTGCTGAGGTACAGTTTTGTTTTTAATATCTTACAGTTGATTTGTATCATCTTTATTATTCCTTGATATTAAGGAACTTTATGGGAGATGATAACTAAGGAGGACTACCAATGAGAAAGAATGAGGAGAGAAAAGGAGCTTCAAGCTTCAGAAAAAGGCTGAATGTACATAAACAAATAAAAACATTTTGTCACGAGTTTTCCCTCCATCCTATCTTTGGGAAAAAGTGGGATGTTTTTAGTCTTTAGGTACTTACATTCTTAATTTGCAGTGACTGAAACTTATGGTGAAACAGTCAATTTTCTGTGCCAGGTGAGAGAACCTTTAAAATCAAGAAAATAATAATATTTTAAGAAAACTGAACACATCCTTGAGCCATTTGTTAAACCCTAGGAAGCTGCATTTTGCACCAGTAATGAGAAGCAGAGACCGGTTCCTGAAGAGTACTTGCTGCAAACCTTTTTCTTCATTATTCTACCACAAGGCAAAAAAATACTGGCTTGTATGATGAAAGGAAGAGTTATAAGAATCTGCATAACCTCTTTTTCCAGCACTGTTCTATGGCGATTGACTGGAAAGCTGTTGTCATGAGTACGTATCTAGGCTTGAATTTTCAGGAGCTGTCTATGCTACTGATCTTGAGCTCAGTGAAAGTGTTTTCATTAGTGAGAATTCAGACATGGTGAGTGTGGCCACTGTGGGGTAAATGATAAGGTATTAATATTTTCCTTGGTGATCAGATACTTCCTAGAACAGGAAACATACCACTTTAAATAGGCCAAAAATAAAGGAAATACCCACATCCCTGTCTGACAGCTCTTTATACCATTCTTTACTACATGATTTATTTGTGCTAAACTAAGGGATATGCATTTTATTTGGTTATAAAAATGAAATATGCAGCTTTGATCTGTTACCTGGAAATAGATTTCCTTACAATATATTAAAATACTTGATATTCTTTCTTTTTAAAAATAATTCAGATACAAAAACCCAATAATGCATTATAACCATTGCATAAAGAAAATTAATTCAAGATTAATAGAGAAATTAAAAGGAAAACTGAATAACATAGATGTATAAAAAAAATAATTGTGTATTGATTTTTTTTTTTTACCTCAGATATAAATACACCATCTTGCCACCATAAAGCTTCAGCAGAACTACGTGTGTGTTTAGTTTGGTTATTTATAAGAAATAATTTTGTAACAAATATTGAGGGATAGGATTAAGAAAAAAATAAAAAAATCATTGCAGGATTTTATCCTAAGACTGAGACTTTTAATACATACAGGGTGTGGTGGGAGAGGGACACCTAATAGAGCTATTTATCTACTACTCTCTATTAAAGTTTTGGAGAAAAGCAAAAACATTTTCAGAGTGTTCTTAGCGGCACTTCCAACTTATTCCGAATAAGGTTGTGTTGAAATTCTCACTGTGCCTCTAGATAAGGGCAATTTGAGAGCTACCTGGCTTTTCATGTATCTTCCACAACGGTTTCAGTAGTTAAAACTTGGTAAGCAAAGCTGTTAGAGATGGTACACACAGAATACAAAGAGACTTGCTCTCATCTCTGCATTGGTTCAGCCAGGCTAAAAGGATGAAAAATGTTGGAGGTTGTGCATGTAATAAAGATGATTTCCAAATAAGAAATGGCAATTTCAAAAAGAAAAGTACGTAGGGAGTTAGGTATGTCTCTCAAAATCAGACACAGGCTGTGTCTTTCCTCCCCTGAATTTTTTCTTGCATAGAAGCAGACTATACAGTACCAAAGAAAATGTATTTCTGTGACAGTCTTAAAAGATTATAATGTACTTGTAAAGAGATTATACATTTAGAAGTTTTTTGCTGTTACAAACAGGCTCAAGTCATAGGGATGACTGAAATCAATACTGAGGACTGAGTCTCTGCTCTCTAATGCTAATTTTGTATCAGTGTGAGAATATTGATTTCTGAGAAAGCTGGAAGGCTATGTCATTGCAGCAGTGAAGAATTAGGTGTAATATTTTAACTTTGGTTCTGTATTTTATTTTTTTAATGTGCAAAAGTTGATCTTGAATGGATACTCTTGAGCCTGCTCAGGGTCTGATACTTTCTGTACGTACGTAGCAGTGGAAGAGATGTCATCTCTGAAAGATGAGTGGATCTGCTCTCCAAAGCCTTCGGACAATGTATTGTCCTTTTCAGTGAGCATAGATCAATCAAGTAGCTCTTTCTGACTGAAAAGTGGTTTTTTTGGTCTGCTTCTTTGCTCCCCTCTGATGCCATGGCTGCTTCCCTTTTAGGTAGAAGTAGAGTCAAATTTCTCTAAGTCTATTGAGTAGGTCTACAGAGATGATCCATTGTATTTTTCAAATGTAAGCGTCACATTTAAACATAAGCTAGTGGGTTGGCAGTCCATTTCTTGTATTATACATTCTTTTAACATCTCTTATAACTTTAAAATGACTATAAAATTCCTATGTAACTTCAGTTTTTATAAAACTGACTGTCATCATGCAACCCAGGAGTTAGCATTTTATTTGATATTTTGAAAACACTTACACAGAACCAGTACAGTTGCCCTGTCTAGTCAACTGAGGCAAAGTTGTAGCTAAAGAATGCTTATACAGTTCTCTTCTTCTGCCTCTGGGTAGAGGGGAAATTCTGGTAATGCTTCTAACCAGTTGCACAGGATCAGATTAACTTTTCAGTTTCGTTTTTCTTCTGCTTAGTCTTCACTTCTCCAGTATCTCAGCAGGTATTTCATGCTTACAGGCCCACCAAACAACTGAGTTTATTCAAATCTTTCTACACAGCAGACATAAAATGAAAATTATTTTCATCCTTCAACAGTTCCACTCTTTCAACAGTGTCATAGCAATAGAAATGGGGCACTTGCACTTTACTATTCAGTAAAGGCTAACTAAATGTGTTTGAAGTACTCTAAGGATGAGTGACCTTCAATGACTTGTGCGTATAGATTATCAAACATCATAGCTGAACTAACAGACCATGAACAGTGTCCGATTCCTTTCAGGCTAAATAGTGCAGATAATCATAATTATTCTGGGTGCCAGGGTCAAAAGAACTGCTCATCACTTTTCTGGCTTGCTGAAGAATCTTTTAAAGTACTAAATGATACATCATCCCTGTCAGTGTGTTATAAAGGAATTAAGTGAAGCAAGTTCTAGAAGAGATTTTTGACAGCACATATCTGATGTGTCTCTGTCCTTTCATTCATATCGCCTCCAATTTTTTAATGCAGATTACAAGTCTGTCACTCAGGTGCTTTATTTTGTAGTGAGCTAGTTTTCATCTCTAGTTGAATATTCTCCATTAATCTAAATGGACATTTTAAGAAGTGGTTAATTAATGCATAAGGTCTGTTCACTGTAGGTGAACAACACTGACTCATTTTTCAATTTATGGAAAAAATGGGTACATGTTAATTATTTTTTTACATCAGATTCTAGTTTCTAAAAGTATTACTAAGCAGCTTGTGTCAGGAAAGTTCCTTACCTATAGTGTGCTTTGCATGCAATTTCATGCTAGCTTACAGTACCAAGGAGGAATTGATATAATTTGTGATAACACATTGGGCAGACATTTTCTGGTGGGTCAGAAATAATTGGAGTACACCAGGAAAATAATACTTTCTGAGCTCTTACTTATTGTTTCTAAAGTCTCATCAGTATGTTACCAGGATGCCTGAAAAAACCTGTGTATGTATTTTTATGTACATATGTATATATAGCTATATATACACATAATAAGACTGTCAGACCCCGCATAAGTATATGAAGGATTTGATATTTTTAAGACCGTCCTAAGGTTAATATAGAAATTTTAGAATGGAGTCCTTAATTAAATGTACTACAGCAATGGTTTGGAAGAAGAGAGATAGTTATAAAACAGAAGAAAGAAGGATGAAGTCTAGAGCAGCAGTAAAATGTTATACTCCTGCCAAATGAAAGCACGGGTGAAATCACAAACTGGCCAATTCTCTTCATGTGTATTCTCTGCCTCCTGAGTTGTGGCATGAATACAATGGAATCAAGGTATGCAAAACTGAGCAAAATCTCTCTGGCAAACCTAAAATAAACATTTAAATCAATGTTTAGGTTGAATGCACATGTACTTAAATTTGTAGAACTAAGAGCATTAAATTTGTAGGAACTAAAAGTATAAAAGTAGTAATCAGGAGTCTAGAGGCAAAAGCAGGTAACAGCTATGTGTACAGAAGGGATCATTAGGTATTTTGCTTGCACATCTGGATAATGCATGCTACAATCCTTGATGAACTGTGAGAGTATTGTTCTTATGAATGCATAAATATATCATGTTATGTTTACAGCTCTATTGTTAAGAAAATAACATGCTACCAATTTGTTTGGTGCAGTGCTCAAATGCTCTGATAGCATGAAGTGCATCCTGTATAAACTGTGAACTCTATTTGAAAATAAAATTTATAATTAAAATTGGCATTTGTGGGCCTCCAGCTGGTGAATGCTGTTATGCTGACGTGTGACATCACTCCTGTCACCCACAGTATGGTAGCTCATTGTCAGACTTTGTGCCAGGTCTTCGCAATGCCAATGCCTCAGATGTTGCAATCTGCACAAAATGGTGCCCGACAGCAGGAGGCTTGCAAAGGCTTTATTTCACTGTTTATACAGAAAAGGCTCTTCCTCACTCGGAGAATAATCTTTGTATTTTATTAAGGAATGATCTTGAGTTTCCATTCTGTGCAGAAGTTAACCAGTCTCCTGTAGCAATAGTGGCAGCTGCTTTTCTAGAAGGGCCTGCGTGTCACCGCAGGCAGAAGTGACTAGGCACCGTAGCGTAATGATGCTGCATTGGAGTTGTCCACAGAAAACACAACATTAATGACAATGGGCCAGGTTCTCTTGTATGATCTGGCTTGCTGATAGCTCTACTCTGTCTTAAAGGAACAAGACTGTTTTGGCCTAATGAGTGTTGGATGCAGGCAAGGAAACACCGTAAGCAAGAGAGAAGTCTGGTTCTGTGCATGTGTTTGGCTGCTAGTGGACACACAAAAAGCTTATTGCAGAAATGAGATGAGAGCCTAAAAATGAGAAAAAGCTTCCCAAGCAATATGAAATTGCATTTTTGCTCAGTCTTAAATGGAAGAAAAACGTTTTGAAATGCTGTATGTGTTTTTGTAGTTTCAGGTGACTTAATATTATATTGTAACTTCAGCTTTACTTCAGCAAGATTCAAGAACAAATTTTAAGCGTTCTATTTCAAACACTATTAATAACTCAGCATTAAGCTTATTTGTTCATTGGGTGACAGTGGTACATACCCTCCCTATTCCCTAATAAATTAGCATGGAGTAAGGCAGTTTGTGCATCACAGTTCTCATAGTGTAAGCTGTTATTGATCAGCTTGGAACACAAAGGGTCGTCTTGCTGTTTACCAAATAGCTTTACACTAATCTTTTCTAGCTTATATTGACAAGCATTAAGTAAAAATATGAAATAGCAAGCTTTGGGTAATTATAATGTTGCTATTTTAATAGTATGTCTGCACCCTTTGTGAACTCTTCTGGTTATGGAGTTTTTCACCTTCATCAAGCTGTCCTTGCAGCAGGTAATAACAAAATTACCACCCCACATACACTGTAATGTTAAGTTACAATATGTCTCACCAGAAAGGGGGGAAAAAAAAACAGTTGTGTAAAAGACCACCTATTGCAAGTTTTACTAACCTTTTAATGCCTTCAGTGGTGCCCTGATACAAATATAAAGAGTAAGATAATTACACCAGCTTGAAGGCTCAGCGTAAATAAATCTGTGTAATGATTAGCTGGGTTCTTAGAGTTAGAGAGAACAATGACAACAGCTATTTTATAGGCTAATATTTTTAAAGTAACTTATTTATGTAAAGCAAGCACACAGCAGAAATCAATTCTAGCACATTAACTGTTTCAAAATATTGTGTTATGATAGTGGGCAGGGAAAGGAAAAGTAGTGAACTTCAAGGGATCAAAATTTTAAGCTGGAAAAATATGAAACATCTCTACTTGCTGCAGAAAGCACACATACCTGAAGATAGTCAGGTCACTGGGTACCCAGTCTAGTTAAGTGGAGTTTGCCATCCCCCTCAGCTTGCCACACAACTTTGACAGCCTGCAAGTGCACAAGGGGCTTAGCGATGCTTAGTAATGCTGTTATTGCTGAAGCAATTAGAAGAGGTTAGATGACGAAATGAAAAGCAGTGTTATGCAAACTTATTTATATCACATTGAGTCAGGTTAGAAATTCTTCTGTAGATGAAGGTGGAGGAGACGGTGGAGAATTTGAGATTAGAGGCAACTGTCCTAAACACATTCACACAAAACCTGTTCAAGTGAAGGACTAAGGAAAATAAATAAATCAGTCTCCTGAGTTTTTTCCCCTACCCATACAAATGGCTACTTTGGTCCATGCTCTATACTGCAGAGTTAAATGGTAGGACTAAAGTGGAGGATGTCTACTAGAAATGAATAAAAGACCACCAGTGCAGAAGGCAGAGATGGAAAACCCTGAAGAGAAGATAAGCTTGTCTTTTGAAATGGTTCATGTATTTGTTTATTTCTGCCAGTCATGGCTCCTGATGATTTAAGGATGTTGGGAAGATTCGTTAGGTCCTCTGGACAATCCTGCAGCCTGGTACAGTAGGAAAGGTTCTTCCTTCAGCAAGCATTAGGAGCAATTTGGATTCACTGGCTAGATACATGGGTTAGTGCGCTTAGGCAAATTGAGTCACACCACTGTGATGACTTCCCTGCTCTTTGCTTCTGGTAGGCAGTACCTTCATCAAAATAAGTAGTGTTTTCTGAAGAAAATAACTTGTTTTAAACTCTACTGAAGTTCTGAAACTTTTTTGAGAAGTGCCTTACTGAAGAAAATAGTATTTCTTCAAAACAAACCTTTAAATTTTTTCCCCTTTCCTCAACCAGAAAAAAAATCTGAAATTAATGACTCCCCTCCTTCAAATCAAACTGTATTACAGTCAGAATACATTGGAAAAAGTGAAGCATTTACCAGAACAAAGAAAAGCAAAACACCATGCATTTCTCTATATTAAAAAAAAAAAAAAAAAAAAAAATCTTCATTCACTACTACTTCTCTAGGACATTTAATCTTAATAATATTGACATAAGCCTTTTATATTTGAAATGAAAATTACTGACGCTATTAGAATCGAAACTGCTATATTCATTAGAAATTGCATTTGTCAAATGAAAATGAAGCTTTCTCTCTGGACTGCTGTTTGTTTGGCATAACTATAAACAAAGAATTGCGTAAGGCCCCCTGACTGTTGTTGTTGGTTTTGGGTTTTTTTGAAAACTTACCTGGGTGACTATAATCATTAGACTCTAATAAAAGGTACTTAAATTGTTTTTAAAAAGGAGTTGCACTTTGTTGACTTCAATTAAGCTTACATAAGCTTGCACACATGGGGACTTTCAAGAGAAAAGCAGATTTGCTAACCTGGCAATTTTTCTTCAAATTCACATAGCGCTAATCAAAATTACATTGATTTGCTCAGATTAGCAGCTGACACCTGAAACTTCCTTACTTGTGCTACTTGTGATCATGAGGTTTTCTTGATGTAAAACTAGTAATTGGCTTTTCATAACTGAAGATCTGCATCACAAGTACAAGCTCCTTTCCAAACCAGGCAATCTTTCAACTACGAGTCTGGCCAGCAGCAGTAATGTTTATTTTCAAGAACCTGATGCAGTATAGAGTGATGTCTGCTAGACCATTAGCCAATAGAAATCAGTCCTGTGTCTTTAATTTGTCTCGCACTTTTTAATTTTAGCTTCTTCCTCTATATTCTATTTATTCCCAAAATAGAGAAGTTGGAAATAGAAATCTAGAGATGTAAACCTTCTACTTGCAGAAAAGAAAAATCTGTAAAAGAGATCCCAACCTGTGCTACATCCCTTTCCTGTCATGCCAAAAGGCTGATTTTTAAATGGCGCGTACAGGACTTTTGCTACTAAAATAGTTGCTTGTAGTCAGCAGAGAGTTGTTACTAACACATACTAAGCCAGAAGAAAAGGAAGTGTAAAAGAGTCTAAACAAGCCTTTTTGTTTTCTTGGTAGCCAGATGAGAAAATCTCCTGTAAATACATTTCTGAAGTACATATTCTCTATCCAAGATGCAGAAATAATCTTTTGTTACCACACTGTAAACTGAGAGCAGTGGAAAATATGGGAAGAAGAGGTCTTAGCAAGGTACAAAGCTAATTTGCTGGCATTGCTTGGTTTGCATCAAGAGAAATGGCTTGATAGCAGTACAAAGCATCAATAATGCAGGTAAGAAACTGATATCACTTGAGCTCAATGAGAATTCAAAGAGCTGATAAAGTATTGTTGAAACTTATGAGCTTTCTATAAGCGCATAACCTTTCAAAACGCTTGAACCTTTTGAATAACCTTTCAAAAAAAACCCCCTTGCTCTTGCACAAAAAAACCCAGTGTTACAAGCCGATTCTAGTTTTAGCTAAAAGGGCTTTATTTTGTTCAGTTGCTGGCATGGCACAGCATTAGAAGCAATCTTTTCTTGGCATCTAATCAGCATATAATTTAAATTGTCTGTCTGCTTTTCTTCTGCTCAGCTTCGTGTGATAGTGTTTTATGCTAGGAAGTTTGGGTTATCAGAATAGAGCAGGGAGCTTCTGCAGGACAAATCCATGGCAGTTGCAGGGGTTCAAAATCTGCCATGTGCCTTGTTTAATTAAATGAGAAACTTGCAGGAAACACATGGCTAGTGCCCCCAGAGGTACCTTTTCAATTTCCCAATCAAGGCTGATGAAATTAGAATTGGCTATCAAATCTTTCTAGCAAACTTGCATCATTCTTTGCTAATTTCCTTCTAGTGGCCCCTTGAGAGATGCAGATAGTCTCAATGCTGCATATTAAACTTTAATTACTAATTTCTGTTATGAGGGTGAGATAACACTCAGACAGGGATAGCTGCATCATAGCTTGCAAGCTCCTCATGCTGAAAAACACCCATAAAGTAAATGAAAAATGAGTCAGCAACCTATCACCAGTCTCTGTCAGTGCATGCTGCACCTTCAGCTCCACAGTGTGATGCCAGCTGGTCTTCTATTAACAGTAAACTGTAGATTTTTATTTATTTATAAGTGTTGTTAATCGGGTAGGTGGAATGCAATTTACTTTCCAAAAAAGAACATACAGAGCTTAGCATCATCCATGCAGACACAATGGGTAGTTTATAAAAAGTATAGTAATGTATAATCCACAGCAGCAGTGCTGTTATGTGGAGTTTGAAGCATTTTACTTATTATATTGCATAAAGGAGGAATTCCTAAATCAACGTTGCTTGACTTAGTTACTTCTCTTAAGGAAAAATCCTATGATTTCAGGTAAACTGGTTACACTAAGTGCCTGACTTAGAACCACTTTTCCTTCTGTGCGAAATTATTGCATAGGATTTTAAGACTGTGATAACCTTGCTAAATTAAGTCAGACTAGAGATTTGACTTGAAATTACCATATATCTGCCAAACTGAAGTGGATATAGGTGGATTTACAGAAATGAGGAAATGTGTCCTAACCAGCAGATGGACATGGGGGGAAATGGCAATGTTATGCCAGTGTTTTAGAGGTTTGTACTAGAATTCTGTAAGTATTCTAACAAGGCACAAGCAAGAGATTTGCACCTTTATAGAATTAGGATGGTACAATATTTTCTTTTTCTAATACCTTTCTTTTGCTGTTATCCATCTCCTCTGAATTTGTTTAACTGTGCTACTGCCTACTCAGTTGCTCTCTTGTCTTTCTATCCGACCTGCCTGGACCACCAGCATGTTGTGTTTGAATATGCTACAGTATATTTTGGCACGTGAGCAAGTGCTCTGAGATAAAATCTTACAGTTCTCACTCAGCATGGAGATTTTTCCATATACCAAATTAACATCTTTTTTCTTCTCTTTGTGCTACTATGTCACATTTTCTGCTTATCTAAATAAATGAGATTTCAGAGGAAAATCCCATCCTTACTGGGAAACTCTCACAGCCTGGCACTTCTTTTGTATTGCAGGGAAGTGGGAGGGAAATAACTTACAATTGCTAGGCTACTTTGGGCTGGTAAAGGGCCTATTTGGCTGCAGAAACCATGAGGTCTGTTAAAGACGGGTATTGTACAGTATGTGTAGATGCCATGGAAAAACAAAGGAAGGTACAGGACCAGTTCTGTGACAGCATTCTTTAAGACCCTTACTAGTTTTGTTAGTCATTCGGGCATGTGTTTGCAGGAGTGTTAAAGCAAATGTATTGTTCCAGAGTCGGGCTGTGGGGAGTCATGTTTGCTTCAATGTTTTCAAAGTCAATGTGTGAGAGTGGCATAGCATTTCACTAGATTCCAGTGTGGTACATGTGATAAGAAGTAACAAGAATTACAAATCTTGTACCTCTTACAAGCAGATGCAAATAGCTGAAACTATGATAATCTTTTGCAGTTGTTATATTTAAAAAATATTAGCCACTTCATTTTCATCGCCCAGTCCACAACAAACTAGCATCATGCTGATCATCTACTTTGAAGTTCCTTTGTTCTAACTTTAAGTTGCCTTCTGTTTAATGGGATGTTAGATTGTGGGGAGTTTTTGTGGTGTTTTTTATGGATGTCTGGATAAGGCTTGAGTTTATTTCTAAATTGCTGTTTATGTAGACTATTTCATAAATTGTTTCATATTTTTAACATCTACATTTTTGGTGTTATGGGCACTAGGTAACTTAGAAAAAACAAATTTAGAACTTTAAAAATAGATGTGGGTGCATAGGTTTAAGCATAACAAAATACTGTTAAAACAAATGTGTATTTTATACATTAAACTCTAGTAGGCTCTCAATTTGCTAAATACACTATAAGTTTGCTTTTAATTGTATAATCCTAAATATCACACTTGTCTTCATTACTATTTGAGTGAATGAACTATTAAATTTTATCCCCAGTAAATATTCACTGTTGTGGACTATAAAACTAATTATCTCCCTAAAGCTAATGCTTTCATCATTCATTATATACTAAGAAGGCAAAAGGAATTTCGATGTATTTCCTGATCCACCTCTTAATTATTCTTTTCTTACTTTGAAGACAATTCAAGTTTACCTAATCAAAGCATACCAGAAAAGTCACCAAAATGTGTGGAGTAATGGGCTGGTTTTATTTACGTAGTGGGATGGAGGAAAGAAGCAATTCAAACCAGCAAAATACTTGTGAAATTGAATGGCAGACTGCTCTTAACTACATTGTAACATAGTGTAGAAGTGGGAGCTTGGATTGTCCCCCTGTTTAGGGGACACTATCGATCCAAATGTCAATCTGAGCTGCAGGCAGTGAGTGTGAGCCTGTTTCAGATAGTGCTCCTGCCCAGCAGTTGCCTGTCTCTTGTCTCATTCTTCCTGCTGCTGTGTAAAGACTCACAAAATTAAAACAAGAACCTGACTAAGGCCTTTAGTTCAGGAACAGATTGAATTGCATGCTCGGTCTGATGTTTGTGGGTCATACTGCAAGGCAGGTTCCAGTTTAATGCAAAAAATGTGCTATTTCCTCCAGTTCTGCTGAACTTACTCTTTTTTACTTCAGTTGATACTCCTCTGGTCAGATTGTTTTAGTATTTTGCTCTGAGTTTAGACCAGTTTCAAATCTACTTCAGAGTTTTTCCTTGTTCTACTCAACAGTGAAGAATGTACTCATAATTGAAAAGCATCACCAAGAATACAGATTACTTTCAAAGCAAACAATTTTTTTCCAAGTATTTTTAATTGGCTTGTAATACCTAGAGGTCATGTTATGCTTATGTTGAAGGAAAAGGATGAAGACACAATAGTATTACCTTAAGTATATTTATTTCATACATATATCATTATTATACTTGTTTCATATATTCTGAAACTTCTGGGGTTTTAATTAAATTACTTCCATTTTCACATTCTGGAGACTTGTGCAATTTGTTATTTACACATGCTCATTGTGGTCAAGTGTGAATTTACTCTTTCTTGGCAGATCTAAGCAGAGATTTATTTTGGGGGGTTATTTTACATGAGTCAGAATCAATGAAACTCCTAACTGTTAACTTTGTCATTTTCTGGATTTTCTAATAAGATGGATGGGCATCATTTACAATAGCTTGGGGAATAATATGGTACTTTATTCTACTGGGTTGGTGTTCAACAATTTGTCACGTTTTCATAAAATAGGCATCTTAAACAGAACTTGGGATGTTACAGTTAACCACAATTGTATTTCACTTTGGAGGAAAGCTTGTTGTGACTTAGAAACCAGTTGCCTCTCACTGATCTCTTTTATTAGTAGTATTAGCCTCTTGCAAGCTAACTTGCTAGTCTGTTTATCAACAGTAGTGTTTGGTGATTACTTTATCTGTGCCTCATTTGCAGTCACAGCCAAAATGAGAAGTCCATTGTAAGTGTAGTTTTCCATTATAAATTTAATAATAGATTAAAAAGTAGAAAAAAATACAGGGCATTAGTGAAAGCTTATATTACTACTAGCAGTAGTAGTTAGCCATAATGGATCTAACAGTCTCCTCACTCATCTGTTTTGTGCTGACATCTTCAGTGGACAAGCTAGTTCGGGGAACTGTGCAGAAGTACTTTGTGATTGAAACAGTTCCACTGTCTCTTCTATTTTAAATTTATGAAGTAATCATTGTCCAATGTAATGTAACTATGATACCATGTGTTGTTACAACAGCAGCAACAACAAAAAATTATGGATATGTTTGAAGAGATTGAAGTAAAACCAGCCACTCCTACAGTCCATGTTGTGTTAAGTATTTATTGAATGTTCACGTTTAATAGCCTGGTCACATTTCTATAACACTAGATACTACATGTAATGCTTGCAGTTTTTATATTTGTACATTTGAGGAACACCCAAGAAGTAGAGCACATCTTTTCTTCTGTGGGATCTCTTATGTGCAAGAAAAGACTTCATCATGAGGCAGGACAAGCCCAACCAACATTTGCTCAATGAGTCTTGCACTATGCCCTGAAGTTGATGAGACTATTAACATTAATTATTCATGTGCTGACAAAGGCCACTGCAGGAGACACAGAATGAAGACTAATAGGCTGAAATAGAGAAAACTGGATGCACAAGAGAGCCTGGAGAATGGAATATCTTTCAATATTTTTCCTCATTAGTTTGGTTTATTTCCCACAGGGGCAGCAGCACAAATCTTTGACACCAGAACTTTTCCTTAACTGTGTCTGCAAATTCAGAGCCACATTCCCTTTGTGAGAAGTACTCTGCTCCTGAGCCTTGACCCTTTTGTCAGCTCAAATATGCTTGCTGATGTCTTAGAGTCTGACAGATGGACCTCATCTGCCTAGGGCATGTTATAGGACAGGGAAGAACTCAATTTTGAATTTTGTGCTGAAAAAAAAAAGGCAATGTAAACACCAGTGGAAGTCAGTGACTTCCCACTGTGCTTTTGACACCAGACTTCTCACAAAGACACTATGACAAGTGGGAACTTAATAAGAGGTCCCCTCTGTAAACAGAAGTGCTATTTTGTTTGAAGCTCAGTGAATGTTGAGGAAGGTAGAGAAGCAGATGGGATGCTGAGAGGAAATGCTTTTTTATGAGATTTCTCTCCCCAGGGACTATATAAAATGCTGATATTTATATTTTTAAGATATTAGAGCTGTGAAACGGAAATACACCTCTAGCTGTAAATGTGACTCATGTTTATGGCTATCAGCTAATGAAATTAATATCTCCTTTTCATAAGGTATCTTTAATTTGTATTGGCTTCTTTTATTTTTAGGTATGCAGATCTACAGAAAATTTAATTCGAATCTGATCAGCGCAGTGCTAGTAAGAGTCTGAACTCTTGCATTGCTGTAGCTTACATTACACTTCTCTTCCCAAAGAAGAGATGCACGCAACATCAGGAGTTGTTTTGTGTTTTGGTTTTTTGGTTGGTTTTTGTTTTGTTTTAAGTTTCAAGGTTTTGGCAATTTTTGTCTAACATAGTGCTGGAAAGATTCAGAAACCAGAAATTCCTCATTCAGCAAGCTGGTTGGCGTTCCACATGTAGAAAGATTGCAGAAAGTGAACTAAAATGCTATTAGTGGTGTCAGAAAACTGGTACTTGGTTCTCCAGTACAGAAAAAGTCTACAATCTTGATAAACCTTGTATGTGTGCTAGTAGTCACATGATTCGACCAGTCATCTAAGATGGGGAAAAAACCCTTTGTATCATTAGAAGTAAAAGTTCCTATGGCATGTAGTCATCCAAAGTTTTTCTGTGAATACATGTACATTAGTTTCTGAAGTTCATACTTGTGTTGTGGAACAGTTATCTTTAAAACAGTCTTTGCTGAGCAAATGTGTACTAAAAGGCTGCTTGATGTTACTCAAGTGTAAGTTACAAGTTTTCCTCTTAGTGACCTTGCTCTGTAAAAGTTTGCTTTTTAAAAAAAATAAAAATGTATTTTTGTTTATTACTATCTGATGAGGAAAGACTTCTGCCCAAAATATAGGCCTGCAGTTGGAATACAAGGAAAAAGTAAATTTTTGCAAAATAATTGCTTAAATCAGCTTTTTGTAGATGGTATTCTCCTTCTGCACATATGTTTCTGCCACCAATTCCAATCATATCCAGTTTTGTTTTTTTCTTAAAAGTTATCATGTAATCTACAGGTAATCTGAGCTAAAAATACAGAAGAGGAAAACGGAGTCAGGGGGACAGGCACCAATATATCCTTGTGTAAAGAAATTAATTTCCAGAAACTTTTGTTATGACCAGAAATTGGTATAGCTCTGCACTAGGTCCTATAGTAGGAGATATTACTCTGGGAAATAAGCTTAAATGAGAGATTGTTTTGCTGGTTTCACTGGTACGACATTTATTGAAGCTTGCTGTGGCAATTTGGAAATGTTAATGCTATGAAACAAGAATGAAGTCTTGCTAACAAGTCAAGGATGATAATGCCTCCAGAAAAGTTGTGGTGTGAAGTGCCTTTTCCCCCCAACATTTATAGGCCGTGTTATTCTGATCTGTTTGTAACACCTGGATGTTTTTCCCCAAGAGCACACTGAGATGCAAACGAAGTTTGATATTGCTGATGTAGAGCTCTGGTACAGCTAGCTGAGCATCCTGTCCTGAGAGCTTCCAAGCACCCTAAGCTCTAGCTACGTAGACGTAATGTTGGACTGCAAGAAGACATACCTTAGCTCTTGGCCCATGTCCTATTGCATGGACAGCACCTCGGCCGTGGCTGCAGGACCGGCCCTGCGTGTCCGTTCCTCCTGTGGCACATCAGCCTCGCTTGGCCGTGATCTCATCCACGACAGCAAAGTCTCAAGGTGTCCACTTTTTTCACATTCTGTTAGCTGAAAGTGTGAATAAGAAGGAAATCTTGTGTTCTTAAATGGGTCAGTATATATGTTGAGCAGTCACATGAGGAGAGAAACAGATTTTTGCTGCTTCAGCCAAAAACGCGATGAAATAATTACTAAATAGTGCTAAGCCTTTATTTTTGTTAAGCATATCAGAACCTTTTACATGTTATTTTTGTTAAAAATAAAATGAAAATTTTAGGTGACCTATGTTCCCAAACCATGTTAGTTAATTAAAATGTGTTGAAACATGAACTATTGAGCTGGTTCTAGAGAAACAAAATTTTCTTATGACATACAGCTAAGCAATATTGTTGAAGCTAAACATTCAAAATGCTGAGACTTGCTTAAAATGCTGATTTTTAAAAAATTCCCTTACTACAAGTTTTCATAATTGTCCTTTGAGATTTTTATTGCTAATTTTTCAAACTTTTCTATGCAACTAGATTTCTAACTTTAAAAAGAAACCTAAGACTTATGCAATCGTAGGAATCCTAGGACAGAAACTGTGAAATCTGACACTCAGGAATTTTAACAGTTGGTAGCAAGGTAATTAGAAGAAAGTCCCAGGTTGAAAAGGTCTTATGTGCAGAAGTCTCAGCGCAAGATTATTTACAACAACACTACTTAGTGGGGGGGGAAAAGTGAGTAAATACTGCTGGTTGTCACAGATGAGAAGAGGGTAAATCTTATCTATATTTAGTTAACTCCAGTAAAACTGTCGTTTCTATCCTACTCTCTGTCCACTGGGCCAATGTGAAGTTCACTGCCATTAGCTTGACAGAAAGCTGCCTGAGCAGAAGAGCTCAACTTCATTGTTTCACTTCTCCTAGCAAAGGAGAACTTTTCCTTCTGTGTCACAGTGGAACAGTACCTGGGAGAAAAGACACCCGAAGAGCTGTTCTGTTTGAGGGGAGGGAGGTCTGGTCTGGTAAGAATAGTGAATAACTGAGCTCCGAGTTACTTCAGAGTAACATTACCTATTTTATGACACATCCTATCTCAAAAAAAGATCTTCAAATGGGGAGGGATTGCTATAGTTTTTTTGGTTAACTGGATATTATTTGTTTCAGCCTGAACCTTTAAAGCATTAGCCTTTTAAAAATTACTTATTTTTATTTGAGCAAAGATTCCAGTCTCTTCCACAGAAGTGCTTGGTCAGGCAGGAATTTGAAGTAAGCAGGTGTCATGGTTTAATCCAGGTGGCAGCTAAAACAATGAAATAGCTGTTCACTCACTTCCACCCCACCAGTGGGATGGGAGAAAGAATCAAAAAAGGGGAAAAAAAAAAAAAAGTAAAATCTGTGGGCTGAGATAAAGACAGTTTAATAGGACAGAAAAGGAAGATAATAATGATAAAAGAATATAGAAAAAAGTGATGAACAGCACAATTTCTCACTACCCAAAGCCAATGCTCAGTTACTTCCTGAGCTGTACCACCTCCTGGCCAACCCCTAGTTACATACTGAGTGTGATGCCATATGGTATGGAATATCCTTTGGCCTGTTGGGGTCAGCTGTCCCAGCTGTGTCCCCTCCCATCTTCTTGGGCTCCCCCTGCCTTCTTGCTGGCAGGGCAATATGAGAAGCTAAAAAGTTCTTGATCTGCTTGGCAGTAACTGAAAACATCAGTGTGTTATCAACATTATTCTCATCCTAAATACAAACCACAGCACTACACTAGCTGCTAGGAAAAAATTAACTTTATCCCTGCTGAAACCAGGACAGTAAGCATAAGTCTGAATTTCAGCATGGCAATTTTCTACCTCTTATTGCTGTGGAAATCCTTAACTTCCAGTGCTCCAACTGGAGATAAACCAGAGCAGCTAAATCTGACTTATAAGTTCTTCTACTAAAAAGATGATGTGCCAAGGATGAAGTTCTGTGACAACCTTTGTAAATTAGTACTTACATGTTCAAAGAGAGAAAATACTGCAAATACAGAGAATTTTACAATAAAGTAGAAAGCTGCGTACTTTGTCTGTGAGAGAATATCATCACTGTGGTGAAAGATTGTCTATTGCTATGGAGAATGTGAGGTTAAGGTACAAATCCCCAGCATAATGAGCAAATGCCTCCATTTCTCCAGGGCTATGTATTCGTACAAAAGACTAGTATGTACTTGTGTCATACTAAGTAATATGGCACATTGATACTCGGAGGCTACTTTAAATTTCTTGGCAGGTTTGCTTTTGTTTTGTTTTAAAAAAAACGTTCATTTCAAATCCTGTCAGACTTAACATTCAGCTCTTTTCTTTTTATTGTGTAAAAGATGCTTTTGTGGCTTTCTCCTAGCTAGTTTGAAACATAAAAGTGGATTTGTTAGACCTGAAAGATTTCAATTAACTAAAGTGAATGCCAGAGCTCAGAGATAAAGTTTCCTGATTTACTTCTCACCAGTCAGCTTAGGTAGGTCCTAACGAAGATTTTTCAGGAAAGAAAACAGATAAAAGATTAGATGAGAGTGAGTGGGACGGAATTATGAACACAAAATGAGTGCATGGATTAACATTTTCATGGAACACCACAAAAAGAAAGGAGAGGAGAAAACAATTTTGGGTTTTTTATTGTCTGGGTTTTTTTCTTCCTTATTCTTTAGCATTTAGATATAGTGAATTCATTCTGCCTTTAACCACACAGTGTGCCATGTCAAAGTAAAATCTAGTAGGAAAATGTCTAGCATCTGTGCGATGTATGTACGCTTTACTGTAGAGACCTTCTAATCTTCAGTTTCTTCTATTTTGCAAAGAAAATTATGATTAAAATGTAGGTAGTTGTAATCTCAAGCTTTTAATTTAAAGCACATTTGTTTCAACAAAAGGAATTACTGTGTTTATTAATATAGTGTGATGGAAACCAAAACAAATTGTGTCATAGAATATTTGAAGTGTAGGCAGGAACATCTGGAGGTGGTCAAGTTCAATGCCCTGCTCAAGCATGGTCAGCTAGAGCAGATTGCTAAGGACTTTGTCCCGTTGGGTTTTGAACATCCCCAAGGATAGGGACTCCACAACCTCTGTGGGTAATCTGCACCATTGTTCGACCACTCTCACAGTAAAAAGGTTTTATCTTATTGTTTGAATTGAAGGTCTTATATTTCTATATGTGCTCTTTACTTCTTTTTCTGTTGCTGGATACCACTGAGACAAGTTTGGTTCTGCCATCTTTATTCTCTCAGGTATTACACGCATTATAGAGGTCTCTACTGAGCCTTCTCTTCTCCAGGCTGATCAGCTCCAGCTCTCTCAGCCACCCCTCATACGTCAGATGCTCTGATCCCTTCACCTTCATGGTCTTTTGCTGGGGTCACTGCAGCATGTATCCATGTGTCTTCCACACTGGGAAGCCCAGAACTGGACACAGCAGTCCAGATGCATCTCACCAAGGTAGAGCAGAGGTCCCTTGGCCTGCTGGCAATGCTCTTTCTGATATAGCCAGGATGCTCTTGACCTTCTTTGCCACGAGGATGTCTCTCTGACTCATGGCTGGCTTGCTGGCCACCATGAACTCCAGGTCTTTTTCTGCAAAGCTGTTTTCAAGATGGCTAGCCTCCAGCCTGTACTGCTGCATGGGGTTCTTCCTTCCCAGGTACAGGGCTTTCAATGTTCCTTTGAACTTCATGACATTCCTGCCTGCCCATTTTTCCAGCCTGTTGAGGTCTCTCTGGCACCTCAATCATCTGCTGTATCAGTCATTCCTTCACATTAAGTTTCTGCAAATTTGCTGAAGGTACATACTGTCCAATTCTCCATGTCATTAGTGGAGATGTTAATTTTTTTCTCAGTAATTTTCCCTGGGTGACTGGCCTCCAGCTGTAATTTGTGCTGGTGATCACTATACTTTGAACACAGTAGTTCAGCTGATTTTCAATCCATGTTGCTGTCCTTACTCTCAGTAGTCAAATCAATAGTAAATCTGAATAAAGCAATGTTGGTACTGAGAAACAGAAAGCTGCTGAGTATCAGTGATGCTTTTAGCTGACTCTCCCTGGAGATACTTGAGGGGAAGTGTTTAACTGTGTTGAATATAATTGTATAGATCCTTGAAACACTCAGATGAACTTCACTTTGCAAAATTTAAGCAATATCTACTATCTCTGAATAGAATAAACCCCAGAGTGAAAGATAGTACTGTGGACTATTTCATAATGTGAAAATTGTATGCAGCTTTGTAAGCGCAGGAAGGTTCAGCTGAGCTTCTGGAGATTAATCCAAATGCAAATGACCTCAGAGTCATGAAAGATTTGCTCACAAGTTATGGTCATAAATGATTACTTCCTTTGAATGCTTTCATTTAGGAAGGTAATATCTTTTTATGTTTGAAAAATGTTCCTACTATGGGGTATATCGGAAAAGAACCACCAGAGAAAATCACTAGCCAGAGAGAAAAACAATGATGCCATGAACAATGGATGTTAATGAACGAGACTGTACTTCTTCAGGGCTGCAACTAAATACACCAAAGCTAATGGGAGCTGTTGCTTTTGATGATCAGGTAACTTTATAGCAAATTTTATGAGCTTCCACCTGCAATGCAATTTGGAAAACACTACTCTGCACTGCTGCCTTTGGTAAAGAATCTCAAAAAGCTTTACATGTTAATCAAACCTCCCAGTACGCCAAGGGATGTTATCCAGAAGTAAGGATGCAGAAATTGAGACAGAAGGTGTTTGTACTTTTATGCTGAAAAGCGACAACTCTTAATTGTCAGAGCAGTTACATTCTACAAGCCATTGAGCAGCAGGCCACCATTCTGTCTTACTCTAGGTAAGATTTGGTCAGAGTCAAAATGAGCAAAATGATTGAGGAAGAAGAAGAAAAGGTAGAGGAGGTGACCTTATTCTGGTCTGGATTAGTATTTTTACTTAAACTTAGACAGTGCTATTGTAAATGAGTAAAATTAGTTAGAATTTTTTGTGTTGCTGTGCCTTAACATGCTAGAAAAATCGGAAAGATTAAAACAAATACTGTTGATATTGAAGCCATTAGATGAAAAAGATATAGTTTCAGGTAGTATTTTTAATTTATATTTTTAATATTGTACTTCTATGTAAACTGTAGTCTTGCAGTGCTACTCAAGAAAGATTGTGCCATCTGTGTTGGTCTTAACTGGAAGATTCAGTTATGGATTTGACTGGGCTACAAAGAGCTGGAAGGGTGTCAGCAAATGTCAGAAATCCTCATTTTTCACTCAAACTTGCGAAAAGAAAAGAAGAAGAAAAAGCAAGCCTCAATTTGACTCTTCAGATCTATAAAATATGAAGAATCCCTGCAGGCGTCACAGGATATCAAGATGTAAAGTTCATAAGCATCTGCATAACATTGTGAGTCACAGAAGGAAAGGTGCAGGGGAGTGATATCCACATTACCTTTTGTCATTAGTAGACTACTTAAAACTTGCACTGGGAAAAATCTGTAGGTTTGTTCTATTGTATTCACTCTGTAGAAAACAGCTAATTTTGAAAATGAGGCTTTGATTTACTAGATTGCAGTTTGCAAGAGAGCAGAAAAAGTACTGTAATTTTAAGTGAACTTTCTCCACATGTTTTAATAATCTCAGTTCCACTAAGACCTAAAAAATAAATAAGGGATGCTATATGCTATAGTCTTCTGAATGTGGCCCAAGGACACTTCCTTCTTGGCTCTTTCAGTGCCAGTAATTAGGCCATCTGATTGGTGAGGGAAATTAATCCAAGACCATATTAATTCCTACTTTTAAATTTCTTTGTGGACAACACTTCAGGAGAAAATGAGGGTTGCTGGATCATCAGATCTAAAATTAAGAGAATGCATTGTGGATTATCCTATAGTTCTAGTTACAAAATTAATCATAGATGCTTTAGAAACTATTGTGACAAATCTGATGTCAACATCTAGATAGGAAAAAAGGAGTAGAAAGAGCATGAAACTCTCACTGATTTGTTTAGGTTGGTGCATAGAATGAGAACAAGTTTCCAATTTCTAAAAAATTTCAGGCTGAGCTTTTTAAGACAGGGATAAAGTATAATAGTTTGGCTCTGTACAGCTTTCAGTTGTATAACTGTGCTCTTCACTATAGAGTGCTAGGCTCTTACGGTGCAAGACTAATAGTGAAAGTCAGGAACACAAATTTGTGTTACCCAAACTACTTTTACAGTTGTTGTTTCTAAATAACATTGGAGGGTTGGCTTTTTTTATGCTGTTGTTGAGAAAAATTCTGAAGTAGTCACTTGATATTCCTACTCTCCACTAAAAAAGGCTATGGCTGAGTGAATAAATGTTTCTGCTGGCTTCGTGCTGTTGCAGATTCTAAAATGGCTTGTACTGGTTGTTGAAGACTCAAAGTTGTTTTGTCAACACCACAGTCCAAAGGGTAGGGACAGTTTGAGTCTGCATGTTCTGAAGTTCTGATAAGCACTGCTGAGACTCTGGATCCACAACACCTCATTTAGATTTCTCTGTTCCAGTTGCATATGGGAATTTCTCTTTCCCAGGAAGCACAATCAGTCTGTAACAGAAATTTTGGGGAAAAAATGTTACAAAACAAAATATGAGAGTAACTATTTTGAGTGTAGCATTTTGTTTGAGACATATGGCATGAAATAGTGCAGTAATAGCAATATAGTGAGAGCGAGAATGATATAAAGCAAAATGTCCAAAATACCCTACTAATGGCTGACACAGATTTTTGTGCTGTCATGTGGCTTTTTTCCTTGCTACTTTTTTTAGTACAAAAATAAGAGTTTGAGCTGTAATTAATCTTGCATTCTCAATAGTTAAGAAGTTGTTCTAACAGTCTCTAGGCATATCTGTAAGCTTTCAGAGGCAGAAATGAGCAGAAATACAAATCTAGTACATGGAAAGTGAAGAAAATAGCTGTGTGGTCTAGTATTTTGCAGCTATTTTGCGTTCTAGTAGTGCATGTCAGGGAGACAACTTAATGGCAAATACTTATCATTTTCATATATTTCCAAAGATCTGTATTTTGAAAGTTCAAGAGGCCTCTTCTGTCTCGTTACAAGCATCTTGCTTTAGAGTAAAATACAAAACAAAACAAAAAACCACTTCCTCATACTGATGACCTGTATTACTCTCCTTGGTCTTTAAGCTTGTACCTTAACTAACTTCATTAAACTTTTTTCTTAGCCCTTAAAAATCAATCCATTTGCTAAGAACTTGGCTACTATGACAGCTTTCTTTATAAATGAAAACATTTTTTTTATTTTGAATTATGCTATCAGATACAAATTTTTAATGCTTTTGTAGTTACATGGAAATGATCTTCCAAATGTCACTTAATCCCAGCTTTTCTGGGGAATTAAACAGAATAAAAGCAGTGGCCACTCTCACAACTACAGCGGGTTGCTAAATACAGGTACAGGATCTATGGGGAAAGCAATGGGTTTTTTTCTGTATTCAGATTACCCTTCTCATTTCTTCAAGGTCACCATCTACATAATAAGTTCCCCTGTGCCAAAGGAGACCTTGCTACCTTACAAAAAAGGCCTCTGTTCACCCTTGACAAAGTTTTTCTCATTGAAGGGAGGTACTTGCTTTTGAGGGAGCCAGTACACGTGCAGGCATAGCCAGCCTCTCATAGCCAATGCTTTACTGGCTCAATTATTTGAGATGTGAGACAGCAGTGATGTGTCTGTTCTTCCCTGATTCAACTGATACAGGCTCTTCTTCATACTCTTACAAGTCTGTTAATCTTTTAGTGTCAGTGATTTTTGCGATGTAGTTTACACTGTCACAAGGTAACTGTCAGTACAGTGTGTATTAACAAGCAAAGTGGCTGTTTAATGAAACACTGATTTCTGGGCAGTAAGTAATGTGTTTAGGACCCTGGACTGTGTTTTAGAAGACAAAGGAGAGCTATTAGGCTCAGTTTGTGACTTGCCCACCTGGGTGAGCAGGTAATGATGCGTGCCAGATAGTGGTGCTTCCATTTGTTTTCCTAAAGCAATAAAAATTTGAAAATCTTCATGTTCAGTTTTCTCAGAGGAGGAAAGCATTTGACCAAAGATCAAGATATTACTCAAGTATTCTGGTTCTCTAGTATTGTGAGTTACTATCTGGTGTTTCACTTTTGGGGGAAAAAGCCTGACTCCCCCCAGTCCTCTGCATCATACAGTCACTTATTTCAAGTTCTGCTAGATCAGTGTAAAAATTAGTTAAGCACATAATCTGTCTTTTCATGTTGAATGAGGCTTAGATGACATTTTAATAGTCATGCTTGTACAAAGTTGTTCTGGTGCAAAACTGAGTATCAAAAACCATATTATTGTGTATAACTGATCCTTTCCTGATCATCTCATCCTCATTAAACTGCTTTTAAAGGGATTAATCTTTGAGGCACAGAACAGCTGTGATCCTCACTGTGGAGTTGATGATGACTTCTGTTCAGCGGTGTCCTAGAGATACTTAAGTTCATGTTTACAAAGATGCTGAGTGGCACCACTGTATGCCAAAACTCCTATTTTCAGAAATGATTAAGCCTTTTGGATGGGGTCATATAGTCCATTTTGGCTAATTACATTAGAGGTAGTCTTTTGCTACATGCCTGGGATTCAGGATACAAAAAACCTAGTTGCCTTGAAGCCGTGGTTACTTCAGGGTTGTAGTGTGCTGTTCTTTTGGAGAGATGTTTAGCCGTGTAGAAAGCCTAGTAAAACTGCAGATTCTGTGGATTCCTCTAGATCTCATGAGTATGAGAGGAAGCCAGACAAGTTTTCTGACTTAGCACGCACAGAGCATGAAGAATCAGCAGTAGTTCTTAAACCACAGATGCAAACTGCAAACTCAACCAAAAACCTTTGCAAGTAAATTGTTGATATTCCTGAGTAAGTAGTGTATTACACCCAGTGGTGTCAAGATGAGTACCAAATGTGCAGCACAATGCATGCCCTCCTACACCCACAGCACTCCCTCATCCCACTCAACCAATTAACAGTAATTAGATAATTACAGTCCATAAAAGTCTTTTAAAGATGAAGATCCTGCTGCTTGGGACTCATTAGCCCTTTTTAACATATTTATTATGCTTTTTATTTCTGACCACAAAGGGGAAAAACTTAAAATATTCTCTGTTATTCTGCTCATGAGGCAAAGCCTGCAAAAGCAGCCTTTCTCCCAGATGTCCAATATTAGCTCTGTTTTGACAGAAAATGACAGATAATGATAGAGAAAGGAAGCTTCCATAAAACACCTTGCATTTGATCACGGAATTTTTACTAGCATTCCAAAGCAAATGGGATGTTATTTTTATATCGCTGGTAAAAATCTAGACACTTGTTCTCCGTAATAAAAAATGGTAGGCTTTAATTACATATGCAGCACGTAACCTGCAAGACTGAATGGTTAGAGTAGATTTTTCACATAAAGGAACCAGAGCTCGATTGGTTTGTGGAACTGACCTTTTTTGTTGTAATTTGGGTTTTGTTTGTTTTAATTTAAAATACTCTTTTTGCCCAAGAACTTTCCTTCAGCTGTCTTTGTGGAGGATGCTCAGGTTTTCCTTCTGTCTCTTTTTATTGAATGATACATAGGAGTTTCTACATCACCAAACATTAGGCAACTAAACAAGGAAGTTAATGTCTTTACAGTCCTCATAATGATGAGAGAAAGGATCCTCTGGAAGGTAAACCAGAACCAAGGAGTTTTACTTTTGGGGGAGAAGAACAAAATATGTAGAATTACCTGTATTACTTGTGGATGAGAGTGTTAAAGGGTAGTGCAACTGTCAGCATGCTTTAAAAATAAGTTGTCACAATGTTTTCTGTATTGTCCGTCTCTTGCCCTTCTTCCTGCACTGGTGTCCCTAAAGGTAGGGAGCCTGTTATGAGTAATGCTGTGGCCACTATTTTCCTAGTGTAATAAAGAGCTAGTTTATATGGAAGGAAATACTTGTTGACTATTTGAAGCAGCCTTCTTATCCCAGCCCTTGAATTTCAGAGGTACACTAAGAGGCCAACTGAGACCTAGGATTTGAGCCTTGCTTTTGATGTTTGTACTAAATCTGCTTTCCTGTGTCTGCACCTTTATCGAAGTCAGTGGGGTAGAACTAAACCACATGGGGATTAAGTGATTTTCTGTTGCATATTCTTGCATTGCAGGCTGAATCAGTTGTCTGTCTTTCGATACAATGTGATTTACAAACCACTCTCTAGCAATTTTCTATAGAGCTAAGATATAACAAATGAAAGTAATTAAAACAAGGGTCTATTAAGTAGTATAAAAAATGAAATTAATATGTATCTCCTTGTTTAATGCAGAGCTCTAATTTACTAATTTTCTAGCAGTATTAGAAGGACAGTCATATTATGGTTATGCAATCCTTAAGTCACAAGCAGCAATTGTCTCATTTTTTTTATGTGTATTTTGCTAATGGATGGCATTGTTTAATGCGAATGTTGTCAATACAGCTACAGCCCCAGCTGTCATTGCTGCTGGGTGGGAGTTGGGGGGTAAGGATCTAATGATAGGTTGGTGCTAAGGGGGAGATTAAATTAACAAAAATCAATAGAACAGTTCTGGTTTGCAATTTTGTTTATTATGCTCTCCACTGCCTGGACTGAAAGGTTGATTTTGATTGATTCATTAGACTGCTGCATGATGAAACATAGGTCACTTTACAGTATATGTCAATGGACTAAATATTTTGTTACTTTGGGGGACATTTGGTCACATGATTTTGCCCCCATGAGGTACTGTAACCTCAGAAGCGAATCCTGTGAATTTTTCTTTTTCTCCCTCTAACCAATAGCAGCTGTAAATCCTATAATTTCTTATGCCAGAGAGAAGACATTTACAGTTCATGGTTGATAACTGATGCTGAGACAAATCAGGCTTGGTTGGGATGATGGGGAAGCCAAAGAATTCTGCTGGTTTTGCAGAGAGATGCTTAGAAAGTGACTGTGCTGCAGAAACAGGAAGAGTATTGATGGAAGGAAAATAAAAATCGTACCCAAAAGGAACTTCCCAAGATGAATTGTCATGTTGCTTTAGTACATGTTTATTTACCTGACTGTATGTGCACGTAGAGAAGACAGGAGCAGATCCATGGTCATTTTGATAAATTTGATCAGAATGGGAAAATCTGTGTTTACCAAAAGGCCAAACCATTTTTGATGGTAGCAGTATTTGGTGGTTAGTTGTTTTTTGGTAAGTAGACAGTTCTTTTTGCTAAATTTCAAGCTTTCTCAAGCAAAGATATTCTAATGGCAGGTAGTGTAATGTACTCTATTTGTACACCTTTCTCTAGAAAGGGAGGTAGGAAAAGTGTCAGTGACCTTTGGAAAGAGAGAGAATGTGGTGGAGAGAGGCTCCAGTCTGTGGCAATTTCCAGATGCTGGAAAGGCCAAGTGCTTCTGCTGGTCTTCACCTCCTGCCCTGTGTCTTCTTCCAGCAGTGAGTTTTCACGTCTTTAACCAAAATGTCTGTTTTTGTGGGGAATAGTCATCCCATGTCCCCACCCTGCTTAAAAGAAAGGCAAGGAAGTTTTTCCTTGTCTGAAGCGTAGGAAGCAGAGTTGTTCCCCCTAGGAGCAATTTCCATAAGCCTTTTTCTTCTCAAGTGCCTTAGTTAAGCACCAAAAGCTTTACATTGCCTTCCCAAACTGCAAGCTACTTGCTTGAAAGTGGTTCACATAAATGAAGAAGACTTAGTTAAAGCCTCATTAAACACACAGCAAAAGGATCCCAGTGCTTTTGGGTTCCACTAGGCACATGCTGTAGATTCCTTCCCCCCCTTACTCAAGCTCACCTCAGGTGAAGAGAAAGTTACCAAAAATTTACATGTTTTTGTAGATCAAAGCCTAAGTAGCAATGACTGCTACTGTATCTGTTTCTTAACCCTCCTCTTTGAGCTTGCTTTTGTCCAAGCTCTTAACAAATCAAAATTCATAAGCATGACTGCTCTAGGGTTTCTTCTCCAACCCTTTCAAAACTAATGAGGGGAGGCTTTAAGACCTCTGTGTCTGTTGGCTCAGTACTACTACTTTGTGGGACACTGATAGTACGATGGGGTGTCTCAGTTTTGCTGTGAGCCATGCATCAATTGTTTAAAAACATCTGCCTTGTAACCTCACCCCTCCAAAATGGGAGTAGGGGAATTCACTGACTTCTGAGTGTTTAGGCATGTTATCATCCTAATGTATCATTGTCAGCAGTGCAAATGAGGACAGCTAGCACAGCTCTGTGCTCATAGTCTCAAATAGTTTAAAGTGATAGTGGAACCAAATTGGGAATTGTTTCTGAACCTCTCAGCTCATTTTCAAGTAGGTGCTTGGAGAGCTCTGGAGATCACAATGGCATCAGACTGGGCGTTTTATTACAATAGGCCTTTTTCAAGCAGAGTAAATGTAGTTGTTGCTGAAAGGTTAGGACAGCTCACATAACTTCTACTCTTGTAATGACTGGTCTTCATAAGGTGGTGTTGCTCTCCCTTACTTCTGCACTTATTTACATTGAAACACAATCATCTTCCTCATATTTCATGCAGATAAGTGTCTTCTATTAAGATCTGCCTGGCTGTTTTTAATGAGAACTAGAAGCAAATATATTTACATATCATTCCAAATTTGTCTGTTTCAAAGTGCAGAGCAACAAAAATTGTGTGCAGGTCTTTGACCATGAAACTTAGCTCAATTTTGCAGTTCCGTGGGTTAAGAAATCCCCTTATTTCTGTGAATAGTAACTTGCTCAGATTTGATATCTGTCCAGTAGTCAGTTCTTAATCCATTTCAAATATATTCTACTGATACAGTAGAGTGCTAATCTTTTAATCAGAATGTTACCATATGCTCATTGAAGTGACTTAGAAAAGTCTGTATTTACATCTACATAGCAAAATTCATCAAATGAATATAATCTCAAAAAATAATGAATTATGTTGAAACACTTTGATAATTTGTGTTTAAATTAAGATACTTATGTTGTAGGTGAACTTCAAAACTTTTTTTTTATGGATTGGTTTTTGTTAGCGTAGCTTTCAGGGGGGAAAAAAAAAACAACACCAAAACACCCCACAAACAAACCAAAATCAAACAAACATGTGGCCTTATTTCTTTTAAATTGTGTTTGGTAAATTGCTGGAATGTTTCATTTTCACTTTTTTATAGAAAAGCTAGTCTCAACAAAATGTTTCTGGCTTATCAAGATGGAAGATTTGAATAAGATCAAAACAATATTTTTGAAGAGATAATATCATAAAAATTCACATTTCTCTGCTTCATTTGGCTTCAAAACTAAATAACTGAAATGGAACTAGATTCTAAATTATAACCATGAAACTGTCTAGCTCTTTTCTGTACTAAAGACTTTATATGACCCTTGTGCTCTGAAAAATAACTCTTCTTTACATGTAAGATGATAATTAAAAGGAAGGAAGCCAATATCTAGACCTCTTAGCTCTGTATTCAGCAGCTAGCTCAGCATTCCCAGCAGAGGTGTACAAAGCATTACCTTTGACAAACCAAGCAAAAGCAGCTCTTGAAGATTATCTATCTGATGGTAAAAACACATTCACATGCTCTGTAGCACAGTGTAAGGCTGGCAGGTACAAGAGAAAACACAGTCAACTCATTAAGGGGTTTTGCAAATCATAAATACGTAGTAATGTGACAACTTTGTTCCAGCTCTGTTTATATTTCATGTAGAATATAGACATGATCTAGTGGAAATAGGAAAAATTAAATCTGTCTAGAGCTCAGCACCTCACGTAGTAGCCTATGTTAACTGAATAGCATTATCTTGAGGACACCCTTTGCTCTGAGTTAACAAACTGTATTTTGGGCTAGATGATCATTATAGGTACCTTCCAACTGAAGTAGCCTATTCTATTTTTAGTCTATTTATTTTGAATGTAGAGGACATTGTCTTTCTCACTACGGTACTATAGGAACTGTTATGTTCTTTAAGCCATGTTCAGTTGGCTTCATGATCAGTCTTCCTCTAGCTTTTCCTATGACAGCTCAACAACAACCGTACTGTCACCCAAGGTGAGCTAGCAGCTATTGTGACCTGTCTGTTCTAAAATATATTGCAGATTCATATCATGACATATTCTGAAATCCTGATTCCCAGGCCTCTGCCTTGTATCTGGCTCTGTTGTTGTAACCTGCCCTGACAAGCACGGATTTTCGGGATGGTTTGTGCTCAGGTTTGCAGTTAACATTACTATGAATATTTGTGAACACATTCTTAGGGTAGGACTGCTTAATGTGATTAACAGCAGTTTCATTAACTGAGGCAGGGAAAAAGCAAAACTATGCAACCAGGATTTCTGCTTGATTTGGCACTAGGACTCCTACACATGAAAACATCTCAGCATCTGTTAAGGTTCCAAGAAAGAGACAGCTGAAGCTTAGTCATGTGCTAAGTGTGGTTTAAGAGGGAGGGCAAAGCAATTTGAGGGATGCTGGCAGAATTCACCCCCTTGGCATTAGTTAATTGGGGCATGTGGTCAGGTGCCTGCCCTAGGATTTGCCCAAGAGTTAAAGTCAAGATTAAGGTTAGAGCTCTGAGAATGAGAAATCCAAGACACCTGGTGGGAACGGGGCTGAGGAAGCTTGCCAAAGCAGAGGATGGCCAACTATGAGAATTATCCCCTGTGCGGCCCCTGGCCATAGATATCAAGGTGTGCCAATGCATGTTGCAGCCTGAGATTAGGGTTAGGTGGGGCTGGCTCTGGTTTTGGTGTGCCTACCAGAACTTTGTAACTCTCATCTAAATCAGTCTCATTTCCCTGCCATGCTGTGTACGTAGTCAGCAGACCCGCGACCACCAAGCCTGGGTCCGCACACAAGGGCAGGAAGAATGAACGAGAATGAGATGTGAATAAGCACCATAAATATGCTGTGCCTGCACTGCTGTCTTCAGTGCTAGGGGAAGGTTCTCACCAGTCAAAAAGTGTTAAAGCTGTCATCGATCCTAACTAGTCCCCTCAACACCAAGCAATTTCAGACCTTTCAGTGCAGACTAAGGGCATAAAGGAGACAGAAAAAGGTGTGGTTGGGGAGAAGAGGCATACCATTTAAAATGCAATTGGTTTTTGTTAAGAATTATATAGGTATGAATTTGTGATAACAAGAATTGTACCAAAGTCAGAGACATTAGGAGTTGTACAGTTTTCCCAAAGTAAAAAATACAGTAGCACTGTAAGTAAAAAATACAGTAGCACTGTACAACCATGGCACAATTTTGGTTTCTGACTATCAATCTGTATTCTTAAAAAGTAGTAACTCCTGCTTAGCATAATTCCCAGTGTCTGTAATTAGCACCAGACAGCTTGTGAAAATAGTAAATTAGATTTAATGTTAGCAATAAAAATTTATACATTGCAAATTTATTGCCATATTTCCCTGCATTGATCAGAATAATATAGGCTGTGCACCTATAAAGAAATTCCAAGTAAATTATGAAAATGTGTTGTAATTATGTCTAAGATGGCTGTGAATGCATTTGAGGTAGTTTTGTTGATGTGACAACAAAGTATTGTAGGCTTAGAAGCTACAGAGACTCAGGCCTCTCTGTTGACATATGTAGACCAGTGTCCTGGTTTCAACTGAGATTTTCTTTCTAGTAGCTGGTATAGTGCTGCAGTTTGGATTTAGTGTGAAAATAATGTTGATAACACACTGATGTTTTTAGTTGTTGCTAGGTAGTTGTAGTGCCCACACCAAGTCAAGGACTTTTCAGCTTCTCATACCCTGCCAGGTGCAGAAGCAGCTGGAAGAGCCCAGCCAGGACAGCTGACCCTGACTGGCCAAAGGGCTATTCCCTGCCAGAGAACATCATGCTCCCTATAGAACTGGGGAAGCCAGCTGGGAGGTGGGATCGCTGCTCAGAAACAGACTGGGCATTGGGCTGGTTTTTTCTGCCTGTGGTGAGTAATTGCATTTGTGCACCATTTGTGTTTTTAATACATATGTGTATATTTATTAATAATATTATCTTCCTCTTCCTTTGTTATCCTATTAAACTGTCTTTATCTCAATCCACGATGTTTTTTCCATTCTCCTCCCCATCCCACTGAGTGGGGGAAGGAGTGAGCCATTGGTTGCGTGGTGCTCAGTTACTGGCTAGGATTAAACCATGACAACCCTCTACTGCTGCCAATCCAGTCTAGATCAGTACAAACATTGTCAGCACAGAGACGTTTAGAAGAACAGAAGCTGTAAGTGATGATGTTTGGGAAGAAGACAAAATCTGGAATCACTACAACCAAAGTTGAGGGGGTTTATGAAGTTCAGTAGAGATCTTAAAACTCATGATTTTTGAATATTACATGGTATTGTGCTAGGTAAAAATCTTGTAATATAGCTCCACCTTTCTGCATCTGCCTTCGTATTCTACCTCTCTGAAAACAAATTGTACAGCACTTATTTCCATAATGATTATGCTGGGAACTACATAAACCCCTAGAGTTACAGCAAAGTAGAAAGACTTAAATTATAAAAAAGAACAGGAGACTTTATTAATAGAAGATGATGGACTCTGTTCTATTCCCTCTTCTGTAAAGTTTCAAGGCTTCTTTGAAACAAATGTAGAGCTTAATCATACAGAATCAATGTTATTTATTGAGCATCATATAAAAAATGCTCATGACTTTGGGATTATGTTGTGCTGTAGTCAAAGGAAGTGTTCTCTCAAAGAAGCTCTAGAAATGGAGAACATAGTGAGTGGTGAGAAGAATTCATTGAATTACGGTATTGAATTAGTCAGTCAAGAACAGTAATGTATGCAGGTGCATAACTTCTAGCCTTTAGTTTCTCTTTAATTTCTCTTTCTCAAGCAAAGAAAAAGTGTCACTTATATAGTAAGTAATCACTTGGACATGAGTGTTTCCTGTTTATGGAAGTTTCACATAAAATGAAAGCACTCTATGCTGTGCTTTGCACAGCCTTCATTGCTTTTACTGAATACCTATTAAAACATATTACAGAAAAGTTTTACATTTCAAATATGTTATAAAAGAAATGTTTAAAACCTGTAATTGGGACTATGGAAAAAGGAAGAGCCGGTCTTTAAGACTTTTAGAGCTTCTCAAAACTTACATTTATCCTGAATAGAGCTACATCTGCAGCTACAGTATAGCTTACAACATTATGTGCCCAGTCATCAGAGCCTATAGCCTCTGCTGAGAATATGGACAGTGTTGCAAAACCAACCTCCAGATTGTTTTACAAAGACCGTTCTTCTCTGTTGCAAAAATCTTTTAGTTTGGGGTTTTTTAATTGTTTACATCTAAAAATCTGTTTCCTCTTCTTCCGGGGGGGGGGNGGACGAGTTGAGGGTAAATATAAACTCAGACCAGAAGCAACTATGTTGTTTGTCCATTCCTGGCTAGTCAAGTATCTACTAGTTCACAAACTCACTGATAGCAAGATTGCCTGTATATTTCTTTGACTAAATACAATTTTGTAGTCTTCTCCATAGAGGTCCCAATGTAAGAATGCCATGCTTCTTGCAGAAGGTCCCTACAGGAGACTGAGTGCTATGGACTCTCCTGATTCATCTCTAGACCCTTCACTAGCATTCTCTACCTCTGCCAGTGCTCAGGAAAGGATGGCTTGTGCTGACATTAATGACTTTTTCTTGTGTGATTAGCCTGTAACAGAGCACACTTGCTGTCAGAGAAACTGTTTGCTATCTGCAGATCCATACTTTTCCTAGTGATTGACTCCCCCTCCCAGCCCAGCAAAGCTTCCCCTGGCAGTCCCACCACGGTTGTGCGGGTCTGGTAGCCGGCCTGGCAGGCAGACCTGTGTACGTAAGTCCTTCTGCCCTCTGCTGCTGGAGGAAGGAAATTACACAAACGGCGTAAGGAGGAGAAACTTAACACGGTTTGCAGGGATTTCATTCTGAAAAGAAGTAAGGAGCTTGTCTACATGGGAAAGATATTGTACGTTAGGAAACATATCTCTTCTGTGATGCTGAGCAAGATTTACCCATGAGCCTCACTATTAAAATTAGTAAAATTAAAATACTATTCCTATTTGCAACCCAGTAGAATGAATACACATTCGTTGAAACAGTCAGCAGGGGGAAAGCTAAATAACCTCATAGAAAGTTAAGTGAAACCATCTCTGAAAATTCAGTTGCATGGCAGAGAGAATTGATTCCTAGCTGTAATTTAATCAGACGAGAAAAGTATGGTAAGCACATAACCTAAAAATGACATCCAAAGTTAAGCCAGTTAAGAAGGAATCAGAATAATCAATATAGCCAAATCAGTAAGGAATAAATCAATTCACAGCCATGTGAATTAATCTCTACAACTCTGCAAAAGCTGGGGTGTTTAGAATTGTTGATTCAAAGGTTTTATTAGAGGATAACAAACCCCCTGCAATTATAGATTCACGTGTATTTCTACTCCATAAATGCTGAGTAGTTGTCATTCCTAGGCTTCCAATCTAGCTAAACACAAAAGACCAGAGGGAGTAAGAGGAAGATGATCCTGTGAGTTACTGACCATTCTCATCCTCCTCTGACAGAGGATCAAAAATGTGTTTTATTTTAGGCAACTAAAGGATTCTGTTAAAATTGTTGATGCTTTAACTTATCAGATCCTCAGTTACAGCTCTGTTATTCAGAGCATCCTAGTATTCCTGTCTGTAAGAGCATGCACAGTTTCAGTGGAATTACTCCTGGGTATGAATTTGCTTAGACCAAATACTGAGTAAGTTGCTGAGTTTTATCTAGTACTTTCTAAACTACAAAGCTCATAATGAACTCTTTCATCTTGGAATACTATGCCCTTCTTGCCGGTTAGTTAACCAATTGCTTTCTGAAGTCTTTGTTTATTTAAAAAATCTATGACAAAAAAGCATTAACAAGTGACTTAATTCTTGTATCTGTGTCATACTGAACGAGTTCCCAAAAGTCCTGCATTATCAATAGCAAAATAGGTCCATGTTATTTATGACTGATGGGTGAAACACCTCAGCTCCATTTTAAGTACAAAAATAGCTGAAAAACCTACATATATTGAGAGAAGTTCACATGGTCTGTGTAAATGTAAACAGATTTTTGCTAGAAACCATTGAGACACATAGAAATAACCTGGGAAAATCAAGCTTTGAGATTGCCCTAGTTGGCTATATAAATAGTACAGCTTATAGCTGTATCCAAAGAATGATGGACCTGAAAATATGCAGCATGCACAAAAAGCAAATAAGTGGCATTGGAATTTTGTGTTTGAATTGCACACAAATTCCTGTTACATTTGAGCCAAGGGGAAGCTCTCAAATCAGACCTTCTAACAAATAGGTGCTGTCTATACTGCTACCCATCATTCTGAGCAAGTTTCTGAAGGTGAATTTGGTCCATGGCTTTCAGTGCTGCTCTTAGCCTAATTTCCTGCATCTACCAAAAATTATTTCTAAAAGTGATTCTCTTGTGGTACCTGCAGACACTTCTACAATATTTAGAAGATAGACAAGAAACAGCCAATAACGTAAACAGGTCGCAATGCTGTGGTTTCCAGATGCTTTGTATATATCCGTGGCAAAGACAGTCTGTTTGCCATTATTTTAACTGTTTAAATCATCTGATCTCATTTCTACTTGGGATACACTTGAATGCCCCAAAGAAGACATTTCTGAAGAGTCAACTGGGTTGTTTAATAACTCTGCTAGAATATAGGTGTAGTATGTGACAGATGAGTGCAGACTATCCAAAAGTGATAGTCAAGTGTAGCAGGGCATTGCTACTTCATAACAGTTGTACTGTGTAGTAAATCCTCCAAATAGCTCAATAGCTTGAGTCTTTAAAAGTTAACCCATTTTTACTGTGAAAAAGTGTCTCATAAGTCATAGCTACAGCAAATTAAAAGCTGCTATGTTAACGAAGATGTGGGAGGGTAACTGAACTAACAACTGCATAAGACATAGTTCTTACTGTAGCTGTCAATTATAACGTAATTGAATTCTCTGTGTATCTGCTTCTGCATTGGGCAGTCACTCCTATCTCTTTCTCCTTCATGCAGAATACTTGCATTTCTAGCTTTTTTTCCTAGCTTTACAAGCTTGAGCAGCAGCTATTCAAGCTTTCAAATACCAGAAGTCAGAGCTTGTTTTCCAGCATACTGATGAACTTATTTCAAGGAAGGAGGTTATCGGCTGTAGGCAAATAAATGTCAGAAAAATCAGTTACCTTTCGTTGGTCAACTATTAGCCATCATTTAGCAGTGCTTGATCAACACAGAAGAGGAAACACTGCTGATGTTATTTTGGACTGATCAGAGCATCTTCCTGTGCTTTTCACAAATATTAATGAAACTAGAGAAGAGCTCTGTTATGTTCTGGGCCCACCCCTGCTTCAGACAAACAAATAAAGCTTGCTATTATGTTTGTAATCAGGTAATGTAATCTAAGAATATTTAGATTGGTTTCTTTTAGAGTTGCAAACTCAGTATTGCTTTATGGATAATTGTGCCTGTATAATGGACCATTACAGATGGCACACTGTTTTCTATAGGCACATGATCCCTCTTGTGTGAGCAAGCAATGCCATGGACACAGCCAGCCAGGTTATTTTTGTATTGGCTCACCGATCAGTCTGGGTCTGGCAGATGCAATGTGATACAAATATGGTTAAGTGGTTTTCAGATCCAACTGAGGCCCAGAAGCAGGCTGTGTGTTTTCCCAACCAAGCCTGGCATTGCGCAGAGCCTGCTCAGGTGGGTCTGGGCTGTGTTCCCAGAACCAGGAGTGAGGAGAGCATGGTGGGGAGACAGAGAGTCGGCCTCTCCACAGAGCCTGCCCAGGTTCAACAGGGCTTGTTGGCCCCAATTTGGTGCCAGCCTTCCTGGATGTGCATCAAGTCATGCTTTTGCTCCTCTGCAAATAAAGCCTCTTGGAGCAGTGAGCGTAGGGTAGAGGCTTCAGAGCTGGCTGAAGCCCAACTCAGTAGTACATGAATTACCTGTCATTACTCAGGGTCCCAGGCCCTTATTCCCTTAGATAATACAGCTGACTATACTTTCAAGTAAGCAGATTTGCAGAACAGTAACAGTGACAGTCCTTCTGTAAGGATATGAAATGTTAATATACACAAGGTAAATCCAGGCATAAGAGAGACATTGCTAGAAATTCCTAGTGTCAAGGGGGTTTGTGGTGATAGTGAAGTTTTGCAGTGCACTGTCTATCTGTGCTTTGAAGCTTTCGTAAGAGGACTCTAGGTTATAACAGAATCATTACTTAGTTTTTCTTTATTGATGCAGAAGAGTGTACATTGGCAAGACTGGAAGACTGCTGGTTGGTAATAGTATTATAAACAAGGCCTTGAGCAATCTCCTCTAACTGGACATGCTTTGACTAAGAGGTTAAACTAGATGTGTCCCTTAATCCTACGTGATTTTGTAGCCAAAACACAAAGACTTAGCAATGCTTCTGTTCATATATGACATGTATTCTATGTATTTCATGTCTAGCATATTCTACTAATTACTTGCACTAACAGTTGTTCTTATGTTTCAGAATAGGTGGCTACTAATTAATACAGTGGATGGTACCAGCACTCTGTTTTTATCAAATTCTATCTTTTACTCAAATGCATCAATACTGTTGGTGTTTACGTCACGTGTAATTTACGTAATCAGCTTACACAACTTTTCTGATTTTTTACCAGTTAGCGTTGGCAAACCATATTCTGTATTCCCAATTCAGGCTTATAGATGGCATGTAAACACCCAGGTAACAGCAATGTGGTGACTTAGTTTGGCAAGAGACAAAGTTTCTTTCTTGGGAAGTGATTGAAGGATGTTCTAAGTGGTCTCCAGCAGAAAAAGCGAAATACTGATTGGTCACAAGTTCTCTATGACAGCTGACAGGCAAAAGTAGTGTGCCAGGGTAGAAGTGATGTATTTTGAACAGTGATGACATGTTGAGTTAGAACATAAGGCAAACAGAATAACAACAGATTGATTGAGAGAGTGAGTGGAAATGTGAAATTTGTGAGAGAGGATGAGTGTTGTAAAGTAGCCTTGATCGCATGCCTGATATGTTTGATTGCTATCTCTGCAGGCCTTGTGCCTTATTTTCAGGTAGAAAAAAAAATGCATAAAAGATATTAAGCTTTCAGTTTTAGCAGTCATGTAATACTGCAGTAGCATCACTAGCAAGTAAAGAACCAAAATGTTAGAAAACATGAAACTTCCCATAAGAAGTGTAGTGGGGTGGGGGAGGGAAGGATTCCTAAATCAGAGATTGAAAAAGAAATTAATCCAAAGTCAAGGATTTGCTATTTGCTTGTAAGCAATCCCATCGGGGTCAAAGCAATGCAGTACATCAGTGCTTCATATTGCTATGAAACAAAACTTCCCCCTGGAGCAGATTTTCCCTCTATATTCAACAGTTTGCATGGCATCAGTTGTTTGAGCTGGGCTGCAGTTCAAGTGAATAATAATCATTGTAATATAATGATGGGGCAGAAGGCTTATGACCTCTCAGGATTAAGATGATTTTGATAACCTAGTGTGAATTTCATCAGAATTAGGCATTTCCCAAGCATGTATCTGCTTTTAGGTAATGAACTTACTGATCTATACATTTCGAGGTTTGATTTAATCTTCAAAGGTTTATTCTTCTTTATGTTCAAGGTCAGGTCAAAACTTTGGGCCACGAAAGGTTGGCATTTGATGACACCTTTGATTTAAATGAAAGGTTGTAAGTATGATCCCTTTGGATCCGAAGTCTTGCTAACTGCATAGTACATGAGCAATGCCAGCAGCTATTTATGGTATGCACGTGGGTCAAACTTAAGTAGTGGTAGTTTATCGGAGAGATAAATTGGGAACTTGCTGTACTCTTAAATGAGAGGCTTGTATAGAAATGTCCCCCCGCTGTTTTTTGTTCCTGCCTTTCTTGTGTGGGCCTGTAAGCAAAACTATAGTGCTCCTTTAGTGTAGTTTTCCACTGATTTTCATTAGGCTGTTTCCCTAAGGGCTTTCAGTCTCTTGGTTATTTCCTTTTGACAGACCCCTGTTATAAGCTGTCATTGCAGGATACTGCTCTCGATATCATGCAATTAACACTGATTTTTGCAAGTAGTGAGGTCAGGTTTACCTGTCAAAATAGTGCCTTGTTTTAAAAGCCAGCTGGGAGACATGAGTGGCCAGTGGCTCTGGAGCCCACCTGTCTTACTGTGTGCCTGATCATCACTGCAGAGATGGCAGCACCTTGCACAAGGTTGTGAGGTATCAGGTCTTGCATCCATATATGAAGTCTTCATAAAGCAGAGACCAGCCCAAAACACCAAGGCTGGCATTGAATTCAAATGATAGGTGAAACTACCAGAAGAAATTATCATGAATCTTGTTTACATGTTGAAAACCAAGGCATAGGCAACTGCCCATTCCATATCATCTAACAGGCAAGTCATAATATAGTATAGACAGAAAACCGAAGTGGGACTCTTGATTCTTTACAGGGAATACTAGTGTTAAGATTTCATGTCTGTGTGTAGCTGTGCCTAGGTACACATATATATCTCTCTATATATTCAAGGATGTTGTGGTATATCCTTTAGTTTTCACAGGAAGTAATCCCTGTTGAAATGACCTGGCTCTGGATCAGGTTCCAAATGAGCCAGCAGAGGAACGGTGATGGTGACTATGGAAAGTATTTCATACTTAACAAGTGCTTAGCACAGAACTTCATATTAATCATGTTATAGCAAAATCTACCATGTGCTGTAGTGTGCAGGATAGATCTCATGAAAAATTAATCTGCAAACGTTCTTGGGACTCTGCAGAAAAAATAGCCCAAATCCATGTTTCTCACAAGAAAATTACCTAGTTTGAGAATTAAAAAGAATTACCCACTACTGTTACCTAATTCCATGATGACTGTGAAACAAATGAAGAATAGCTACGAAGCAAAATAAGTGTGAGCATCCAAAATCCAATTTTCTGTGGGAAGTATAGGCACTGTGCAGAGCAATTGGGACAAAGGTACCTGCTATGCTACCACTACAAATACTATTTCCAGTGTGCTTAAGATGCAAATATGTGTTATGCAGGGTGCTACATGCTTCAGAGTAATTTCTTATTTATCACATTTTGCATAGTAACTTTAATTATGTCTTACTGAAAACATCAATTTACTATAAAGCGAAGTATATTTCTTATTACTATTTTGCTGTTTTCATAACTCTGGAGTATAAATACACCGAAATGTTTGTTAGGAGATATTGAATACTATAAGAATGTCTTGGTTCTGCTTTTGAAAACTGTCAATTAACAAGCATTCTAATTAAGAAAAAGGGAAAAGAAAAAATGCAATTAAAATTGAGGCACTTCATAAATTGTCTTTTTTGCTTTTTAAATAATATGTACAGTTCTATAATATAGCATAACAATGTAAATGAAGCTCTAAAAATACAGCATGCCAGAAACAGATTCCAAAACCTATCTAGAAAATTATAAATGTGTAATTAAAATAAGAAACTGAGAAAATAACTATTTGTGGACTTAGACATAAAATAACTATACACAGTTTAATCTTAAAAAATCTGTGGTATTCTCCCTGTTTAATGGAATTCCATTTTTGCTAATTCAGTTAGCTGACCAAACTTACTGATGTCCACTGTTACCTGGTATCAAATTCAGCAAAGAGAGACTGGATATAGCTCGGCCAAACCGAGAAGAGAATTTGGTATGTTTTGTAAGAATGATCACTTTGAGAGATAACATTTTTAAGCTTTTATGGGATCTTTGAGCAGTACAAACTGACCTAGATCAAATTAGTGGTGCTGGGATTTTACCAGTCAATAATCTGATGAGAAAGTATTCACACATTTTCTTTTCTTTTTTTTTTTTAAATTGGAAGATACAGAAAATGAAAAATGTTCCTATGAGCTCTTCTTCAGTCCCAAGATTTTTAGCAAGAAATATGCTTAAAGGCCAGCTCCACAACAGAAGACTCAGTTTAAATGCTTTTTGAATTAGATAAGAAGCATGGAACTCAGCGCTATTCTTAATGCGCTAATCATCACTTGTTTATTTTAGGATTCATTTCCCTCAGGCCCTTTCCTTGTAGATGCCCCATTTTCAATAAACTGCATTATGTTAGGAAGGCCTTATGGGTTGAATTCCCTCAGTTAATAAGGTGCCCTGCGTAACAACTGCCTGTAACTCAGGCTTGTTGTCATTCAGGTATTAACAGGACAACAAAAATTAACTTCCTCTGCAAAGGGGTGATTTCCCCTGAGTACATAAAATGAGTAATTAAGCTGGTGAAGAGCTTTCTAACTCTGTCTCCTCATCAAAGAGTAAATCCAATTCCTCTATGCCAAAGAAAGAAGCCTTTGAAGAAGTTTGGGGGTGTCCCAATACAGATCAGAATAGATGCTTTTCTTTATAAACTGAATTTTTTATAACTTGAGAGCTATTTTCTTACTAGAACCAGTCTGAATGAGTATTTTCTCCAGCTGTTCACTCTCCACACACAATTTAACTTATCCTGAGCTCCATACTCTCTCCCTGCACAGTTGGTAACATGCCCCTTTTTTCAGTTCATTGATACCTGTGTCTGTGAGTGTCCCCAGCTTGGTTTTAGTTCTTTCTTTCTTTTTTTTTTTTTTAATATACGTATGTATATGAATATTTTGCACCATTTACCAAGCAATTATTCAGTTTGGTAGGAGGGTTATAAATAAGGTGACCTCTGAACTTGATTTGGGAGCAGGAATGTTGCCTTTGCATCTTCAGGAGGTGTTTTGAAGTCTATATCTACATGAAAATAAAGCAATTCTGTAGTCATGGAACAATGAAATTTATAGGAGAGGGATGCAATGAGATCATCTAGATTTAAAAAAAAAATATATATATATATAAGCAAGAGAATATAATTATTTTGTAACAAGTATAGATACAAAGACCCATATCAGCTAAGGGTGTGGAAGAGAAAAGTGATTGGTAGGAGATTGAGAGCTGGGAACAGGGGAGCAGATTAAGGAATCAGCAGGTAGGAAAATGAGACACTTCTGAGGTGGAGGCAGAGAAAGAAAATAAAACAAAGGGAAAGGGTTAAAGTTGCAATTAAAGAAGATGACAAAACTGTGAACAAGGATTAAAGCAGTCATGCAAGGGAATTTGAGGGAGAATGACATGCTGCAGGAGTGAGGAAAAAAAGGATTCTAATGGAGAAGCAAGAGAAGAGAACGAATGTGACTAAGAGAACAACGCATTGAGTGATTCCCCTTGCTATTCCTTTCATAGAAATCTGGGCAACATTGTGTTCATCAAGCTCTTGTACTGTCATCGGTTCATGAATGGGTGAGTCCGGATGAAGGCAGTGCCTTGCCTAATAATGCTGTTTATTCTTCCTTTGAGCATCAGATGTACTCTGGCTTTTAGTGTATTTTCTGGCTGGGTGTTTCAGGAAATATATGGTTACAGAGGGTAACTCCATACCAGAAAGAGAGGCTCCTCAATTCACCCTATCAAAACATTGTAACAAGCACTTGGACAAATTCTGTTGGTCTGTGAGAGTCTGCAGTCTATCAGTGCTGCAGTAAACTGGCAGGGTTTTTGTCCATGTGAATTCTGTTGTACCCTGTGAAAATCTCATTGCTTCCATAGTGAGGAAGGCAAAGTAGAAGAGATGGAGCAAAGGGTTATGGATGTTAATGAATTTGGGATAGGCTCCAGAGAAGTGGTGGGAGAGGTACAGTAAGATCTGGAAATGTCAGAACTGAAAAGCAAAAGAAAAGGAGAGATCAAGAATTAGAATATTTCAGAAACATAACGGATACCGGTGAAAGATGGCACAGCACAGACTTGAAGCCATGTGTAGTTGTTTTAGGGGAGGGAAATGAAAGCACAACAAGATCATAATAAGCAATTACTGGGAACTTAATTCCATTCTGTGTTTCTTCTACACTTTAAAATGATAAAACACACAAGGCAAATCAGTGGAGGAGAAAGTCAATTACAGTAGCAAATCAATTAGGGTAAAGAGTCAAACCAATCAAAACTGCAAGGTAACTAATGAAGGACAATTAACAACAATAAGTAGATCTAGTGCTGCTCAGATTCAAAAATGAAAGGAAGACACAGAAGTGACATCAAGCTTTAGAGGCTATCAAAGGTGCTCTGTTCAGAGAGAAAATACCCTGTGGGCCTGAACTCTTTGTATTCAGTGTGCCAACTTCAGGTTGTATCAGGGTGAGGGGAAAATTATTTCATAAGCTTCTATGGAACTGTTGGAGTGAGTCCAGAGGAGGCCGTGAAGATGGTCAGAGGGCTGGAGCACCTCTCCTATGAGGACAGGCTGAGAGAGTTGGGGTTGTTCAGCCTGGAGAAGAGGAGGCTCCAGGAAGACATTATAGCAGCCTTCCAGTACCTAAAGGGTCCTACAAGAAAGCTAGAGAATGACTGTTTACAAGGGCATGGAGTAATAGGATGAGGAGTAATGGTTTTAAGCTGAAGGATGGTAGAGTTAGATTCACTGTTAGGAAGAAATTCTTCCCTACGAGGGTGGTGAGGCACTGGAACAGGTTTCCCAGAGAAGCTGTGGATGCCCCTTCCCTGGAAGTGTTGAAGGCCAGGCTGGATGGGGCTTTGAGCAACCTGGGCTAGTGGAAGGTGTCCCTGCCCAGGGCAGGAAGGTTGGAACTAGATGGGCTTTGAGGTCCTTCCCAAACCACATCATTCTGTGATTCTATTTTTCTACTGATATTTACTGTTAGTGTAATGGAAGTCCAGTGTCCCATTCTACTTGACTGTTACCAATCTGATGGCTGATCCAAAACCTGCTTGGTATGCTCTGTTGTCATCTGTGGGCTTTAGTTATACCCCTAAGGTCTTTGAACCAGCTGAATTTAAAGTATTTAAGAGTAGATGTTTATATTGGAAATTAATTTATTTCTGAAGATAAAGAACATACAAGATAGAAAAATCACGAGGCAGCTGTGTGCCTAAAATTACACATTGTAAGCACTCTCCAGAAAGAAGAGTGCCCATGTGCCACTGTCAGTCTTAGAAGTCATCTCACCATTCCTTGACTAATATCTGAATGTAAGGAAAGAACAGCTTAGTTTAAATCTGCCTGTGTTGATTCTTATATAAACATTTTTACATTACAGACCCCTCTTAACATACATGAAGGACCAATGACCTTTTTGGTAGAGGCAAAAAAGAAAAAAACAAAAAAAACCCCTAGTTTGCTGTGGAAAAGCAGAGATTAGTAATCCAAACTGTGCTACTAATGGTGTTGACATCTTTTATAGATTTCCATTCAATCTTAGCTGATACTTGACATTCTCCCTTATACCGAAGCACACTTTATTCTAAATTGTCCCCATAGAGAACAGCACTGCTTGATATATTCAGAATTAGATTGGCTAGATGATCTTAATTCAAGAAAGTACTGAATTTGTCTGTGGTTCATCTATAATGCACTAAAAGGAAAATTCCCCAGCTAGACAACTAAATTATTAACTCATAAGTCTATGTGTTGTAATTTGTGTATAGTAATAACTTTTCTTTAAGTAGGATTGAAAATGTGTATGGAGAACGTGAATTGAATCAGAAATAATTAGTTATTTTCAAACAGAGGGACAAATTGTGAAGCTGGACTTAATGGGAGAGGTCAGACTTTTGCCTACCTGAAGGGTGCTCTGCCAGTCATGGACACACCGAAGCTGTTACTACCAGTGCAGCAGCTGCTAGGAAGCAAATGTTGAGGTTAATGCTTAGGATAAGATAAATCCAGATGTCTTTCTCCCAGCAGATACAGTCAAAAATAGAGACAAGGTGATGGACACTGTAAAGGAAACATTTTTTTAGTGTTTAACTGAGTTTCCAATGATACCAATATCTGTATTCTTGCCTCACAAAATTTTGAATTCTGACACAAAGCTGTTTCACTAGTTGGTCTGTCCATATGCCTGGTGTGGAAATACTCAGCAGCTTTTAAGTAGGAGCTAGTTATTTTTACCTCTAATCCAATTTACTTCTCAGAAACCCTAAATTTTTCTGACTGAAGAATACAGATCTTATCCTGAAGCCCCAAAACAAATCAGTTAAATCTGTAATCAATAATTATACTCTATCTTTAGGGTTATAAATCTGTACATAACGTGTGTACATGTGTGCTAGCATGGTCAAGTCTCTGATGTGCTGTAATAAGCTTGATGGCTCTGGTCTTTGTAGTTCTTTGTCATGCGTATTATTTTGGTCTCAAAAATGCTTTGCTCCTGTGAAGTGGATGCTATTTATTTGGAGTGTTTTACCTGTCTAAAGCAGCCAGCAAACCCATTTTTAAGTATAGAAGTGGTGATGTGTTGGTGTTGAGGTTCTTTTCCCTCGTGGCCCTGCTGAACAAAGTCTGCTGTGGTGGATCAGAACTGTTCTTGATTTTCCCGTCTGCTTACTTAGCTAATTAAAATAACAAATCTTCACAGCTGTCTGCTTTAGATTCATCCTTATCACCATAAACTAATTAAAATAATGCAACTGGTTGCAACTCATTAAATATCAACTATACCTTTCATATAATTATAAGCCTTAAACCCAACAAAACCACAAAATAAAACAAAAACTTGGTTCCTCTGCTCTTTCTTCCTTAGCTAATTGTAACTGTTTTCTGAAGATGCCTGCATGTTAACTTTTTTTTTCTCTGATATGTTCTTGCCGTTGTATTTTTGTAGCCTCCCACTCCATCTTTTCTCTTGTCACTGTTAAGTTCTGAAGAGTGAACATCAAAATACTCAGGGTTTCTATTCAGTTTAGTTGGGCACCCTACAGAATGTATGGTTGTTCAAAGCTGTCAGGTCAACTTGGTGGACTGGAGAAAATGCAACAAGAACTATAATTCAAGAAAGAATTTAAGTGCTGGCTTAATTTTGTTTCCCAGTGGCACATCTATTAATGTGCTTTAATATGATATAGAATCAAGATTGTGGTCTGTATGTAAAATTGTTTCTAAAATGAGAGATGGACTTTTCTAATTGTAGAGAGAGTAGAGATCCCTAAATTGGAAAAAATAAACTTTTATTGGCTTTTTTTTTTGTATCCAAACTAATATATGTTGCCTAAAAGCCATGGTGATCCTAATGTAACTGATCAGACAGGCATATCTGGCTTTGATGCTCTGTTTATAAAATAGTAGGGATTCAGTACTACTCTACTTTAAAAAAAAAAAAAAAAAAAAAAAACAACCAACAACAACAAAACAAAAAAACCAAACAAACAGAAAAAAACCTCTCCCACCAGTTTTACTGCGGATTTTTCCTATACTGTAACTTAGTATTCTTCTCAGGGATTAATGTTTCTACACCTTTGAAGCAAGTTTAATCATTTATTTACTGCAAGACCTTCACTTTTAATTAGGTCTTTCCTGTCTTTCTTTTCTTTCTTTTTCCCCAAGAGAAATTTTCCTTACACTGTTCTGTGCTGAACTCTACTTCGGTTTTGGCAGACCTACTTTTAAAGGGCTTCCTTACCCTTTCAACACCTGACAGACATTTTTCCAGTACAAACAATTAATACCTTTCTGTTTTCTTTGTTCTGTTTTTGCCCATTCACTGTTACCGAGTTCTAAAACAGTGTCTGGCCAAAAATGGACAACAAACCTAAAAGAAAATCCAGATTCCAATTTGTTCATCCCTGGTGTCTGTCTTCAGATCTGAAATTGCTTTAAAAGCCTGAGGAGGAAGACTTATCACACCTCTGCACGGCAAAAGCAGTAAAAAGGGATCATTTTGCTTACCTCTGCAACATCCCTTGCTGCAGCTGCCAGCACACAATAATTGTATACAGGGTTATTCCATAACGTTTTAAAATGCTTCCTCAAGGAAGATGCCTTAACATGTACCCCAATTGCCCTTCTGAACAAGGATCGCTCTCTGAATTGAGTTCTGTGGCTTGTGGTTGCAGTTTTTGCTTTATGCTCAGGCTGGGCAGGTGCTTCTTAAATGGCATGCAGACTGGTGGGATAGGAACTGCACTTGCAAATGGCTAGCTATACAACTACCTGCCTGTTCTTTTGCATAAATACCTGCTTTGTGTCCTTAATTAAGGCCATTTGGAGGGAAGTTTGGCATGTGATTTCCTCTTTACAGGTGTAATTGCATGTTCCTGATTACGTAAACATCCTGCTATTTTGACACCCCTTGTGTGTCTACATTATTAGAATCTAACATTTTTAGCAAAACACAGTTGGAAATACAAGACAAAATTAGGTATTCTGCCTTTTTCCCTTCTAGTATTAAATGTGTGATGAAAGAGCTGAAGTGAGTCATAAAGGACAAGGAATACATTCTAAAGTAGCAGTTCCCAAACTTTCTTGCTTTGTTCTGTGTTCTTAAAACTAGTCTCTTTTTTTGTTCCACTTTTGTCTTTATGCAGACTCGTGTTTCCATGCTTTCCACTAAAATAAATGCCAGAGAAAACCTAAACACTTCAATTTATAACTTCCTTTTTAAATATTGCAGATACAAAGACAATATATCAAAGGGAAACACAATGAAGGAAGCATTATTATTAATGTTTTCCATGTTGCTTAAATTATAAGAAACAATCAAAATACTATAAATGACTTGCTCGCTTGCATTATGCTGCTGAGCTACAACAATGGCTTGTCTTTTTAAGTTATTTAATTTGAGCTTCCTGCCCGTTCTGAGCAGACATCAAAGTTCACCTTCCTCACTCCTGACAAAATTCAAATGAAGAGAAAAACAATGATTTAAAGGAGCACCTGGGGAAATCAAAGCCTGGTAGTAGCAGGAAGCATGTGCTTGCTCCACAGTCACTTTTTGTCAGTTGAGGTATCGGTAAGCTTCAGTTAAAAGTCTGGTTTACTTATTTTCAGTGGTGAATAGGGCAGAGAAAGCCATTCTTGAAGAGAAATGTGAAGCTTAAGGGTTCAGTCAGACACCAGCCTAAACTTGTTCCTTTGCCACAAAAAGTTGCTAAGCTACGCTTTGTTGGATTTGAACTTGAGTTCATCATCACATGACAGTTCAATCAAAAGCTTTTTTCCCCTGGGTGTTGTGAAGCCAGGTGGCAAAATGTCTTCTGTGAAAATTGGACCTCTGATCCAACTTTGATTTTTTTTTTTTTTTTAACTGATTGTAGAGTATTAATTAAATTCTATGCCTAAATTCAGGCAGTGTTTTTTATTTGTTGGTACACATGTGTATATATCTGATACATCAATACCAATAGTTATGTTGGGATAAACTTTCGGTTTATTTTTAAAGAGGGATTTAATATTTGGCATATTTTCCCTATTTCTTTTGTGTTTTATAAATTACACTGTCTTTAATGCTGTCCTTGTTTTGTCACAAATATTAAAAGGTGTAGCTTTCAGTTCAGTTTTCTGGCATACTCAGTTCATTGAGATGTGCAAGCAAGTTAATAGGCCAGTCTTCATGGCCACAAGTCATTCGCGAAGCAATCTGTACGTTCAAAGCTGAAATCACCATGAAAAGCTTTACCTTGAAAAAGATAAAGCAGACCTGTCATAGACAAGTCAACACCTTTCCACATGAGAGCTATCTTACTCATGCTTGGAGAAGACTCTGATCACTTCCCGTTTCACTGAACAAAACTGAAAACAAAAATGAGCGTGTCACTTCTGGTTTAATTACATTTTCCACCTTTTCACCCTGATCTAGGATGACTTTCAGATTGATGGGCAATTTGATGCAACCTGCAGTTTCTGAAGGATACTACAGAGGAGGAGTGAACTTAGCACTGGCACTGCCAGTTGAGTTTTTGTCAGAAATTCACTGTTTCCCAAGCATTGTTCACACTATCACAGGAGACGCTTACCCATCTATGCCATTCACCAACTACTCCAGTAAACCAATGAATTTTGGGTTTTTTGCCCTTGTCATTGTACATCTTGATATGCCTTCAAAAATCAGAAAGTCTCCAACTACATATTCAGGAGGCTGAAAATTAGTGATATCAGTATTTGTACATCATTATGATGAGTAGTTCTTCTGTTTCATATGTCCCTTGTGGCTTTTTTTTTTTTTTGACTTTCAAATAGGGAGCTCCTGGCTACAAGGGAGACAAGGTAAGATTTTNAATTGTGATATCTTCTTCATGAATAGTTTAAGGAATAATGTAACAGATAACTTAAGGAATAGCACCTGTGTCTCAGGAGCTGACAACATGGTGTCCTCTTGTGCAACTCTTCAAATTTGTTAACTTTGGCAATTTCAACAATATCAAGCTTGTGTTGCAGCTTGCTTCAAAGAGCTTTTTAATAATGTGAGCAAGAGCTGGTTTTTGCTTTTTGTTTCAATTTGCTTCTCAAAGGCATTCCTCTCAATTTGTTTTTTATTTATTTATTTTTTAAGACTTTTACTCTGTATTAAGATGCTCCTGAAGCAGGAAATGCTTCTTTAGATAACAGTTCATGAGAAATGATGCCCCAAGGCACTGATTTGCTTTCTTCACCACTGCAAGGAAATCCACAAGATAGATACTTGGGAACATACATTCTTACAATCTTCTGCTGTCTGTAACAAGAAGCTGCAGACAGCACTAGATCTCTTCAGCTTTCTCGTGAAGGCTGTGATTCACAGTCACCTTTTTCATCAACAACTTCTGTGTTTTCTTTGTATTTTTCTATTGAATGTACTGTTACCAGCTGAAAATTACATATATAAATATGAAATAACTTTCATGCAGACCTTATATAAATCAATGCAGTCATTTGAAGACAAGACTTGAAGATGAAAAAGACATTTTAAATGCAAGTAAATTCCTTATCTTGAGCTGAGACTTCAGAATGAATCCAGAACTGTCCTTAAGGAGCTAAATACTTTCTTCACCTTTTAATGTGAACAATCAACATTTCAATGAATACCTGCCCTGGAGAAGATACAGAATGCTCAAGTCTACTGGTATATTTCTCATGTTCTGTGACTTCTGAAATACAGGTTTAAAATAATAGATAGTAACTCAAATCTATTAATCAGTTTCAGACAGAAGTTGCATTAAAATCAATTGTTTTTTTCCTTGATGCAGTAAAGTAGTATATGTATCACTGTTTTAATATTATTATTTTACTATAAACATTTCTGACATCATTTATCCTCTCAAAGATTTGTGCTAGGGAAAAAAGGGCAGGGTTAAGAAAATGACAGCATCAGTGAAGTGATTCTTTATAATTGTTTAATGCTACAAAAACCTAACTTGTTTGTATTTGTGCACTGTGGTAATTTGCCACTTCAAATGGAAGATTATATCTAGAGATGGATCATTGTCATTAAAATACTTTATTTCTCTACACAGTGCAGTGAACAGATTTCTCTGGGAAGCTGGAGGATGTTCAGGCACTGAGAGCTACAGTCCAAAGGTTCTCTGTCTGATGGTCCCAGAAGTGTTCTTGGGACCATCCCTTGGATGTCCCATCTGTTACAACTGCTATGACTGGCAGTCCTTCAGAGCAATACGTGATTTCCCAAACAAAACATTCACTTAAGACTTGATAGGAGCAGGATTACCCACAGTGTTGTCTTTTGCTATCCAGGATTTCTGCATGGTGGCATTTCAAATGCTTTTAACTAATTTTAGAAGAGAGATTGACAGTATATTAAATTTTTTGATAAACAGATATATTTCTTACAACAGGCAAAGAGTTTATCTCTAAGCCCTAATCTCCTTCTCCAAAGTTACTGCTGCTGGAAACTACAGCAATGACACACTAATGGCAATGCACTTCTGTGTCCTATAGATACGTGCTAGGAAAAATTTGGGCCTTTTGTAAGTTGTTTTTTTCCCCATAACTTTTCTTCCCAATTTTTCTGTAAATAAGCTTTGTCTGCATAGGAGTTGAGGTATGCATCCCTGTACAAAGTCTCATTCTCAGGATGTTCTCCCTGTAGGATTGTGCTACAGCAGTAGAAACAGAAGGGATGAGATGGCATGGGGTTGAAGAAGTGGTTTTAAAAAGTCAGTTTTTCATACAAAGCCAACTTGCCTAAGGTAGAAGACTAGTACCTAGTTTCATGTACTGTCCATGGAAAGCAAGATGCACAACTTAAGGGGCAGTTCCACAATAACTGAGTCAGTTGCACGGTACATTTTCCCTGCGTCATGTTACTGTGTGAACACATTGTTGACACAGGGGAGATGACAGAAAGAACGGTGAGGGACGTGTTGTCATGTGTCCTTGGGCTTCTCTGAAAAAGAGGTTCAGGTGTTGCCTTCCACTGATTGTTGAAAGCTCATTCTGACAGATGCCTGGCGTAAAGTCTTCTCTGTATGTCCCTAAAGGGTGAATCAATAGGCTGCTGAGACATAATTACTTACCTACTGTTTCTAAATTGTTAACAAATCATGCAATTGTTCATTTCTACTGGATGCAAAAAAGAAAATAGAAACCTTGTTGGCTGATACTAGTAACTCATAATGCCCAATTGTGATTTGCGATTGCAGAAAACTTTATAGCAAACCAGTTTTTTCACAGCTCCAGAGTCTCTGTACATGATGCTTTGTGTACAAGCATTGAATATTCCTGCTTGCTAAGGCTATTTCCCTTTTTCTGTTCAATTTATACAAATATTTTATATCTACTATTGCAAATGTATTCTTGGTTTTCTTTCACAATTCCATTAATGTATTTGACATGTAGGAGCATTTTCAATGTGAAAAACTTGCAGCTCTAATCCTGCTCTCCTAATGCACAGAATTTCACATGACATTTTTGCCAGTGCACATGCAAGTCAATAGGGTGATTTGAGCCAGTCAGATTCTGCCCTTGCAGATCCTGGCACCGTATCTTCCTTTAATTGTGGGCTGATCACAAAGCTAATCAGCAACAGATCTGTGAGAATTAAGTCCTTATACTCATGTGCAAGGAGGGGGGGCGGGGAAGCTTTTTGTGGCTGTGCAGGAGAAACTTCAGGTTGCCAGAGCCCTGAGACAGAATTATCCCACCTCCCTTTTCTTGAAGGGAGAAAACCAAAAGAAATCAGATGCCTCCAATTAATGAAGCTAAGTTTCAGTAGACTAAAATATATCAAATTGAACAATATGACTAAAAGAGGGTAATCAAATAGAGAAAATCCAGATGTTTTGCTCTGTAGATTAGTCTTAAAAATGAACATGTTCTCTCCTTACTGTGTCCTAGCTAGTCAGGTCCTTTCCTCTAGCCCTGTTTTTCAGCCAAGTGACTTTCTAAGGCTTTGAAACATTTTAGACAACTTTTACCATGAACAAAGGTAAGTGATGTAGCAGTTGAAAATACAAAAGAAACATTTATTGGCTGTTATACACAGTGGGCAGCTAGTAGGTGGGCATTATTTCCTTGCCATCCTTGGTGTCTCTGTTGCCATGTGGTTATCAGGCAACAAATGGTCAACCTCCATGGGCCCCGGCAAGGGGCTGATCTTCAGCATCAATAATTTGCCATCCTTCTACTGTTTTTTTTCTATATGACTTTGTACTTTCTCACATCAGTGTTTTTCTGTCTTGAACTGTAATCTATCTCTGTCTCAACAATCTAAACTCTGCCTGAAGTTTTACCTTTTACCTGATTTTTTCATGGCTTATATCCACACGCTCTCTAACAGTTGATTCCTCAGAAGTTTGAGCCAAGGTTATGCAAGTTGTGTATTGTATCACACGCAGCTGAACCCCTGCAGAGAAGGTTACAGTTTCCTGGATGCTAAGAAAGTGTCTTCCCATTGCTTCTTGGAACGCTGTGGCATGTTTCTGGATTTCCTCAGAGAAAACTCATTCTGCACTGTCACTGCAAATCACTTGGCTCACCCCTGCCTGACTTTTCCCATGGTGTTCTCGTGATGCTCTCAGGAGACATGAAGTCTGTCTTCCCTCTGGAAGTTACTGCCTGACCCAGAGTGTCCGAGGTAAACAGTCAGCCTTCATCTTTACTGCCTAGCTCTACCTTTCTCTATATTAAAGTGGTACATGCAGTACTTGCTATTAACTCTGAACAAATGAATCAAACAGTTCTGCAATCTGCCAGAGGTAATAAGATTTTTGACTGAGCTGTCTCCAAGTGGATCTTAAAGTTAGATATATGCTTTGGTTCCTTGATGTTGCACTGCCAGGCACCCCAGCAGCCATCCAGTAGGAGGTTGTATTACAGTTACATACAAAATTACTTCATCGGGGTTGTTTTGTGACTGTTGAGATCATTGAGCAAATCAGTAGGGAGCAGAGACCCTGTTGGCAATTCTGATTCATAGGCTGTATGGCTGTAGGAAGAAGAATGGTGAAATCTCCACTGGGGAAAAAATAAATAAATAAATAAATAATGTTGTAAGCTAAAAGAAGATATCTCAGCGACTCTGCGTAGAAAAGAATGCGTTTGACTTGCTAGTGTCAAGAACAGGTGTTCTTGAAACAAGCTTTTCCTCGTGAGTGGAAAATCATAGGCAGGGGCATTCTGGCAAAGAAAACCTTGAGCCTTCACTGGCAGGACTCGATGCTAAAAGTGTTGTCTCTTGTGAACTGTACTAAGATGACAAGTTGTTGGAGCCAGGGGGGTGTTTGTTAACAAGCAGGTTTGGGGCTGATCTGGAGCGTCCTGCTGGGAATGCTTCCACAGATGGCCACGCGTCTGGTGATTTTCCAAAGGCTCATTTCAGGAATAGCGCTGAGGTGATCAAAGCTCAGCAAAGGAACTTCTGGGCTTGTAGTTTTAGGTTTGGTAAAATGGATTAAGGGACAATAGATACCACATTTACCTGGCCTTTAAGGTAGATTAGTTTATAGGAGTTTAAATTCTGTAAATAAAACACAAATCCAGAGGCTCATCTTTCCAGTGAGTTTTCTAAGAGTTGATATCAGGGAATAAGGCATTTGTAGCTTGCTACTTGGCATATTCAGCAGAAACCAATAAGAACAGTCAAGTGTTCCACATTTAGTCAGGGAAATATAAGTGATTTGGTTAATAATTAAGCTAGTTCCTTTCATTTTAACCTCTCGTTTTTCTAGAGTGGGGAAACAAATTTCAACTGCTTTTGCTTTCTAATAATGTACCTCCTGTGACATTGTTTGATGGGCTTCATTCAGGTGTGTTGAAATTTCCTGGAGAGAAGTCTAAGCATTCAAAAATGTGCTTTCCCTGCCTCCAGTTTTTTCTGGTTATTTGGCTTTTTCTTTAGTTGTAAAGGCTTTTGTAATAGAGCTGGCTGAATACTTTCAGACAAAAGGGGAAAAAAAAAAAAAAGGTAGTTTCATGTAAAAAAATTTTTTTTTTTTTTTTGAGTCCCAAATGTTTCATTCATAATGTCCCTTGTCTTGCCAAGTGCTTGCCAAGCCCAGAGCAGGGTGCCAGGTGATGAGTGCCTGGATTCCTCACTGGTTGTCCTAGGGGGGCATGGATGCAGGGAGCTGCCAGGGCTTCAGACCTTTGGTCAGTCTTCTGCTGCCTGAGCACCAGAGTTTCCTGTTGCTCCTCAGTGAAACTGTCATCTTTGCTCTGGTCATGAAAGCTGACAGGAACATCAATATCACTAAGTGGTTGTGGGGCCTGGGGAATTTAGCACATGTTAGTTTTTGGTCTGATTTGGACTGTAACTTAGAAGAGTAAAACAAAATCAACCATGAATGGAAACCCTGTTTTCTAGCTAGCTCTTCTGTAGCCCTCACCTTGTGCTAATGAGGAAAAGAAAATTGCAGTCTCTTGTGCTGGAGGCAGTTTATACCCACTTCTATTTGATTTTCAATAAGGCCAGTTCAAATTTCATTGCTATTAATGCATTTAAGACTTAATGCAAATAGTCATTAATGTTTGTAACTGGTATCCACCAAAAAAACCCCACAGAAAAATGATGACCAGAAGATTCAACTCAATCATGTTAATGTACAGAGTTCAATGTGGTAGAAATTATGTGTTTCCTCTACTTTAGCTGAGTACGGACTTTCAGGCTTTTCACCCTTCCAGGTTTTAACTGTCTAAACTCTGCTGTCCAGCTCAGCAACTGGTTGTACAAACTGGCATAGATATCACAGTGCTATTCATCTTTTGCAGTGAATAAGGCGAGCGTTAGAAATGCTGCCTTATCCGAGCAGAGTAAGATGAGATTCCTTCCCCTAGGATGAGGAAAAAAATATATTCCTGATTCAGTGCTGAATGGCTCATGTTTCTCCTGTCCCAAACAGGCATAAGGTTTTTTTATCTTGCATTTATATTCTTAATTTGCCCATAATTGCTTTCAGGCATCACATCTGAGGCCAGCCTTCATTAATATGTTAATTGTGCAGTCCCTCCCAGTGGATTTATCCAAAGCTAAGAGTAAACAGAAAGGTTTATTCCCCCGCCCTTCCCCTAAGCCCTCTAAACAGAAAAATATTATTCAGATGAGATACTTGACTAGGCTCGGAACTCGGTGATGGTGGAGTGTGTTTATTTCACATTTCTGGATCTGCCCAAAATAGCTGATCAGAGTCCCTCTGTGGGAACAGATCGGAGGCTCATAAGGTCAGATCAAAACTGGGTGGGTTTTTTAGGTGCAGGTAAGAACCACTATACACATTTCCCCCGTCCTATTCTGCATGGATATGCTAAATTAATAAAAAAAAAGCGCCCCAAAAACCTGACATTATCAAAGTACTACAGGGAATTACCCAGATACTTTCTGTTAATGTGAGATGTGCAGAGGATTTGCCCACACTGTTTTTAAAATCTCAGCTAAAACATTTTAATGGTGAGTATTTTCAGAGAATGAAAAATACAAGGTGCCCTGTAAAACAGGCTCCTTAGCTATTTATTGCCTTTCTCAGCTCTTCAGTTGGATTTATATAAAGGTCATTTACAGAAAAATCTTACAGACTTCATTTTAGAGTTGTCCTGAAGACAGCCCTTGAAGCTTTCCAGTTAGGAAGGAAGGATGATAACATGAGTTTGGGTTTTTCGGGGTTTTTTTTAAGAATTTAAATTATTTGTTGGAATGAGGATTTTTCCAGCAACCCCTCTCTCTCTCTCTCTGTTAGGACTGATGATAAACTGTGCAAGGAAAGGCTAGCAGCAACAAGGTGCAAAAATAATTCACTGCTTGTTCCTTTATTTCTTCCTTTTATCCTGCCACAGGTGGGGGCAGCTTGTGAAATGACTGTAGGTTGGCTGACTGAGTAGGGGTGTTAATTGTCAGCTGTAATGGATGTGCTAAAGGCTTCCCAGAAAAGTTTGTGCTTCTGTATCCATTGGTATCCTTCCCATTTTTCTAGAAAACTTAACCCTTTTTGGTTCCCCCTGCTGCTGACTGTCATCTTTTGCAGTGCTCTCAGTCCTGCCCATAGTCTGTAACTGGCCTCTTCACCTGCCCAGTACATCCCGCTCTGGCCAAAGGCTCAGCAAGCCTCTGATATACCGTGCATTATGCATTTTGTAGGCATAGAAAACAGAAACTAAACCACGCCAAGAGGGATGCTAGCTGTTTTAGGACCCATTCTAGTAAAGCCTGAGGTGCATGTGTGAGCAGAAAAAATCACATGTGCGTATTTGCAACAGATGTAGAGGACTCATACCTTTCCTTCTGTTTAAATACTACTTCAAATGTATTCTCATCCCCAGTCCTTAGATATTCATGCTTATATTCCTCATCCTTGCAGGTTACATGGATGGTCACAGCAGGCATATGAGAAAATCATTTTGGCAGCCAGAAAATGAACAAAACAAATGTCTACCTCTGCTCCTTCCCTAAGCTTTTGCAAACTCACTCAGTCCGTCAGATTCTTTATTACAAGTCAGGATTCATTCAGCAGCTGAAATTGTGACTCAGATACCTCATCTTTCCTTCTCTGAAACTTGCTGACTTGTGCTCTCTGTCAGTCCAGCTTTTTGGATCCATGTACTTTTTACCCATACATGATGAGTATCTGCTCTTTATACATAATGGCATGTGCATTCAGTGTGACTGTGCTGCCTGCTTCTCTATTTCAGATACTGTCAATGAGATGCGATGCCTTTTATTTTTCATCTAAATATTTTTCCTGCTTCTGGTTACCTGGATCTTTCACATATCTGTTACCTCCTTTCCATCTATGTGCCCATTTGCAGAGTATTGATAAAAATTGATTTTTGTCCTGTGAGTAAATTGTACTCAGATGAAAGGAATTGCTCCTACAGGATGTATGAAGGATTTTTGCAGAAAGCACCAGAGGACCATTGAGAGGTATTTTTCATAGCTCTGAAGACTTTCATATAGGTTTGCTGATGATAAGCCAGATGAGAAGGTGCTGTGGACTCCATTAATAGGGACTCAGGGACTTTACATCAGTGTGGTGGTACTTCTCTAAGCTGGCATGGCACTTAGAGGCGTGCTTAGTCTGCAGCTAAATTCTTGTTTGAGGTAGTGTTTAATTCTCAGTCTTCTCATCCCTAGCCTTCCTCCATAAATTACCTGCAGGGACCTTGAGTGATTCTTTCATCAAAGCTTTAGGGAACAGATGTATTTCTGTTTCAATCCACCCTTCACACAGAGTAATAACTTTGCTTTTAGTAGTGGGGCAATGAGTATAACTTCATATTTTTATGAATGCATATAACGCTGAGTCCATTTTTAGTATTTTTCCTAGTAAAGTTAATTTTACTGTGCTTTTTCTATTTACATTTTCAAGCATACCGAGTCACACACTACTACCCATTCTAGTAAATAGGGGTCAAATTGCACAGAGGATCTCAAATGCAGTGTCTGCGAAGCCTCTCAAGTAAGGTAGTCTTTTCTACCTGGATCCATTTAATTCCCAGCTTTCCTGTACGTAAGAATATATGCCGTGTGACCAGCCCAATCTAATAGTTTGTGTTCCTGGAATCAGCAGAAGCACCTCTTTGTGATTGTGCTGGTTTTGGCTGGGATAGAGTTAATTTTCTTCATGGTAGCTAGTATGGGGCTATGGTTTGGATTTGTGCTGGAAACAGCGTTGATAACAACACAGGGATGTGTTTGTTATTGCTGAGCAGTGCTTACGCAGAGCCAAGACCTTTTCTGCTTCTCACCCCATGCCACCAGCAAGTAGGCACAAGCAGCTGGGAGGGGACGCAGCCAGGACAGCTGACCCCAACTGACCAAAGGGATATTCCATACCATATGACATCTTACTCCATATATAACTGAGGGAAGCTAGCCAGGAGGTGGCATTGTGGCTTGGGAACTAGCTGAGCATCAGTTTCAGGTGGTGAGAAACTGTGCTGTGCGTCACTTGATCTGTATATTCTATTATTATTATTATTTTCCTTTTCTGTCCTGTTAAACTGTCTTTATCTCGAGTTTTTTTTTTTTCTTTTCAATTCTCTCCCCCGTCCCACTGGGGCGGTAGTGAGCAAACAGCTGTGTAGTTTCAGCTGTCGGCCAAGTTAAACCACAACAGTGTTGTTTCCAGCATGACCCATCTATGTCATGTTTAGGACTTCATTTGCAAAATAGCTGTTAAAATAGAAAAATCATAAATATGCGTCAGATTTGAGAATGGGGACATTCTGTAGCTTGTGCTGCAATGCCCTACTTTGCGATTAAAGCCCACGGTCGTGGCACACGTGCCCCTTGCTTCACAGTGCACTGGTCAGTGCTCAAAGGAGGGACTGTCACGCTCTGACACAGACATGGCAATAATAGCTTCAAAGAAATCTTAATTTCTTAATTTCTTAATTTCTTCTCAGTGTGTTAATCTTTTTCAGTTTTAAAGAAAACAATTTAAAACAATCTGGGAGGCATGTAAAAAGTATATTTAATAGCTGATATTTATAACTACTTTTTTTTTAAGTCCCTATTCTTAACAACCAATAACAGCAATTCAGTAGCAATACAGTTCCTGCCAGTAACCTTCTCCTAGGAAAAAGGATTTCAGTAAGCTTTATCACTCAGCATAGCCAACAGAAATATTTGATACTAAGAGCAGTGGAACCAGAAATACACTTCAGATGTCCTTCAAACAGCTAGATGAGGAATTCAAGGGGATATGGAATAGGAAACTCAGAAAATGGAGCTTGACTTTGATACTTACTTGGTGTGATAGAGTAATTTACTCTCCATATAGATCTTACTGTATAAGAAAAAGGAGGAAAAAGGAAGCAGTAATGTGTCACCTTATCTAAATAAGGTACCTGTCATTCCTGAAATTCTGTTTAAACTATGATGGATGTTCTTATTCAACAAGAGAGATTTTTCCCCCACAGTGAAAGCCAATCCTTTCAAACAGAAAAGGACTGTGATGAGACTGAGTTTCCTGCTTAGGGATGAGACTGAAACAATGCAGAAATAGTGCAGAGCTGATGCCCTGGGATTCCCTTCTGGCCACTTGCAATGTGTATAGCTGGAGAAGCGGACAGTGATTTGAATAGAAAAACAGCTGTGCTAATTGTCTTGCCAGAAACATCTGTATTCTTTGAAGTGGTAACATACTCTCACAGCATGATGTGTTTATTTCCTGAGAAATTTTTGTTATTTTTTCAGTTAATTTTGATTGGCTGGTCTGTCATTCCAGAATGTAATCTTTTTGCTACTTTTCCATGGTTCTGATGTTAACGTTTTGCTAATTTAACTAGAGACATTATCTGGAAATAGATCTGTGGTATTTACTCTCTCATTCCCCACCCCCCCACCCCAAGCAAATACTTTTTTTCTATAGCTTCTTTTTGAACACTGTATTTAAAACAATTGATCTGTCCAGTGCATTGACCTATTCCTTAATAATCTAGAGGACAATTCTCCAAAATGTGTAGTAAACCTCTTTAGCATTAAAATCTTGTACTACACTATACATATCATGCAATAAATTCAGCGCTCTCTACCCTAGACTAATAAAAGTAGGTATAGTAACAAATGCTTGTGCTATGGTAGTGTCAATTAAAACCTGCTTCAGCAAAATAAACAATGTAAATTAGGCCGCTTTATGCAAATCTGGCTATCTGAGAGGGTTTGATGTTATGGTGGTATGCATGGGTGTTTGGGGAAGATTGGGGGAAGCAGGAATGAGCACTGCCTGTATCACAAATTGCTATTATTTTCTGTGTTGTTTGTAACCTCAGCGGGGAAGCCAGGGACTAACCTAGCCACCATGAAGCTGCAAAATAACTTAAAATCTATAACTCATTAGATACCTTAAGTCACTGAAGCCAGGAGGGATGCTCCCAGGCACACTACTAGCTGATCAACCTGTCATAATTCTTGAATATATAATCTTTCCAATAGCCGTGGGGTTCCAGTCTTTGATGCCTGGAAACATTTGTGCTGCAAATCACCTTCAGAGTGGTGATTTTTAGGAATGGTGATTTAGAAGATGACTATATATCCATGTGTAAAAGAATATTTTATGATCTTTGTGTATTCTTTTGTCCAAAGTAGTTGAGTATTGTACCTATAGTGAGATGGTGTTACTTAAAGGAAATTAAAAACGAGCAAGGGTTTAGGCAACTATTTCTTACAGCCCACCCACTGGAACCACAGGCTTCGTATAAGAATGAATGAGTTGCATTTATAGAAAGCTTATTGAAAGACCTTCCTAAACTGCTTTACTGTGCCTAATATATGCTGTTGCTCTCAGAAGCCAATTATGTTCTAGGGACACAGCAGGGTTTTGCAGGCCTGCCTAAAAGTCCTAAACTCTGCTCTGACTGAAAATACTGCAAAAGCAAGTTCATTTACACGTCTTCGATGTGCTGTTTCATTGTTTACACAGTATTTTCATCAAAGACTATGCTGCTCATTAAGCACAGGAGAACCTGACAGACGGGACCTGGAACACTTGCCATCAAATTTAGCCCAAGTCTATCTGACATCTCAGCAGGGGAAGTGGAGAGCTGTGATTCTGAAATAGGCGGTTTGCAGTCTCTAATCTCAAGTATACAGCACTAAAAAGAGCTGTTCCTGCATAATACAATTCATGTCATCAGGTATTGTGCATTTTAAATCACAGATCTGTACTTCTTGAACCCCCTTTTTAAAGTCATTTTCTTCACACGCTGACATTTTAAGTGTTCTGTGTTTGGTGCCACTAGATTATGACATTTTGATGTTCACTTAGAAATCCAAAATAGCAATTAGGGAATCACAAATTGCAGAAATCTTGCCATTTAACTATTAATTATATTCCTTATTGTCTCAACTAGTAAATGATTATACAAAAATGTCTTTTAAATATAACATGCAAAACCTTGTTATAATTAGTTTTCCTGAGATGTCAGTCCCTACTCTATGGAACTGACTTATCTCTAGAGCCTGCTGAAGATGACAGTGTTTCCATGTGAAGAACAGTGCTCAAGAGAAATAGGAGTATGTGTGTGTGATTATAACCTGGAGTCTTAGATATTGACTTGAGCTCTGGGAGATGTTGAAATCTTTGCCTGATCCAGGGCATAATGTGTCATCCTGGATTGCTGCAAGTCAAGCAGGTCTTATTCATATTACCTTTTGTGAAGAGATTTATGAAAGTGAAAATACTTTGGCTTTGATGGAATAGGATATTTCAGCAAAAGCTTTCCAAACGTGTCATGGAATGGTACCTTGGGACTACTGCCTGCTTTGTAGCCACAGTCCTTCTGCACTGCAGCAGAAATAGTGCTTTACAATGTCTATAGGCAAATGAAATCTCCACTTTTAGTCCTGATTTCTACACTGAAACTGTTCTAACATTATTCTGCACCTAGCCTACCCTAACACTAATGTTATGTTCAACAAAAATGCAAAGATGCAAGTAAAACTCCCAATGCTGGATGCAAAGGTAAAGTCCCTCAGGGAGCAGCTGCATGCTGATGTGCTCTCAGAAGGATAACTCTTGTTTTCAAGAGGAAAAGCAATGCTATAGTAGAGAAGGCTTAGGAAATTACTAGGAAACAGCCTGCTTTGGACTTCCAACCAAATGCGGTGCTTGTGCCAGGCTCCATAGATATCACTAGTTTAGATTAGGTTATCTATTCCAGAATAAAAATCACTGAAATGCACATTACACAGCTATTCAGTCCTTATCATAAGTTTCATTCTATAGGTCCTCTGTTGTTCTACACTACTTGCTAATGAGTTGTTAGAAGTCAAGCCTGGTCTTTTGTATTGAATACCCACTGGTGGATGGAGCACATCTTCTGGTTTGGCTTCCTCCCATGGGAATCCTGATTGTGTGCTCCACAATGAAACTTACTTTTTAATTGCAGCCACTGGAGCTGTATGTTATAGTGCATTGTGCACCTATTATAAAACAATTAATAAAAATAAAGGTAAACATATGGACAGTTCTGTCTATTATAAGACTAGATCTCATGTTCATACGTACAGCTCTGAATTTCATCAAGATCTCTGAGTGCAACATGATGGACACACAGAGAACTACGCTGAAATGGGGGGGGCAGGGGGGAGTTTGTCTTTAAAATAAGATCTTCTAACCACCTTTTCAGCAAAACTAGGTGATAAATAGAAAAAGAAACAGCTTGAGAGGTACATTTTCAGTCATCTTGAAATGCCCTTTTACCCTTGTAATTTACTTGCAGACAGTGAGCACATTTTAAATGAATACTTTGCTAAAAACTGAACAGATTTTAAAAGTGAAATTAATACATCATGTTCTGAAGAAGAATTGGAGCTAGAGGTCATTCCGATTATTTCAAAAAGGTCTGTCTCTCACAGTGATGATGATAATAATGGCAATGAAATAATGGAAGCTGGGAAACAACAGTTGGAAGGCTCTGAAATAAAGCTCTTACAGGTGCCATGCTTTTCCCAGGGGTCAGTTATCACAGATACTAGGAATCTTTTCTGAGTTGTGTTGGAATATAGAATGAGTACTTATGCTTGTAATAAACTGGAGTAGGTAGCGTATTACGAAGCACTGGCTGACTCCATATGTGACCAGGTCTTATTAGAGACCTGCGCCGGGTGCAGCACTGAGTGATTTGAGCTGCTAATGTTCAGTTTGTTAATGTAGCCTTCAATTACATATTTTAGAATGTTTTAAAGCTTTAAAAAAAAAAAAAAAGAGAGAGAAAAGATTTCTATATTTGTATTTCAAGGTTCTCTGATACAAAATAATGTTTTTATTGATGACTACCTTCTTCAGAATTTATAGGTTGCAAAAGTAACATATCAAAATATGGCAGAAATCACTCTTAAATTACTTTAAGTGCTCTTAATTTATGTATGATTTAGGGATCATTTAAATGAATCAAGAAGCTCTGGTGATAAGAATTTCAGATGTATGATTTAACTAAGATTCCTTAAAACACTTGATTTCCTTACTTAGAGAAATTAAAACAATCTTAAACAGTTTAAAAGGTTACATTATGAGTCTTATGGAAAAGCAACACTGAATAAGTAGAGCTAAGTATTGGAGGAAGCCACCCAGAAGACCTGGATTTACTTCTAAAGGCTCTCTGCTGTCCCATAACATTTTTGAGCAAATGAATAGGCTTTGGATGAGTTCACGTCAAGTGACTGGACACTTTGTGTCATGCTAAGCCCTAACTGAAAGTTATTCTCACTGTCAATATATTAAAAAAAAAAAAAAAAAAAAGAATGAGGAGAGAAGGAGCAGAAAGACCAAAGTTCAAAACAAGGAAGAACTATTGTAAAGACAGAAAAAAAGATCCTAGCAAAGAAAAAGGAACTGTAAATCTTCTAAAAATTAGGAAGCAGATAAAAAATAAATTTATTACTATACTGTGTAGCCAAATCATGCTCGTGTACTAAGGAAGATTTAATAGAAACATGAAAGTACTTTAAATTTTTGAAAATCCATTGTTAAAAGTCCCCAAGTTATAGCTCCATGAAGAACAAAGAGCACAAGAAACAAGCTTGATTGGTGTACACATGGCATAGATAATCCCAAAATCTGAGGAATAAGGACAAAACATTTTCAGCATGCTTATTGCCCTTTACTTTAGAACGAGCCCTTGTTCATAGTTATTTTTGTACAAAGTTGTGACCATAAGAACCACCATTTACCAGCATATAGCTCCAGATAAATCACAGAAGCATGCGAGTCCCGTACCTACCTCATCCTGATCTCTTTTGCTACAGTTAAGTGAAAAACCTGGTACAGGAACTTTATTTCTCTTCCTGAGTGTTACTTATAATTAGCTATGGCAACATGCAAAAATTTAACTAAAACATTAATCCAAGTACATAAATTATAACTACAAATTGACCAAGGTTGTCAACCTGAAATAAATTACTCATTTGTGGACAAGAAGAAAGGTCAATCAGACTTAGGGACTCAAAAGGTTAGCTACTGAAGCAGGAGCAGTTATCAAGGCTTCCTGAGCATTCAGAAGTTTTATATATATATATAAAAATATAAATATTTCTGTTTCTTCCTTGTATTCCAAGGAAGCAATTGTATCCTTCCACTTTGCCTTCAGGAAAATCTGATTTTATTAGTGCTGTCCTGCACAAAGATATTTTTATTTCTCTGGCTGTGTTGTGTAGTGCTTTCCCCATTTTTCAAAATGTAGTGTAAATGTGAGGCTATTAGTGAGAGATCAGAGTGTACAGCTCAGAGTCTTTCATATAACAAGTAGGATAACAAACCCTTAAAGAAAAACATGTGAGAAAGGGGAGTTCTGTCTCCCTTTACGATAACACCAATCTGTAGCAGCTGGTTTGAACTAGACCATGCAAGGCTTCTTAAAAGGACTGTAATTCTCTCCTCCTCATGGGGGAAAAAAAAATCAAAACGCTGACAATACACATATGTATCAAAAGCTGTCAGACTTTTCAACTTAGTCCTGCATTGCTCCATTCCCTTGGTATTTTCCAATGTACTTGCTTTTCAGCTGTCTGTCTTGTTTTGGATCTTGGAAGTTCAGAATCTTTCTCAGGTTTTTATTTCACAAAAGTGGAAGAAAAGTGTCCCTAACTTTTTACAGGCATGTCTTTGATTAATAATCATCTCAATGAAACTGCTCTGGTAACATACCTGTTTCACCTCTTTTTCTGCAGCTGCTTGCATATAAACTGTCATGTGGCTGCAAGGTTGGTGTATCAAGATGTATGTGTGTTTCAGTTTTTGCAAGGCATTTATAGAAATTTCAAGACTGCTATGTTTGCCTTGGTGGCTCTATAGTTGAGCAAAACACCCAATTCTTGAGTACAAAATTCTAAACTTGCTATTAAACAAGATTTCACCTCTGATGACTCTGAGGGTGATGCCCACATTTACAATCATGTCACACAGAGATCTGCTATCGATTATCCAAGGTTTTAAAAGCATTTTTCAACAACTTTAACCATTATTTTCCATAGGCTGAAGCACTGTGGATACACTGGACTTAAGATAACCTTTAAAATTATGCTCTCTTGCTAATATTTTACATTCTTAACAGTCAAATTATGATACGTTATCTGCCTTTATCTCTACTGGTATGTCATATCCTGCAAATAGAGATTTTATATCTGAAATTAAATGTTTAGCAACTTTATTTTCTAATAAAGTTGTAATAATAGACAGTGGGACTGGTAATTTGGAACCAAAATGCCACTTGTTTTCTAGTATATAAAAACAAATCTGCATTATTTTGGGGGTCTTCAACCTGAAGGGTCTTCAGTTTTTTTTTTCTTCAACTATATTTTAAAACACAGTATTGGACGCTAGTCATAATTCTTGTTCTCAGTTCTGTTTTTGTACACATATCAGAAGTCAATAATATAATTATTTTTACAACATATATTAACTCACTGGCAATTTTGTTCTTCCTCTTTTACTTATTTTTGTGGATAGTGCACATGTCCTATTTGTTCACTATCTGCTGTGTGTTACAGTCTGTTATATTTCTTAAAATATGTGACTGCACAGCAGAGAAGGAAGCCAACTGTTTGCCTAGTTCTGGCTGTTGTACTGGGTCATACAGACCTTCTGGAGCGAGCGCTCGGTTGCTTTCAGCAAAGGAAAAGCTCCGCCAGGAGAGAGAGGCTTTCTGAGGCTAGGTTGGAGAAGAGAGAAAGGAGCGCATCTGCAGCATAACCAAAGGTTTGGAAACTGTTAAGAACAGGGAGCAGAAATATCGCAGTAGGCTTCGGAGCTGATGGAAAAAAAAGTCCTTTTCGCTGCACAGAGCAGGCATATATCCCTTTCTTTTTAAAAAGTTCTGCTTTTCTTGTAGGCTTTTGCAAAACTGATTTGCTGCTTGTAGCTACAGCAAGTGTCCAAAGGGAGGACACTGCTTAGATCTTTATTTGCTTCTATTGGTCTTGCCTCAAATCAGTCTGGTTTCATTATGCAGATTTCTCCATAGTATTTTTACTTTTTTTAACTCTGTGTCACCCTGTGTTTCTGGCTTTTGCTAACCCAGACTAATGCTACATTCTGTTGTTTAGTTTTCAAAATTTACAATCTGGTCTGGTTTTGTTTTGTGGGTTTTTTTCTTCACATTTTAATAGCTTTCTATAAGTTTAAGCTGTCTAGTGATCTTTTTCAGTTATGAGTCTTTGATCCCCTTTACCATCTGGCCTTGGATGAGCAATTCCACAAATGGTTTAAAACGACATGTTTGCCTCAGCATAATCAAATCTATTAAATACCCTTGTTCTTGGCTTTTCATATGAAGACATAACTTCCAGAAGATGTATTATTTTTAGGAGTGCAACATTCTACAAATTTTTGTAACTGATAAATCAATCTTTAACTCAATCTTCATCTGATAACTGAACTGGTGTTTCTCACTTATTTTTTAAAATATAGATTGCTCAAAGTCAAGTCAGTGCCCCTGACTTGCAAGATTGAAATAAACTGGTGGGTTGGTGTTTTTTTTTTCTTGTCTTTCATTTAAGGACCTCAGTTTTCCTTTATATACAATTCTTGCTTGAACTTCTTTCAGTGACCTTCTGAATTTCTGAAGAGTTTCTATTTCTTGGAGTTCTTCACTCACCTTTACTTCTAACTTGCTGTTTCTCTCCCAGTTCTCATACCACCTGTAGCTCAAGATTTTAATTAACGAGCAGCACGAGTCTGAGTCACTATTATTTTGATTAATCTTTCTTAACTGATAGATTAACCAAGACAGTAAAGTTCTCACAAAGGGAAAAGGTTCATGTCTCCTCTAGTTTGCTAAGACTGCTCTCTAGTAAGCAGGTAGTTTGAACCAAGACTCATGTTGCCTTTCCAAAAATGTGTTTGTCCTGCTCCTATTAAAGTCAGTGGCAAGTCTCCTATTGATGTCACTGTTGTATGAGATGAGGTAATCCACTTCTGCTCAGCAATTCTATTTCTTCTTTAACAATGTGCCAGTAAGCACAATAAAGTTACGCACTTGTGGCCATGTTTTCATTTAAAAACCAAACCAACTTCCCCTCCCAAAACTATTCACTGAGACAGGATATCAGTCTTTGCCATAATGTACCTCCAGTTTTTAAAAAGGTACTGGATGGCATAATCCCAGCAATGTTACAACCCTTTGTTTGGGCTAGGTTTTCTCACTCAAACTATTCTTGAATGTTATTTTTTGGGATACCTGAAATTTGGGATTAAGTCCAAGTATATTTTGTTACAAGGAGGCTGTAAACATGTAGAACCAAAACCTTTCATGACCTGAACTAAGGGTACATTATAGAAAAGGAAAGCAAAAGGAAGGCAGGGGAGGAGGGAAAGGCAATGACTCAAAAAGCTTTCAGAGTACCTGAGGACTATATGGGGGGGGAGGAGGTGAGTATAATAGCATAATACTGGCAGACTATCTGCCTTTTAACTAGTATTTATAAAGAAGCTTTCATATGAATTGTGGGAGTAAAAGAGAACTGTCATGATTCAGTTCAACTCTTTGTCCACTTGGAACTTTTAAAAATCTCCTTTAGTTTTGATATTTGTGTATGCTTAATGTCATCTGTAGACCTCAAAGTGTTTTCTTTGAAAATCCAACACAGAGTACACAATGTGGGTTTTTGCGTTTTGGTTTTTTTTTCCCCTCTGTGTGATTGCTCTTTTTTGTGTGAGATCACAACTATCTCCTTGGTAAACAAAAGACTGGCATGCAATTTAAAAAGTTTCTTTTTGCAGCCTCATAAATTTCAGTCCATCCATGAATTATGACAGCATATCCATCTCAATGGATGTTATATGTTATAGTGTTACAGTTGAACATCTAACTGATGAAAATGCACGCATGTCCTCAGAAATCAGGTACTGTTCATGTACACAAATATTTAGATGGAAAGCAAAATGTATTCATTCATAGGTATGTAAATAGTGCCGAAATGTTTCCTGCCTATCCTTATGGAAGCATAAGGTCAAACTCATGAGGGAGGGAATCAAATTCTATTCTTTTTGTTCAAACTTGAGCCATTTACCGTACACCGTTAGTGCCTTTTAGAGTTCTGCAGCACTGACCAAGTCGAGTGTGCAGTTGGCAGTTATGTTTCTTCGTCTCCAACTATCATTTGTGTGATCACACAAGAGAACAGGAGGCAACAAAATCTGTAGGCCTACTGGGTCCATCTGGGCAGTAAAATGTCTTTAAATTTCTAGGCTATGGCAGACATAAGTTAGATATAGAATGCGTACTGAAAAGAAGGAGAATTAAATTGCAGTGTTATGTGAGCAAGAGCATGTACATATTGGAATACAGCAATGATCTTCAATTCAAGGACTATTCATGGAAAAAACTATGCGTATGCTGAAGATTTCTAGTTAAACATATTGGATGACTTTAAATGAGAGAAGAATAAACATTTCTTTCTTAAAATTTCACAGGAAATAATTCTTGGCCCAGTTTATTTTTTGTAATTAGACACAAAGGGTTCATTTAAACAATATTAAATAGAATTTAAAAAATAGTGCACTTTTTTTTAGCTATCTAAATAAAGAAAAAAAGTATTCTTATTTCTTAAAATAATCAGCAAATATGAGCAAATCCCAGATTGGTGCATGGCTCCCATGAGCAGCCCTAAAATCTTTGTCTCGCTCTATTTGGGAATCTTTAACAAGGCTCGGAGATTTCAGAACAAGATCGCATGCATACAAAACCTTTGAACATGCAATTATTTGTCTACAGTACAGAGTTATGGCCTGAATCAGACCAGTTGTCCATTTGGGCATTAATATGGTCATACTCTTGGTGCATCATCTGGTGAATCCCTGCTGGCTGCTCCATCTACAGTCCAATGGGGAAGGGCCAGTGGAACCTGTGACCTCTTGGAATGCGCTAATACTTCTGCAGCTTTTCTCTTCTCCCTCTCTGCTTCTTCTCTTAGGGTTTTAGTACCTTGTAGTATCAATGTTCATTTCCTGAATTTCTTTATGATTTCTTTTCTTCATTTTGAACTTTTAGTAACTTGTGTCAACCCAGTAGCATTGCCTCCGTGTTCTTGCTTAGTTTCTGCTTTCCTAGCTTTCATGATTTCCTGGCCATATCTGTATTCTTTCTTACAGAGTAAGGTGAGAATCAAAAACTGCAGCTCATCATTAATTTCTTTCACTAAAGCTTGTCCCTGGCGTCACACGTGAGCCAGCATAATTCATTGTAGCTCCACAACTGGCAGCCTCAGAGATGCCCTTTCTCTTCCAGCATTGGAAGCGCAGGGTATGCTCCTTATGGTGCAGCCAAGCATCTAGGATGACTCTTTCAAGCTTTGCCTATTGACTGCTGTAGAAACATTCAACAAAATACTGTGGAAATAATCTGTAGTACTTAGAAGAATTAGTTTCTAAATTTGAATTATAAGCATATATGTATTTTAAAAGTTTATTTTCAAGTGGTTCTGGAGTCTGCTAAAACAGAGAGAAGAGAAATCCTAGAATCATAGAGTAGTTTGTGTTGGAAGGAACCTTTAAAGGTCATCTAGTCCAACACCCTCCACAGTGAGTAGGGACATCTTCAAATAGATCAGGTTGCTCAGAGCCCCAACCAACCTTGAATGTTTCCAGGGATGGAGCATCTACCACCTCTCTGAGGTTCCAGTGTCTCACCACCCTTATTGTGAAAAATTTATTTCTCATATCTAGTCTAAATCTAACCTCTTTTCGTTTAAAACTGTTAACCCTTGTCCTATAACAGCCGCTGCTAAAATGTTTGATCTCTGTCTTTCTTATAAGTCCCCTTTAATTACTGGAAGGCTGCTATAAGGTCTGAGAAATGAAATAGTGTAGTAACAGTTTGAGCAAACAGTAGGACGTTTCACAAAGCAAACTATATAGCCACCCTGCTTCTTCCCAACACAGTTTGTTTTCACTGCTTGCCTCTCTTCTGTTGTCTTTCTGGATGATCAGTAGAGCTTTTCATTATTTCTTCCTGCCTGCCATCCTCCATCTCATTGTCTTAATAATGTCTTCTCAATCCTTAATCCTTTGGGGGTCTTTTGTTTTCTTTTTTTCTTGTTTTTCACACAAACTTACGGTATGACTTTCACACCTGTATTTCTCTGCTTTCTTAACTTTCTCTTTCTGCATCTCACTGAACCCTTTGCACATCACTTTTTTTCTTTATCTGTGATCTCTCAGCAATGTGCAACAACCTGAGATTTTGTTTTTCTCTTTCATTCCACTGATCAGGTCCCTGTGGAGTCGAGGTTTTCCTCTTCTCCACCCCTTTCTGTTCTACTGGGTTTTTTTTATCAGACTTGTCTCATGTTGCTATGCGTCCCATGAGACTGTGTCCCTGTGTTGGAAGATTTCAATAGGCTTGATATTATTTTCTTTGACTCATGTTAGATGATGGCCTCTACACTGCAGGTTTCTTTTTTCTTTCTTTTTTTTCCCCTTTTAAGCATCCCTAGGCACCCCCAGCAATATTGCTGATTGTTACAGCTGAAGCTATTTCTGAATTCTGAGTAACCTGGCTTCCTTTCCTCCTTCTCTCTTACTGACATGGTCTAGAGGAGGTGCACAGAATAGTGGGGTGTTGTGCTCTACTCATGGTTCCTGCTTGGATAGTGCACACTTGAACAGGCAATCAAGACAAGTCAGTAGCCATAACAGGTTTTGAACTTCAAAGTGAGAAAGTGATGTCTGACTGCAGTGGTTTAAAATCAGCACTAAAAGTTTACCAATCATTCGTATTCCATAGGCCATACCCACTTACAGAGAAAAGATGGAGATTAACACTTTACCTTTCCAGTTGCATATATTTTCTATATATGTCTTTTTGTGTAGCTCAAGATAAAACAATAAACTCTGTCTTGATTTGGTGCTTGTTCTTGGCACATCTGGGAACATCAATACTCACTGTGTAGTCATAAAAAATGTCTTGAAGTTTTGTTGATCTCAGCATCTTGCTAAGCTATCAGTGGAAGTTAGTGCACTACAGATCTGTTTTTCAGTGTGGACTGTTCCCAGATCTTCAGGAAATACAAGGACTGCTTCTCCAAAAACACTCATTCACTGTATCAAATAATTTCATCCATAATTTTAAAAGATGCAGAAATTAGCATATTTTAGTATCTAATGCATCTATGTTGTTGTGGCTTGAGTTTCTTACAAATGTTTTAGTAAAAGATTTCTCCCAAAGAATCAGTATGGTGAAAGCAGGACTTCAGACTTATTCATGTGTGATCAAGGTCAAAGCTAAAGTTCAGTGACACAAGTGTCTTGTCTTCCCTTTGTAGCTCCAGCAGTCTGCTCTGAGAGACATTATGAGTATGCAGATATCATTCTGAATATTGCTAATCATTTACTAGTATCTGATAAATGTACTGTTACAAAACGGGTGTTTGCTAACTGCTGCTCTCTTCTCCTCAGTTAATTACTACATAAACAGGGAGCTAGCATAGTTGGAAGGACTATTGACTGTGCAAGTAATTAGCCACCATGAAAGTAGGAGAGAAGGCGGCAGCTAGCAGGGTTTTAGAGAGTTTTCCATAGTAAAATGTTCTTTTTTTAATGTCTTTTGTGTGAAGGACAGGTATCTTACTGATTCAGGTTAAAACTCTTCAGAGACTGCTGGGCAGCGGTGTGTGTATGTAATTATTTGACAGCTAGTGAAGTGGCAGATGTATGCAGGTAAAAGTTAAAACCCAATGGGTTGTTTGAAGGCTTGCTGCCTTTTTTTTTTTTTTTTTTTTACTTGGGTCATTTCACACCTTGTGTGTGTGGTGAAGCCCATAAATAGCCAAATTATTGCAATTATCTCAGCTTTTCTATACAGAAAAAAATGAGCAGCTTGGTGTGGCACAAAACAAACCTCCTTTCCTTTATTCAGTTGGGAAATTGAAGCTGCGTCCTACCTGCAGGAAGAGTTGAGAACAGCAGTGCTGAACCTCCCAGGTTTAGGAGACCATGTATATGGCTCTTGACCATGTAAATGCCATTCCACTGGTATTTTCTTAACTGCAATTTTAAAAGCCAGGTAGTGTGATTGAAATACTTTTGGTCCTAATTTATGATCCTTGTCAGTCCCTTTTATGTGGGAGCAGCAGTGAGTGGCTGTTTGAGAGCAGTTCTAATATGGGGCTGCTCGTGGTTGTTCTCCTCCCTGTGCTCTGAAGCCATTCTGTAACGCCTCTGCAAAAGTGAACCTAACCTGATCTCATTTTAATGTATCAGCACTCATGCATATTCAGAGACACAAATCTTGAGTGTTAGCTATGAGGGTCTTTCAAATTAGGGCTGATGCAGTGGAGTATAGCATTTTCCAAATTCTATATTATAGAAAATTTTAGCCACACACCAGCTTATATAAAATATAACTCATTTAGCTTATCTATTTTAAAGGCTTTTACACTACAGTCAGCCACCATAGTTGGTTAAATAGGTGCTTGTCACACCAGTTTAATGAATTAAATGTGAAAGCCATTTCTTCTTACTTTTGGCTGTAACAGGGCTGGCACAGGTTCTGTTCCGCTGAAGTAATGGAATGATAGGACCCATGTCATATAATTTTATAAGTGTAATATTCATCAGTATATCAGCTAATATGAAAAGCAGAAAAAAGAGTTAGAAATTAAGACTACAAGCCAAATATCATAATTCTAATTCCTCTTGGAAAGATACCACTTTAACTGAAAGATAGGACAATAAAAATGAAAAATACTAAATCATTTCATCTAAAAATGGTGTAATTCATGTGTTCTGTCTTTCATACTCTGTTCTTTACTTGAACAGAGTAACACGGATTGATTACTGACCAGTCTAATTTTCTAGAAAAATTTGTTATTTAACATCCATTGTAAGCTCTTAGAGATGTTGAAGCCTTGGCTTGGCTTTTTGGGAAGAACTCTGCAAAGTTATAGAAGATGCTGAAATAAAGCAAACCATCCAACCTTTTTCCTCCCTTCTCTTTACTACCAAGTCCAAAGGAGTTTTATTCTCAGTCCAGCAAAAAGCACCCAATCCCCTCTGCAGCAGATCCTTTAGCACCTGGTAGACTCATCCTGGGAAGGAAGGAAAAGGAAGGGGCGTTCAGGAACAAGCTGTAAAAACAGGGCACCTTGTTCCCCTAGGAAAGAACAACTGGCTGCTGCAGCTGCAAGAGCTCCCACCTGCACGATGCTCTGCTCTGCCAGTGGGAGCAGAGGCTGCAAACAGGGCTGAGGATCAGCTGCTCAGCCCTCAACACGTGATCCGCATCTCTGTGTAATCTGCTACGTTAGCTGGTGCTGAGTTTGCTGCCTCGCTAGAGGTAGCTCTGATGTAGATCCAGCAAGACAAGATGGCAACATCTATCCGAGGAGTGGATGTGCATTACACCCCAGGGGAAAGACAGTTCTGCCCTTCTCAGGTCTGTAATTTTTGTCATGTTTTGGAAGGTCAGTCTGTACCACTCCAATTTTTGTGTGTTCCCTCACACAAAAATCGGTGCTCAATCCCTCACATCAGTGCCCAACCCACTGATGAAGGAAATTATTATTTGTCCCATTGGATTGGGGTGTTAAACTCGCCTAGAAGCGCAGCCAGACTAATCCCTTTAAAATATAAAGAAGAAATCTTTGCAGTTGCACTTTAGTGAATGTTAATATTTGGGAAAGACTATACTCTTGACTATCAAGTTGTTTCTGTCAGGTTTTTTGTGAGCTAGAAACCCTGTTATCTATTGCTACTGATAATTATACTGTGCCATGGAAGAGACACATGTATAGAAGCACTTTTCAATATACCTCTAAATCAGTAAAATACTCCCAATTACCTAATTAACTAAATGCAACTTTCTGTGTAGTCATTGTAGTACTCTTATTTCTAAAATTCACATTTACTTTTACGTGATCTCATATACAATTTAATTTCCCATACCATAAGGAAAAACTAATAAATACCAGGGTATTACATAGATTTCCCAGTGTTAATAATTAAAAGAAAATTGCAGTGAAATAAAAAAATATGTTCCAACAACTATATCTCCTTACAAAGAAAAGTGAATCAGAAAATGTTTTAAAGTGTATGATATATAATAAAAATAATTAACAGCCAGGCATGACAGTGCTACCTTCAATCTCATAAGAGTGTGTAAGAACTAAAGAAAGTCTCAGTAACCTTTGGAGATCTTATTTAATGAAGTTTTTTCAGCAAAAGCTTACATTCTAAATGACTTGTACAAAGGGATTATTTTAAAGATTATTCCATCAGTTATACAGTCTGAAAATTACTTGGGACTATTTATGCCTGAGAAGACACGTATTTCTTTGCAACTTTATGCTACCTGGACTTATATAGAAACTCTAAACATGAAGGAATGGCTATCACCAATTTGACGGCTACAAGTCCAAGTATGTGGCTTTAGTCATAAGCAAAGTGATTAAAGGAAAGATTGCCGAGTACCTGTTGTCCTCTGCCAAATTTTCAATGTGTAGCAATATTTGACAGTAGCTACCCAAATACCAGGTGTCAGCCTTTTATAGCAAAGCCACAACTTCTAGGTGTTTCATATCTAGGTAGTTAGGAAGCTAATGAAAGGTTACATAGCTTGTTATGAGTAATGATGAGCTACATGCGCAGCTTATGCAAGGCAGGATAGTTCAATGAAAATAAGGTAGTTTCAAATTGAAAATCCCAATTTGGTCTGTCAGAAACTAGTTTTAATTGCCTCAGAAAAAGAGAAATGTGTAAGAAGTGAATCTGCTCAGACTCAGAGTTCATCTCTGCTTTTATCTGAAAACCTAATAGATGTGATGGGAATTCCTCTGGACCAAGGCAGTATCTGTGTTACCTACTTTCTTTCCAAACTGTCTCCCAAGATGTGTTGAAGTCGTGATACCCAATGTTAAAACAGAGGGAGTAAGACCTGCAATGGAAGTGGCATTACAAATACCTGTAAATTATTGTAAATCACAGTAACTGGTCACGTGGCTGAAGAAAAGAATGACCTGAAATCAACCATCTAAACAAAACCTGATAATTCAGTATTTTCTTGAAAACTTTTGTCCTTGATACTCCAAATATGTAAATCTTTCTTTTAGGATGACACTGTCGAAGTATTCCCACTGGAGCAAGCTTAGAATTTAGATCCACTGTCTTTACTACAAACACTGTAAAATGTTCCTATTATGTTTCTAGTGTGTAGTGGTTATAATTGTAACTTATTAATTAGGATTGCTTTATTCTCCTTCTCGTTGCAGCACTGACTTAATCACTTCATGCAAATCATTCACTCTTCAGTCTAGAGATTGTAAAATAAGTCAAAAAGCACCTATGAAGTAGTGTACCATTGTGTTAGTGGAAAGATACACGTTGTTCAGTTATAGTTTTTGAGTTTCTGTGTAGCTGATACATGCCGTACTTTGGAGTAAATGTCTCTTTTGCATAGCATAGCAAATAAAATAAGGTCAGCCAATAGTCCTTCTTAATATGTCCCTTCTCAGCTTTAGCCTGCTGAGCCAAATCATCTGCAAAACACGAGTCTTACAGTGATACCATCAAAAAAATGACCCAGTACAGGTGCACAAGCATGTAGTAGTACAGATCATAATCAGTCAAGAGGCAGACAGATCTGACATTTGCTGAGAGCATCCCTATATTTTATTGAGTTGTCATGCCTTGTTGCATACTTAATGAGGATGAGCCCCTTTATATGCTGATTTCGCATTACAAATGTTGTTTTGCTGGGACTGTCAGCTGCAAATAGCTTGTGGCAATACATTTTCCATGCAGCAAATAAACATATACAACATTATAGCACACCCATGTTATTGCCACAACTGTAAACAACTAATAAAAGGAATGTATTTACTGTGCCTTAGAGTCATTCACTCCAGTAATATTTTTTCCATTTTTAAGTCTATTGACTTTATGGAACATTTGGCATTATTTCATTGTACCATCATTGCTTACTGTGCCATCATTTAAACGAAAAGCATGCTATATACCTGCATATATCATAGTCCACACAGAACAGGATATTTCTGTGACCAGCAAGTGTATTACGTATATTCTCAAAGACTGGGGAATTATTTTGTGTGCTAGGAATAGTCATTGACCTTAAGACAACTGTTGAAATCCTGATAGTAAGACACTGTTATCATCAAGTTGCTTTTGGTATCATCTGGGCATGGGGGGAACCAGAGTTTTAATCTGCAAAAACAAACAGCGTATCTGGATCTACATGGAAATTTGTCTCCCTGTTGACAGTGCTGGTAGGAACAAGAGCTTGATTACATTCCAAGATGGTTCTGGTGTTGCTTTTAGGGGTATTTTGCTAGTTTTAAGGATTGAAAAATAGGTGATCATTGAAATGTGGTATCTTATGGATGTTACTGGACTGTTAGCACCTGAAAAATCAAATCATGCTTTCAAGAAATTTCTCAGGAATTTGGCTGAGCTACATCTCCCCCTTCAAAGATGAGTTGTAAGAACTAGATGCAGAAAGGATCTCCTGTATCAGTGAACCTCAGCCACTGTAACTTTGCTGACATATTCTCTTTCAAAACCATACTGTGTTGGTGGTTGTTTATCACGGACTTCTAACTTAAGATTCTTTGTGGTCTGTTTTAACAATTTGTTCTGCAACTACCATTATCTTTCTAGATTCAATAACTCCTTCTGCTGCCTTGGTTTTACCTCCTTGATTTATTCAGAGAGAGCAAACAAGGCAAGCTCTTTTAGTCTGTTCTCATAAAATAGCCTCTTCATTCTCTTTTTTTATTCTGGAAACTGTTCTGTATTTTCCCAGTTTGAATTGATCTATTCTAGGATGAGAAGAACGGTACACAGTATTGCAGAGGAAACTTGTATCCAGCACAGCAGCATGAATGCTCCTCTATGTCCATCACAAAAATCTTGACAGAGTAATTTTAGGAGTGCATTTGCCCCAGTTTTGAGGGCTGTCTTGTTTATGTATAATTTACTAAATAAAAATCCACATATTTGTACTGGGACTACTAATTGATGAGTCTGCACGTTATAGAAGAAATCTGCTTCCTGGGTTTTTAAATGCTGAGCTTCATTTCCCCTTCTTATTCTGCAGTACTGCAAACTTGCTCACCCACTGGAAGATCTCTTCCTCATCTTTTTTTTTTTTTTTTCTCCCCAGTTTCTCAAATTACATCTTTGAATCTCTGTCTGATTTTCATTCCCAGGAATTTTATTTGATGCTGCTCTGCTAAATAGCTTCTGTAATATAATCAGAGGATAGTGAATATGTCTCAACTTCTGAGTCTCCATGTTGTTGCCTAAACTATTGTGTTAGTAGCCATCCTAGCCTTCTTCCTCTTGATTACTGTCAAAGAAAAAAGAACCATTGTAATGTAAATTAATCTTCTTAATGGCTCCCACTCCACCCCTTGGGACAGGTTAAATATACTGACAAGAAACTATCCTTGCTTTTTCAGTTTGGTGTCTGAGTTGTGGGTAAATTGCATGCCTCTTTCTACTGCTTTTCATGAATGATACAAACTGCAAATTGGGCAAAACCTGATGAAGCTAAGTTTGCATCATGTTTTTTCTTTACACATCACTTACAGCACTATTTTGTAATGCAGAGGTATTACCTGCTGCTGAGGAATTTTAACTACATCTCCTAACTAAGCTAGTGGCAAATTGAAAACTAATAAGATATATTTTGCATATCACATACTGCTCTGGGGACAAGCTAACCTAGGCACCTACTAGATTGTAACTTCCTGCTCAGTAAAAAAGAAGTAATAAAGAAAATCATGACAGCTCATTACATGAAAGAAACAAATCATCACCCAAAGCAGAAGAAATGCTATTTTATTATAAAGTAATTGTGAAGGGATCTTAACATTTTCGTTCATGAAAATATGAAATGTTTTCCAATGTTATCTGTAAGAAATATTATTCTGAAGGCAGCAAAATGATGTAATATGTTTCACCATTCAACAATACCTACAAAATTCAAGCTATCACTGTAGTCAATTGAGCCATCTAACTGTGCAGAGCAAAAGCTAGACAGTTTCTCTTACTGTCAAACAAAAAACTAATGTTCACAGACTTCTGTGGGTCTGTCCTCACAGTGCCTTTTTGAAATGGTATCTCTTTATCCTCTGTTTTTGTAATAAAACCAATATTGACAACGTTATTGCGTATGGTAATGGGCAATGTCTGTTCTTCAGGACAGATATGCTTCAGAGCATCTCCCCCATATCAGTGTTACAGAAATTTTGGGTTTAATCTCCATTAATCACAAAATTTTGCACATCAGCCCTGTCATTAATGGAGAAAAGAATATGGCCAACTTCTATATTTCAACCCAGGAGAGTACATAGGGATAGTTACAGGGATAAAGTTCAATATTTGAAATGATTAAGTTGTATTTTGCATATAATTGTCTTGAAAACTAACCCATTTCATTGTAATTTAAGTAGCATTTATCTAAATTAGGCACATGTGACATTTCTAATTAGGTATATTTTAATGGTTAAATCATGAGTTTTTAAAATTATAATTGGGATAGTTGTAAAATCTCAAGGTCTGTGATTTTAAAATTGAATTGCTCTTTGACTTATGTAAAAGAATAGATTGTTAAGTGAGTGTCTCACAGGAGAGAAGCAGTCTAGGATATTATGATTTGAATTAGTTTTTCAAAGGAATTAAGAGTAGGCAATCTGTCCTCTGATCTTTCTTTGCACACTAAAAGTGTGAGTCAGTTATGCTAAGATAGCTTAAATTGAGACTACAGTGATTTAATTAACAGCTGGAATTGTAGAATTCCACATGTGAGGAAAGTGATGCATTAATAGTGCCCTGTACAGATACTCTAATGAATCCAAGGTATTCTCTAGTGGAAGTTATTTCTTAAATATATAGCTGCTAGTTGCAGATGCAGTATAGCCTTCATCAATTCAGAACAAGAAATTGGGAACTTAAGGAGAATTACATCATCATCTGGAATATTTGTAGTCAATATATAGATTTGTTCTGGAGGCCCCATATATTGGTTGATGTCACTGGGAAGGGCATTAGGCAAAGACAGGGCACGTGTACCCTCTAGCAGCACTTTTGAGTGAAATCCAGTGTAGTTACTTCCCCCTCCATGCTAGCCCCAACAGCAGCAGATCAGAGTGCGATTCCACTGTCTGAGCCTCCGGTGTGATTGTGGACAGAGGCAAAAGCGAGAACTGGGTGCTATACTGCCAGCAGAACCCTGTTGGAGCGCATACCCTTGTGAGACCGTGAGTCAAAAATCTGTTAACGTGCTAACGTTGGTACTCTGATGACTGAAGGTCTTTGTGCAGAAACATTCAGCTCCAGGGAATACAGAAATACACTCTGCAATGTAATAGCAAATATATTTGTCACAGCTTGGTGATACAGCAAATGAGGACAGTTTGCAAATAATTTCTACCAGTGCAAATGATTTATTAATGGTTTTGAGAGTTACACAGGAGTTACTCTCTTCGTGGTTTCAGTAGGGTAAAATGGCCCTGGTACTAGTACTGTGTGCTTTGAATCATGTAAAAGAATAGGTTGTTAAGTGAGTGCCTCACAGAGACAAGCAGCTTAGGATATAATGATTCAAACTAGTCTTTCTGAAGAATTTAGAACATGCAAACTGTCCTCTGCTCTTTCTTTGCACATCAAAAGTATGAGTCAGTTATACTGGGGAAGCATGGCCTTCTAAAGAATGACTGATTAGACAAGGGTTTTTTTCAGTCTGGGAAAGAAACAACTGGGGAAGCAAGAGAGGTTTATAGAATGACGAGCCATTTTGAGAAGCAGGGTAGGACATTCCTGCTTCTGATGCAGAAGTGGAGCCAGCCAGTGAACCTGGGAGGAGCCGTGCTCAGAACAAATGAAAGATGATTCTTCCTGTGAAAAGCAGCTTTGTTTTTGGAAGCCACTGCTAAAGGATATCCAGGAGTGCTGGAAGTTTGCGTAGTTTCAAGACGGTTTAAGGGAGATAAACCCACTGAGGACTATTCAGTACCTAGAAACTATATCTGGCCAAGGAAGTCCTGGAACAGAAAATGTTTATGTGCTGGAGGAAAGATGGTATTGTGTGCTTTTTTTCTTCCCCCCTTGGTATCTACTTTTGGATACTGTCAAAGACTGAGTACAATGCGCTAGCTGGACCTTTGATCTTGAGCCATTTTAGCTGTTCTTGGGTTTTTCCATATTTTAGAGTAGGCTTTGCTCACAATTTCTAATTTTTGGCTACTTTGATAGTCAAATCAATTAAAAGATACAATTGTCTTCACTGAGGAAGCAAAATGTGAACCCTTATTGGAGATTATGTGAAACAAATACCCATTTCTTTCTTCTTTCCCTATAGTCTCATTATGATTCAAAGTTTGAGCTCTGTTTTAATTAATTTTATTTTAATTGCCAATCCAGGAAAAAATTCTCGCAGCCTCAATTAGAAGTCTGCTGGACCTCCCAGCACATGTTCAGCAAAAGATTTAGCTTGGGAAATGTAGCTCAGTGTAGCTAACCCTAGGTCGTGATAGAAGCTACCTCACTTTGAACCTTGATCCCACTTCCTTGCTCATCTCAGGTTGTTGTGTCCTGCTCTCCTGGACTAGCACTGCTTTAGTTTTTGTGAATCTGCAAACCTGGATATATGTGATATTCTCTTAAAAAACAAACAAACAACATCCCAAAGCATTCAATACCAGTCAGTTAGCATTCCCATTCAAATTCTGTGTTGTATTTGACTACACGGGATGGAGCCCTCAGATTAATTTAATCTATGTTTACTGTCTTTTCTTTCAGAGTTGTTTCTGACAGCATAAGTATGCTGATTTCTTTGTATGCTGCTGATCTCTCTCAGGATTCACCAAATAATTAATACCAACATCTGTTTAGTATGCAAATACTAAAACTGTGCTGTCCTCAGATTGCCATTTTGATATGGGAGAAATTAGGCTACAGTTTACCTCCAATCAGATATTCAAGCTTGTTTTGACGTGGGTTTTCTGCTTGATACCTCTGAAAAGGGAGATGGCAGCTGCCTTGGTGCAATCAAGCACTAGCTCTGAGCCTTAAAAGCTAGAGTGTGTTCTGTAGCTTCTATTTTAGGGAAGGAAAAGTTATTTTAGATTATTATAAAATAGGTTATGTTGGTTTCTCCCACATAACGTACAAAGAAAATATAACTGAGTGCCTCTTATTGCAGGCGTCAGACACCCAGAGATGAATACTTTACGTACAACACCATCACACATATAAGCATGAGTGTGTGTGGTCTGCATAATAAATACCTGTTCAAAGTATACTGCAGAAATTGTTGAAAATTTACAATTACAGTTATAGTCCAGAATTGCCAGAGGTTACACTGCAGCAGTCACAGAGGGGAGAAGAGCGACACCAGCATTTTATAAATAGGAGATAACTATTCCAGTGCTGTGGCAAACCTTGACTTTTTAATATCTACCACTGTGACACCTGAGTGATTTATGTGCGTGTTCTGTTGGTACCACTTTATTCCTAAGGATAGGAAGCACTGCAGCAAAGGTGAATAACAAAGTAGAGTGAACATCTCAATACTGAGATGTTACATGTTGTGAAAAACACCGTGTTATCACTTGAGAAAATTTGTCATACAACTACAGTACCCTAACATCTTCTATTTGCAGAATCTTTGCCAAAGGATCCCAAAGTCCCCATGTACTCATGAAATTTAACTTATGCTTTCTTTACCAATGGATGAAAAAGATACTATGAGCCTTTGCTTGTTTCTCAGTAGTGTGAAAGACACTGATGAAACTGCAGCATTTGCTAAAACTGTAAGTGCAAGATTCTGCAGTGCTCGGTTTCTTACGTTTTGTTTCAAGATCTTAGAATGAGAAACTACAGTGTGTCAAACGGACTGTCAAAATGTTGTCAAGTTGTCTTCAAAACAAATATTAACTCCAAAACCAGTGTGGCTTCTATTGCAAGAATCATGTAGTTTTGTTCAAGAACACAGTCCATTTTTGGTTGAAAAGTTTGAGCCGTGAGCTTTTTCTAATAATCTTATTGTGATCTAAGACTTGTAACATGTAAAAAAAAAAAAAAAAAAAAAAAACCCAAAAAAAAAACAAAAACCCAA